>JAOTOL010001462.1:200000-670000 GCA_034440575.1 Imbricaverruca yamaguchii | reverse complement strand
CCAAAAGTAGTCAAAAGGTTGCCCCAGAGGGTACTGAAAATCTCAGAGCGATCCGTTCATCGGTTTAGAAGGAATACATAAAAACCTTAGGGGGTTGTCCCCCCCCGCCCCCCCACCTATACGGGCGAGGGTTGAAACGAAAAAAAACACATATATTACAGTGGTTTATCCGAAAACTCCACATTCCTATTAACCCGTGCTCATTGCTGCAGCCATCTCTCCCAACCCCTGAAATTCTTCTTGCGACGACCGAAAGCCGGTGGCTGCGTGTTATCAGAGGTGAAAAAGTATCCTAGGCTGTCACCTGCAGAATATCAGACGATGCCAGGCTGTCACACATCTACGAGTTAGTGTGCGTTTAAGAGTCTGTCACATGTATCGTAAGGCTAACAGCAAAACCCTGTTGTAGGTGTGGATTGCCACCACAATAGATGCCAAAATCGTTCAAACAACAATGATTTGATCTCTATGTGATCGTCAATCCGGCATCGAGGAAGTTACGTCTCACCATTCCCCAGTGTATGTAACTGCTGGGCAATGTGACATGGTCACTGCACATTACTCCCTATTTTAACCCCGTGCACTACACACTACAATGCCTTTTTATATACACTTGCAACCCTGTACACTACAGAGCCCATTTTAACGCTTAGCGTGCTTAGTGCGTGGGCGATCCCCCTCCCCACCTAGTGAGCGGTTTTGTCCCCGTGGTTAGGGATCGTCGCTCACACACTAAAACACAACACACTAAAACGTCCATCATGGACTGTTCCTTGCACGTATTGTAATACCCACATGAAGGAAATTTAAAATACCGTCATTGAGAAACACGAAACACTTTAACATCGATGTAAAGATGTGCCACCCAGCATTTAACCGAATATATCTCACCTTGATCTTTACAAAAGGTAGCACCAAAGAAGAAAAATATGGAACTTACGCCGCAGATACACTTAGAATGCATTGGCGGCTCCAAAAGCATGAACCTATTTGTTAACATGCACTCTCACGCAAATCAACCCTAATACTTTGTTTTGCCTGGCCGGTTGTGATTCATGTGATCAGTTGCGTCGAAGGTTGATTTCATGGGAGTAGAAACAAAAAGCTGATCAATGAAGAGGAGCTAGGAGGGCGGCATGTCAAGGCCAGGTGAATGCTGCGCTGCGTGCTTATATGGAAGAACACCTTCAAAGGTGATGCTCCAAATTAGTATAAGGTTAGTATGCTCCAAATTAAGCTAAACAACATAAAGTTAGACAGTTGGTGTTGTGCAAGCAAAAACCGATGCTGGATCTACATTGCATTGTGTTGCACCTGCAGAGGCGGATCCAGAGGATGGCAACTGGTGGCATGTTCCCCTGACGGGGATATGGCACCAATGCGGCGGGAGAAGACACCCCGTCCTCCTAAGCGAGTTTTTGAACCGATGGTGACCCTCAGAGTAAAAAAGGCACCTCCATGCGATGAAATGAGCCCCTCCAGAATAAGGCCCCCATACCACAGACGTAGCCCAGAGGGGGCGGAAATATGACTTTCGCAACACATACTTAGGTAGGATTAGTAACATACTTTACTATTTCAGGTTTTTCAGATTACCTATTGACAGGTATCAGTTCGACGTAAAAAGTACTGCACCTTTGGACCGTCTGAATTTTTCCCGGACACCCCTCGGCACACCGTGCAAGGTTTTCCCAATCTCACAGGAGTATGTCTACTTCTTCTGATCCTTCACTGTACAGCATTGTGACGTACATAAACAAACGCTACATGACAGAAGGGGTGCGTGTATTCTCGAGGGCAAAGCTATGCGGTTCTGAGACTGGCGGGAACCCGACGATTGGAGGTGGCGCTGCGATTCAGCAGAGATCGCAGCGTCCTCGACGACTGACTGGGGACCCGCCAGCTCGCTCGGTGAGATGGTCGCCTTTGAGCATTCAACACCCTGTTTGTGTGCATTGCGCCGGACGTGCATGCACCAATCGACCGTAAATGTCCTTCAGACAAACGTACCGTTGAGCATAAATCACTCGTTTTGTTTGAACCCGTAACGTAGCGAATTTTCCCGAAAGGCGATTTTCCGGTTAACGTAACTTTCACAGCACGCGGACTGACAATTGGACATGATCGCACAAAAGTGGCCGGTGCCATTTATGCCAGTGTTTCATGGTGTTGTCATGTTTCCCGTACCGGTACTAGGCACTATTAGGCACTGGATGGATGAGGGCGTGCACCGTATTGTGTCCTAATATTCGTGTAAGTGCACACATTTAGGAAATTATTACAATAAATTGTTGTGGGCTTCGGTAGCTCAGTGTATATGCTGAGCGTCTGACAAGCCGGAGGTGCGGGGTTCGATTCCCCGCGATGCCGGCCCTTCCTGCCAGGGTGAGGAGGCAGGCGACGCCATAGGGCCTTAGCTGCTGAGTGCGTCGTAAAGCCACAATCCAATACACAATCCAATAGAGCGTGATAATGTGGCACAGTTGATTCACAATCGGTATGTGTGTTGCATATCTGGCAAAGAAGCTGGGTTTAGAAGTTGGACCTACAGGTCTTGAGCACTGAAGAAAAATGAAATTCGGAAGTTCAAAAACAAATAGAAATCCACACACATTGCGCATTCACCCTAGAAACTCTCAACAAAGATAATACATAACAAACAAATGAATTTAAATCCAATACAAAAAATAGAGCATCAAATAAAATCAAAATTAGTCAACAGTGATTGTAAACTTACCGACATCAGGGGCATGTGCGGAATATTGTATGTATATATATATAACCATATATCGAACACAATTACACTTGCCTCGCTGTGTCCTGAACCTCTTCGTTTGTGAGCACCAAATGCTCCGTCTCGTAGCATTTGCCGGTGAAGCATTAATTACACAACACCTAATAACACCTATGATGTGCCGCCACTTGCGCGACGCCCGTGTGAACATGGGAATAGACCGCCTCGGGCTAGACTGACCTCGCCGAGTGGTCACCCGGTCTCGGGGCAGGTTGTTGTTGTTATTGGGGGGCTCAGGGGCGCAGCAACTGCACTCAGCGTTCACTCCGGGCACATAATACATGTGGCATGGCCACATACCCATGCAATCAACGATAAGCCGTTAGTCAGGAGTGTCTTGGTAGATTACGGTTAAGCTCCGACATAAACCCTTTGAGCAAACATGGTCACACTTCCAAGAACAACAACACAAGCGAC
Organism: Imbricaverruca yamaguchii; assembly: GCA_034440575.1. Lineage (NCBI taxonomy): Eukaryota > Metazoa > Arthropoda > Thecostraca > Neoverrucidae > Imbricaverruca > Imbricaverruca yamaguchii. Next base: position 666,789 of record JAOTOL010001462.1, on the reverse strand, counting down.
GAATACTGATAAAATCCCAATTGTAAGAACACACCTGGCCCCGATTGTTCGAATCAGGTGCTACGGTGCAATGTCCATAGGTCCGGCTAGAATATATATATATATATATATATATATATATATATATATATATATATATATATATATATATATATATATATATATACATATATATACAATATACTACATATATATATATATATATATATATACATATATATATATATATATATATATATATATATATATATACATACATATATATGGTTCGAAAGCAACACATTCGTGTTGCTGAGATTAACTTCTGTTCTATATATAGAAAGAGTGGACTTCGCCGTGCTTCGCCCCAGCTCACAATTAGCTTTCTGTTGTGCTAATTGGAAATTGGGATGTACCTCATATAATTGTAAGGTATATTGTGGGGCCAATTGGCATTGTCCATGCCCATGGAATGTTTGCAAAACAAACATTTGAAGAAACAACTACCCGGACCTGTATATTCCGAGACTTGCACAACCTGTCGAATTTAGCTTCTACACGATCTCTCGAAACGAGCAAATGTGAATTCGTTCTCCATCACCACGCCTAATGCGGAGGTGTAAACGGCCTCGCACAGACAGTCTAGTCTACTCTATTGTACGAGTTTGTACACCTAGTCTAAGCTTACACAATCTCGCCCAATTTGCGATACACCTCACACCACCCTGCAGTCACGCAAACAAGCCAGGCCGCACTTCCAAACATCATCACTCTGCTAATCCCAGCCAGACTTCCCAAGTCTCACACGGCAAATGCCAACCATGCTTCCACTCTCACACGGCCAATCAACCATGCGCCCAAACAGCATCACAGCCAAGCCCAATCATATGTTCAAACAGCACTACAGCCAACCCAAACCATACGGCCAAACAGCACCACAACCAATCCCATCCATACGTCCAAACAGCATCACACCCAATCCTATCCAGGCTTAAAAACAGCCTGAAAAACTAAGACATACCGGCCAGACTTTCAAGCAGTCCCATGCAGTCAATCTCATCCATTGAGACGACCAGTACAGACTACATAACCAATCCCAGCCAGATTCGCATCTGCATCAGCATCAGCATTCTGACGCAGCCTGAGAGTAGCTCGTCACCCACGCCACCGGAGCGGTCACCTACTATGGGGCAACTGCCGCCTCGCCGGGGCCGCGATGGTAGTCGCCCACGCCGCACCGGAGCGGTCGCCTACTATGGGGCAACTGCCGCCTCGCCGGGGCCGCGATGGTAGTCGCCCACGCCGCACCGGAGCGGTCGCCTACTATGGGGCAACTGCCGCCTCGCCGGGGCCGCGATGGTAGTCGCCCACGCCGCACCGGAGCGGTCACCTACTATGGGGTAACTGCCGCCTCGCCGGGGCCGCGATGGTAGTCGCCCACGCCGCACCGGAGCGGTCACCTACTATGGGCCAACTGCCGCCTCGCCGGGGCCGCGATGGTAGTCGCCCACGCCGCACCGGAGCGGTCGCCTACTATGGGGCAACTGCCGCCTCGCCGGGGCCGCGATGGTAGTCGCCCACGCCGCACCGGAGCGGTCACCTACTATGGGGCAACTGCCGCCTCGCCGGGGCCGCGATGGTAGTCGCCCACGCCGCACCGGAGCGGTCGCCTACTATGGGGCAACTGCCGCCTCGCCGGGGCCGCGATGGTAGTCGCCCACGCCGCACCGGAGCGGTCGCCTACTATGGGGCAACTGCCGCCTCGCCGGGGCCGCGATGGTAGTCGCCCACGCCGCACCGGAGCGGTCGCCTACTATGGGCCAATTGCCGCCTCGCCGGCTGCACGGCGACTCGACAGCCGTCTAAGCAGGCGCGCTGATATTGTTATTGGTTCCGTGCAGAGACAACTGGCCTTCTGCAGGCGTAGCAGCGCTGCAGGAAGCTCTGCACCGACCGCGCAACGGGGCTGCCGCCAGGGACGCGTGCAATATTTTGCCACCGAGGGAGGGGGATGAAGTGATCCAGAAATACATTCGAAAATGAAATATTTCGTTTGATCAAACAACTCCTGAGCTCCTGAAAATGAGGAGATATTCCAATAACCGGAGGTGGCAGTTCCCTTCTAGATGGCATGCTATTCCGAGTCCCTGGCTGAAGCTGGTCATCACCACAGTGTTCAGGTGTGGCCCGCCTCACCAACTGGTGCCCTCCCACCTTCCCCTCCCCATCAGACCGTCACGCGGGGCTCCTGAATAATAGAGCACCATCGGTGATGAGAGCGGCCACGACACCACCGCAACTACCAGCTAAACACTGGTGGTGACGTGCCAAAGGTAAGCGCACGTCGGTCACTCATCCTATCCCGAAGGCGATCTCCGAGCTCCGTGTCGGGATTGCTCCTGAGAGGAGAGAGAGAGAGAGAGAGAGAGAGAGAGAGAGAGAGAGAGAGAGAGAGAGAGAGAGAGAGAGAGACAATGGTGGGAAAAGCTGGGAATGGTGGTGGTAGTGGGGGGGGGGGGTGCTTTGGGAAGATAGTGTGACCAAAACAGAATTAAACCATTTTGTGGACGAATTGACATTATAGCCTACCCCCTTCCTGTGAACCGCTTCAAGACGCCCTAAAATAAACATAATTCGAGAGCTAACGAAGTAGTAGCCAGTCAGCTTCGTGGCAACTTCTAGCGACGTCTTCAGCTCGACCCGAAGCTCTGTGCTGAGTGACCCCGGGAGCCCGGGGATGGCCTGCGGGCCAGTGCGGCACAATTGTCGACTGGCGGGCGGACTGCGCCGCGATCGTCGCGGCCGCAGCTGACCGGCCCGTGGCGTGTGGACCCCAGTCAGCGGCCAGCCGGGAGGGGGGAGGGGGTGCGTCAGAGACGACCGCTGATGGAACACCCAATCACGGCTGCCTCAGGACGGAGCAGATGATTGTGCCGAACAAAACAGGCAGGCACGTACCAGCAGCTGAGGAAGTATGGAGACCTACAGTAGTGGCAGTGGTTATCCGAGCAATATTGAAGCCTCCAGTAGTGGCAGTGGTAAGCCGCCAATATGGAGGCTTCGAGTAGTGGCAGTGGTAAGCCGATCGATATGGAGGCTTCGAGTAGTGGCAGTGGCAAACCGACCAATATGGAGGGCTGGAGTCGTGACAGCGGTACACCTGTTGTGACGCCCCGGACACACCCGTCAAGGCTCCACCTCACGTGTCAACCAAGACCGACCGTACACAGTTATTGATGACCGTGTCAGGGTGTGGTGCCAACAGCCCGAGTGTCTACACAGTTATTCATGACTGCGTCAGGGTATGGTGCCAGCCGAACGAGTGTACAATTATTGATGACTAGGTCAGGGTGTGGTGCCAACAGTACGAGTATACAGTTATTGATGACTGCCTCATGGTGTGGTGTGAACAGTACTGTGAAGGACGTGACATGATCAGTAGCTGTGGATACTTTTCTCGTTTTTTTCCAGATGTCCACCTTTACGGAGCGCGATGCTAATTCATTAGCGATAGTTTATCAACTTGGCGCCGTGGACGCACAGTGCTCAGGTAGCTGCCACCAGGACTGCTGATACCCGGACTGCTGATACCAGGACTGCTGATACCCGGACTGCTGATACCAGGACTGCTGATACCCGGACTGCTGATACCCGGACTGCTGATACCCGGACTGCTGATACCAGGACTGCTGATACCCGGACTGCTGATACCAGGACTGCTGATACCCGGACTGCTGATACCCGGATTGCTGATACCAGGACTGCTGATACCCGGATTGCTGATACCCGGATTGCTGATACCCGGACTGCTGACACCCGGATTGCTGATACCCGGACCGCTGATGCCCGGACTGCTGATACACGGACTGCTGATACCCGGATTGCTGATACCAGTACTGCTGATACCCTGACTGCTGATACCCAGGACTGCTGATGCCAGGACTGCTGATACCCGGACCGCTGATGCCCGGACTGCTGATACCCGGACTGCTGATACCCGGATTGCTGATACCCGGACTGCTGATACCCGGACTGCTGATACCCGGACCGGACTATGCACCGCCACGACGACTGGATGCGATGCCTCTGCACCAAGGTGGCGGTAATCGACTGTTGTCGCCTTGACTTACTGCGGTGCTCGTATCTGGAGAATCGCTCAGCTATCGCAGGACTGACCGACAGACAACGTTGGTGCTGGCAGGGAAGCAAAATGGCGGACGCTGTGGAAACAGGGATGGTTGGGTTCAAGGGCGTTGATTTCTGAAAAATATTGTGGGGTGGTGGGGCGCAATGCATGAGGGTAACGGGCGAGTCCAACTTGATTGGAGCACACTCCATATGGTTCAATGCTAAAAGTTTATATCATTGGGGTGTGTGTGTGGGGGGGGGCAAAGCCAACATTGAGCGGGCAAACAGCGGAATTGCAGTGATCAATCACAAATATGAGGTAGATATTTTTCCCCAGTCAACTGTCCTCCGTCGCGTCCGTCATATTCTCACCAAAGTGCAGCGCTGCCAACTCGACCTATTGGTCTTATATAGCGCTGCTACCGTGGCCTGCTGCAGTGCAGATGTGCTCGGTCCTAGTGCAGTCACGGTGGCGGCAGCGCCAGCGCCTCTACCCTGGTCGTGCAGGCTGTCCACGACACGGCCGCCGCCAGCTCAACCTATTGGTCTTATATAGCGCTGCCACCGTGGCCTGCTGCAGTGCAGATGTGCTCGGTCCTAGTGCAGTCACGGTAGCGGTGCGCCAGCGCCTCTACCCTGGTCGTGCAGGCTGTCCCCGACACGGCCGCCGCCAGCTCAACCTATTGGTCTTATATAGCGCTGCCACCGTGGCCTGCTGCAGTGCAGATGTGCTCGGTCCTAGTGCAGTCACGGTAGCGGCGCGCCAGCGCCTCTACCCTGGTCGTGCAGGCTGTCCCCGACACGGCCGCCGGCAGCTCAGCCGCAGGTGGCCATTACGCAGGAGTTCGTTTTCGCCAATCATTCTTCGGAATTGGAGTGGGCCGCGCGAGGGTGGTGCTCGTGTAGTTCGATGTGGCCGACTGCGCCGCCAGCGGTGGACGCCACCCCCCCCGCTCCCCTAGCGTCGCTGTCGCCTAATGACCAGTCGCATGCGAGCTCATTGGGGGCCATTTACAACTGTTGTTCTAGCCACATGCACGGTCACGATTATTCATCGTGATGCATCGGGCGCGTTTCTCTGTTGGAAATAATTATAGCGCGGCCCTGTTGATAAATCACGACAAATGTCGGCCGGCAAGGGGTGGAGGCGGACCCTCTGGCGCGCCGCCTGCCACCGCCGCGCCGGCACCGTCAGGGACATGCAGTCGGACATGCTGTCGGGGGTCACGTGTGACGCCGCGCCGCCGACCAGGCGCCTCCTGCACGTGGCCTCGGCTGCGAGCGCATCCGGCCAGTAGGCGGCGCGCCGCGACCTCACACCACTGCGCACGTGTCGCGCCCGTGCGGCGGCACACCTGCCAAACAGGCGGCGCGGCTCCGGTCCTGCCGAGCCTCGCGTCCAATGAGATGTGCGTCGCCATTCTGGGCGATGTTGAGTGAGGTCATTCTCAGCAGTTCTAGGCGGCGTTGGATAGCATCCTCGGCCACTCTGAACGGTGTTGGGTAGGGCCATTCTTAGCCGTTCTGGGCGATGCTGAGTAAGACCATTCTCAGTCATTCTCAACGGTGTTGAGTAAGGCCATTCTTAGCCGTTCTGAGCGATGCTGAGCAATGCAATTCTCAGCCACTCTGAGCACTGCTGAGTAAGGCCCACAATGACCAGTTCAGTCGTGTGGGATCGAGGAGGTTTTGGTAGCTCAAGGTCACACCGAAACGGCGGATGCAACCAGCAAAGGTCAATGTATAATACATTGCCTTTCAACAAGTATGAAGATGCTTATGCAACTGCATATCCGTCTGCTTGCATCATGAGGTGGAAAATCTGCACACAAATCATTCGACAACAATGTGAACTAAGACCATGGGAGTGCATTACGCCGACATCGATGGCCTCACAGCCCCCGGACGTTGGCCATCATTCTTCGGTAGCCCACGACCACAAAGACCAAACGTGTCGATGACGAACGACCGAACTAATGACAAATGGCCGCACCAACTACGCGCGCCCAGACTGGTGGCGAGCACTCGGCAAATGAGAACAACAACTGAACCCTCGAGACACAACCAGTCACACTGGTGCGATGCTGGGCCGTTCTCACTGGTTCATAACACATGCATAACAAATTGCTGTCCTTTTTTATTTAAGGCATAACGCTTAAGTTCAGGGACGACAGAACTCCGTGCTGGTGCAGAATGCAAGGCAACTTGGCGAGGGTCCGGGGGACAACATCCTGAAAAATAGCATGTTGCAAAGTTCGTTCGTCAACATTAAGCATTCATTGGGTTCCACTCCTGATACACATGTCATCAAAAATTGTCTACAGTACTTGTTTACAAAATTGTTTACCAGAAACTATATGCTCTCGTTTAAACATACATTTTCTTCGGAAGAAAAGTTCATTATCTACGTCAACCTACCACATACAGTTGCTATCCTACGTCAATCAATTAGCGTTACCAATAAAGTTCTGGGTAATCCACTTTACTCACAATTATCGCTACCTATGAGAAGTCACTATTTCCGAGAAGACTTGTGTTCGACTCAAATGTTTTGAGTCGACTCACATGCAACTCATAGATCTTGAGATCTGATTCAACTCGCGACTCAAACAGACTGACAGAAATTTGAATCGATTCAGATCCGGCTCAGTGGTATCAGATTCATGAGCCATATGATTCAATGTGCATTGCCCACACATGATATTTGAATGATTGACTCATGATTCGACTCATTCTTTATAAAGATGTGATTCAACTCGCAACTCAAGATATATGTTGGGGAAAATAATCGATCCAACACGCGACTCATCCAAAAATGATTGATTCATGAGTCGATTCTCGATTCAACTCGAGTCGAGTACATGTCTGCTTCTGAGAAGTCACTGCCTCTGAGAAGCCGCTGCTTCTGAAAAGCCTGGTTCCACCTCTGGCGTCAACCAAAATGCAAACTTTTTTAGTGCCTGCGTATCTTGATTGATAGCCGTAAATGACCGGGCTGGATTATGTTAGCATTGAATGTTGGCCAAAGATATTGAAAGTAATGCATGATGAACAACACAATTCTGCAGTCATTTTCTCTTCGTCGAGCGCGGCCCGATCTGCCAGACCTCCAGCTTCGCCCCTGTAATCACATCGGGCAGTAACCAGAGCAGAGTGCAAGTAATGCCGGTGAGCAGCAGCTGCAACAAAAGTGAGCTCTCAAAGCCCGCAGATCGGGCACATCACCATGCACCCGGAGCTCGTTGACATACATCAGGGTGAGGTCGATCCCGCCCACACAGCGCGCAAACTGCCGCCGTACTCAAACCGCACGGGGCCCCGATGCCGGCGCAGATACAGCCGCGCCCCACGTCTGATACCGACACCGCATCTGATGCCGAGTAAAATACGAACTGCGCCGGCCGGATGGGCCGCCGTCGACCAAGGCCGGCGCGCGCCGCCATCCACACGGTCGAGTCGGCGCTGCCTGCCGCCTCTAACTCACAGCGGCCGGCACGGCGCCGGTCTGGAAATCCCCGGCCGTGCCGCGTCGGCCGGCCGCCGTCCGCCGGCGGCCGGCGCGCGGCGCGGCCCGCTACTAGCCGGCAAGTTTTCGGATTAGCAGCGTTTTAAATTAGCCGGGAATCGCTGCCGTCTGACAGAAATAGTGCGGCCAGCTGGGAATAACGGCGCTCATATGCACGTGCGGCGCGCGAATAAATTACCGACGCCGATTCATCTTGTACAGGCTATTGCGGCGGCGACGTACGTGAGTGCGCGCGCGCGCGCGCGGCCTGGCCGCGTGGGCGGGGTGCAGCCGCGGCCGCGACTGCCGGATGCCGGGCTTCACGGCGATTTCACAGTGTGAACGGTGCAGGGTGCTGTGCCCGCTGAGACTGGACGAATGTTGCAGGATGGCGAGGGGTATGACGGAGGCCCAGGCAGCGTTGCGGAAGTTGAGTCCGATGGCAACTCGGGGTGGTACGGAGGATAAGCGCAGGTCCGATCCCGGCGTCCGAAGGGGAGCGGATCGGATGTCGACTTGCCGGCACTGACGGGGAGCCGGCGCAGCACCGAGGCCCCCGGCCCCAGCGCTGAAGCTGCCGCAGCCGCCCCGGTGCCTGCGCTCCTCGACCTGGCTGGAGAGCGACCCACACACCAACCGGGCGGCTTCATCGTTCGTCATGGCCGCGCTCCGCCGCGCTCAGCAGCCCACCTGGCAACCGGGCCGGCGTGCTCTCAGGGCGTGGTCGCCATCTGTGCAGAGATCCAGGCGGCGCCTGCACCCGAGCGGCGCAGCCTGGCCGCCGTGCACCCTCTGCGATCGGCCAGTTCACAGCGGCTGATAGGGCCGTTCTTTAAGTGGGTACGCCACGTTACCGACTTTGATGGCCGGCCACTGGCCGGACCGATATGCAAATGGCATCGGCGCTGCAGCCCGCCGCGCGCTGCTGCTCGCGAACAGACGCGATCGCTACAGCCTCCCGCGCCGGCTGATACCACCAGCCGGGAGATGGCCGGCTGATACCACCAGCCGGGAGATGGCTGACCAATGCCTTCAACCGTGAGATGGCCAGCCGACGTCTCCAGCCGGGAGATGGTTGGCTGATGCCTTCAGTCTGGAGATGGCCGGCTGATACCACCAGCCGGGAGATGGCCGACCAATGCATTCAGCCGGGAGATGGCCGGCTGATGTCTCCAGCCGGGAGATGGCCAGCCGATACCACCAGCCGGGAGATGGCCGACCAATGCATTCAGCCGGGAGATGGCCGGAGGTTGTACATCATCGGCTGATGTCTCCAGCCGGGAGATGGTTGGCTGATGTCTCCAGCCGGGAGATGGCCAGCCGATACCACCAGCTGGGAGATGGCCGACCGATGTCTTCAGCCGGGAGATGGCCGGCTGATACCTCTAGCCAGGTGATGGCCGGCTAGAGAACACTGTTTATGCTCCCGTGGTTTAGATCGGACAATAGCACGTTTGATGCCGATACACCTCATTGCGTATTCCCATGGCCAGCTTCTGAGTATTGCCAGATTGTGCAGTCCCGTCCTCGCAGCAAACGGGTAAGGAACGCATCTTATTCCCACGATGCACGGTGCATTGACAGGGGAGGGAAATAAAGGCTCACTGTTGTGATGGGCATCCACATTCATATGCCTAGCATGCAGGGGCCCAGTCGTGTTCTTAACCCGCCATGAGTGGAAAACTAGGAGGTGTATTATGAATAGTTTCACCTATACGTAGCTTGACAAGCTGAGCAGGTAATGAGAGGGTGCACATTCGTGGAGTCACATTAGCTTCATGGACTCTTGACAAACACCAACAGTGGACACCATGATCATCTACAAAGATAAGTACGGCGTCGCCTGCCTCCAACCCGGCAAGAATGGCGGGCATCTCGGGGAACCGAACTCCGTACATCCGGCATGCCAGATGCCCAGCTCAACCACTGAGCTATCGACGCCCCGCAGTGGCAATATCAACGCTATCGAGTTTGCATCTGACTTATTAGACCGGGGAAACTCTCCGCCATTGCAGTAGTTACCCACCCGATTTGGGTCTCACCACACGGTACACCTGCACGGGAACATTCCGATGTTTGGAGAAAATTAACCTGTAAACAGAGCCGGATGCCCAATCAGTAACCCGAAGTATACTACTACGATACCAATCGCGAGATCCCGTTTCACGCCGCACCCTGGTCTGTATGTCACGCTCGCCGTTTGGAAGCAACAGGGAGTTGTAACATCACAGCCGCCTGCGCAGGGGATGTGGTCAAACGCCGTGCAGGGGGAACGGTAATATATCACTATATACTTCAGGGACCGATTAAACGATGAAGGATTGACGTGTAGAGCTTTTGTGCCTTGTTTTAAATGAAGGAAGGATTTCGTTTGCCGCTTTTGTGGTCACGTGGATTACTTTTGCATTCAATTGTCTCCTATTTTTTCTGCAATTTCCTCACTTGTTAAACGTAAAATAACGACGCAGCAAACAGGCAAAGAAATTGAATGATGAACTTGCATGATTCATTCCAAAAGTGTACGCAGCGGCACTATCGATAGAGGGTCCATCCACCTCTTCGAAATCGATTCAAAACAAGGAAACAATGAACACACAGATGACATCACGTCTGCTGTCTGTCTTTTTCATTGGTTAGTTGCGCTGAAATTCTTGCCATTTGTATGTACCCAAACGCTGCTAGCTGAATTCCCTCATCAGCCAAGTGCCCATAGACCAGACAGCCAAACGAGTGTGCTGCTCTGTAGGGTCCGATATTCCCCCGCTTAATTCGCATAATCAACTGGCGCCGTTCGCACCGCCGGTCGCATGTGTGAGCTGAATGTATTGCGCAACGCGGCAGGTATCCGGCTGCAGCCCGCCACCAGCCGCCGGCCGGCGGGTGTTCTCATCGCCGGTCCGTCACACCCGGAACTGGCGGGTGTTCTCATCGCCGGTCCGTCACACCCGGAACTGGCGGGTGTTCTCATCGCCGGTCCGTCACACCCGGAACTGGCGGGTGTTCTCATCGCCGGTCCGTCACACCCGGAACTGGCGGGTGTTCTCATCGCCGGTCCGTCCCCGCGGTCCGGTGGCGTTTCTCATCGCGGTCCGTCACACCCGGAACTGGCGGGTGTTCTCATCGCCGGTCCGTACACCCGGAACTGGCGGGTGTTCTCATCGCCGGTCCGTCACACCCGGAACTGGCGGGTGTTCTCATCGCCGGTCCGTCACACCCGGAACTGGCGGGTGTTCTCATCGCCGGTCCGTCACACCCGGAACTGGCGGGTGTTCTCATCGCCGGTCCGTCACACCCGGAACTGGCGGGTGCAGACGGACGACACACCCGGATCTCGCCGGATCCCAGCCGGAGCCGGATCTCGCGCCGGCCACGCCCGGGGCCGGACCGCAACTCGTGCCTGCCGCCACGCGATGACGTCCGTCCGACTGCACCGGCGGCCCTGCCGTGGCCGTCAGTGAGAGCGGACGGCTGACCCTTCACCGGCGGCGGGACAAATGTGTTTCCGCATGCACACCAGCGGCTGAAAAAGGCGGCATATCGCGGGGTCCAGGCTACCGATCAAACCGTGGCTGAACACCCGGTTTTGCACAGCAGACCTCCGCCCACGCCACCCAGTTTGGGCTTGTTTGGTACACTGTTGGTGGCAAAGCATGGGACGGCTTTATCAGGATGCAATCCAGACACGGCTCCACAACTCACAGGGACAAATACATGTCCGGAATTTGCCAGAGACCCGAATGCAGAAATGCAACTGTCGCCCCTCTTTGCCTCTGCCTCTGTCTCTGTCTCTGTCTCTGTCTCTGTCGCTGTCGCTGTCGCTGTCGCTGTCTCTGTGTCTGTGTCTGTGTCTATGTCTGTGTCTGTGTTTGTACCTGTGTCTGTTTCTGTCTCTGTGTCTGGTTCAATGTCTGTATCTGTGTTTGGCTCTGTGTCTGGCTCCGTGTTTGTCTCTGTCTCTGTCTTTGTGTTTATCCCTGTTGCTGTCGCTGCTATTATCTTGTCATGAATCTCCAGAAAATATACATGGGTACATGGTTAAAGTTGCTAAAGGCTTGAAACCACTGAAAGCTCACCACTCCCTACACCAATGCCTCCGAGATTCCAAATGTATTCCTATGATAGTCCCAATCAGTTTACAAGAGCTTCATAACTCTTGACGTTGTCGACAAAACAGCTATTAGGCGAATGTTAGCCACATAACTGATATATTTCCATCTCCATCATGTACTGTGCATTGTCATGGGAGCGAAATAAAGGCACATTGTTGTTAAGTACCTCCACATTAATACGCCATTATGAAGGTGCCCAGATCCTTTAGTCATATTATCAGCCTGTCATGAGAGGGAAGTTGTGAGGCGGATTATGAATAGTTTGTTCAGCTATGCATAACTTGATAGGCTGGATAGGTAATGTGGGATGCCCATGCGTGGAACATAGTAACTTTTGACGAGCATTAGCGGCTCCCGACCATGCAATTTTACAACTGACGCATTAGTATGCTCCATGCATATCAATAGTATCCTACAGTTTCTCATAGTGCCTTACTGACAAAAAGTTTGCCATCGGTTCTTGCAAAAACCCCTGAACTTTAATTAAATATACAGACTAGCAACTGCGCCCTCAGGCCCTACCGGGAAATGCATTCCGGGTAAAATATTGATGGCGCCACCTGGAAATAAAAACAGGCCAATTCGGACAGACCTTAACGGGGAATTAATCACTTTTTGCCATGTTAGCTGTTCCAGTGCAGTCCACTGGTAATATTAGTTGCAATTCTGATTCCACATAAAGAAGATCAATGTGTATCACCCGCATGTTCGGCATTGTTTAAACCGTGTTTAGCATGAACCCAACGAGAAACGGTTCAGGGGCTTTGCAACGCCTCTAGGCATGTCTGCGGCTTCCAGGGAGTCAGTGGCGAGTTGACGAGTTACAGGGATAACGTGTCGGCTCCCAGGGAGTGGGTGACAGCTTCCATTGGGTGGGCGGCAGCCTGCGTGGAATGGATGCCGGCTTCCAGTAGACCAGTGACAGCTCACACCGAGTGAGTGACGACTTCCAGAGAGCGCCACTCACTCCCTGACAGTTTCCACCCAAGGGTGTGCCCATTAATTATGTAGGACTTAAAGTGGTTCGGTGCCCCCTCCCCCCACACATATGACATTCCATGACATTTGTGACGGCTTCCAGGGAGAGAGTGGGACTTCCAGGAAGGGAGTGGGACTTCCAGGAGGGGAGTGACGGGATTGAAGGAGCACCATCCACACTCATTGGACGGAAGCCCTTACCCAAAGGTGAACCCATGCATTTTGCAAGGGTCGAAGGTACCATAGATGAGCATTTCTCGATCAAATACCGGAGAATTTGCACAGAAAATATGAATTTTTACTGCTAAGAAAGGGAATGGAGCCACATGCCTTCAATGCACCTCTGCCGCACCCATTGACTAAAAATCGCAGAAAGGTTTTCGAGGCACATAACCTTCTGAGCCCTTCGTCCATTCAGCCCCATACAAGACAATTGGCAAGAATATCTTGGGCGTATTTTTAATGAACACAGTATTAAAAACAGTGTAGACAAACGGTTATACTACAGCCGCCAGTACAATCCTGAATTAGTTTCTTGAGAACTCCTCTGATCAAGTGGTACGGAAAGCGGCAAGTTGAGGGCAAAAGGGCAAAAAGGTGTCGTATATTTCGACAATTTTAGACATATGTCCTTCCCATGTGTGATGTGGATCCATAAGGATACGAAGGGCTTGGTTAGCCGTAATGCGGCTATAGACACGCCATTGCAATCAAAATATAAACTTGTCCTTTTAAATTTGGGCTTGCTCCCAGAATTGCATAATCTTTTTCCTTGTTCATTTTCAGAAAATTTCCTGGAAGGAAATTGTAACTCACTTATCAACCGCTTCTGCTTTTAGTTCATTTATGAACTGCGGCAATCTACGTTTTAGATAATTGATACTTCGCTCATCGGGTAAGGCATGATCCAAATTTTGAGTGTTGTCAGTGTATGAGATGGTACAACCATGCGTCACAAAGTCAGCGAAGTCGTCCATGAACGGGATGAAAAGCACCGGGACGATGATGGAGCCTTGAAGGACTACATATGTCAATGGAAAAGTCAGTGCCACACCTCTCCGAATATATTGTCAGCCCTCCAGAAGATAGCTCTCGAGTAAATAAGGGCTGATCACATGCCATTGGAGCTTTGTAACGCCTTGGTCGCCGTAGTCCATGCTGTCGAACACCTTGGATGAATGAATTAAAATTAGTGACGTCTCTATTTCCTTCTAAATATTTCCCACCCCGTCTCGCTTGTCAATATCCTCACACCCCGTCTCGGGGAGGGGGGGGGATCGATATGGACCCCCTCTAATCTCCAAACTAAGCGTCGCACGAAAACGAAATAGAAACCACCCAAAATATTATCCCCAAAGTGACCTCACTAGGAGGTCTCTGTTTTCACGACTGACATCATATTTTCAGCTCTGGGGACTTTATTTTTGGGGAGATTTGACAAAGAAACATTATTTGGAATCAGAAAAATGAGCGCGAAGTCGATTTTGGCACTAACATTTTTGTCCACCTCAAAATCAAAATTTCAAGTTCTTGAAATTTTGTAATGGGTAGGGTGGACCGCAATACGCTGTTTGAAGTCAATTTGATCTCATACAAATTGCTTACTTTAGCCAGAATCTTCGATTTTAGTCCTTATCGGAATACACAGCCAGAAGATCAGTGTTCCGGTGTGCGTGTATCCTAACCTACCGCACACAGTAACTAGCGGAACCAGGCGTGGCTCATTCTAACAATTTGTCCATTAGGTTCTGGAGCTTATCGATGTCTCGAAATTGTTTGATCCGCAAAGCCTGGCAGCTCGATCCACTTGTGCGTCCGGTAAACACTGTCGATTCCAATGTAGGCACTGGGAGATGGCGTGTTGGCTGCTACTGGTCATGCATCTCCGATGTAGGAGGCATTGGGGATTGTGGAGGGCTTCTTGACTGCTGCTAGTCATGTTGCTCCGATGTAAAGATGTGCCGCACACGAAGGAAGATGGGAGAAGTGAGTTGACCATATATACCGTTTTAAACTATTTGTCTCTTCTACCAGCTCTGGACATTTCGAGACTATGTGGGGGAGGAGATAGATAAGATAGTGTGTATGGAAGTCAGTGAGGATAAGGTGTGGGGCAGGCAGGATGAGTGGATGCCGTACGCAAGTTCACATATACGTCTATTATATATTATTATATCGGGTCAATGCATCCAAGAAGTGGATGGGCCATGTCCCCCTGTCTTCTTGTCTCTTCTGTCCATGGTACACCCTGACCCGTTGGAAAAGGGGAGGCACGCCCGTGCAGACATTCGGCCGGAGGTTATGCTGGACGGCGGGGCGGTGCTGTCGGAAACGACGTCACGGTGTAAGTGTCACCTGCTGCCGTCTGCTGGGAGAGCCAGCGTCGGTGTCGGCAGCCCCGCCCTGGCGGACCGCACCACAGCGCCGCACGGGCAGAGTATCGGGAGGCGGGCAGAGCGGCGGCGCGGGGCGCAGGCGGCTCTTCACTAGGACCCCGCATGAATTGCACTTTTATTGTCGACGAATGGGCTCGGTCCGCTGCTTGCATACAAAACGAGCACGGCGAGGCAGAGCGAGCATGCGCAGAGAAAGAGCGAGCGAGCGGCGGTCGGCGTCCCCGATGACCGACCTCAGACGCGCTACACGCCGCCCCCGGCTCTCTCACGCCTCTCCTCGCCAAACCGGACAGTCTCAGCACCTTCGAAGGTGGCCCGCTCGGCGTGCGACGAGTCAGCAATCGCCTCACTTCCACAGGGCATGCATTACTCTGTGCGGGGTGATGGACGGCACGGCCGGCTTCCGCCGACGGCGATAGATACGACACGGCTTCTAACAAGCTTCACGAGACGACAGTTACGACGGCTCAAATCTCCAGACATCCACAACCGCTGCGGCGCCAGACGTTAGCCTGGCAGGCTCAGGCAGCGGCCGATCCAGGATTTTTTATCGGGGAAGAGGCGTGTGCGTGAGGGTCCTCGAAGGGGCCCCTTTTGCCAGCAGGATGAAGTTGCTGTTCCATGGTGGGGGAAGGACAGGGGTGGACTTTTACATTCATTTGGTGAGGCCTAGGACCTATCATGCATGCCTTAAGCCCACGAGCTTCTTGCTCTCTTACCATGCGACCTTATGGGATGGGCCCCTCCGACTCAATTGGTAGCTCTGATTTCCTATATGCATTGGGCCACACCAATCATTTTCAAAGCTTCTCCACTCATGGGAAGGTGAATATGCCATCTGTTTTCCCCCTGTGGACCCACAGCTGGAGCATTAGATCCACACCATCCACCACCAGCGAGGAGGTGGGCACCTGCTGACCATAAACACACCCGCGACGGCATGCTAAAGTTCCAATGGTATGGATGCGGTCAGCAACGACAGGAATGTGGTTAAATGCTTACCAATTTCCACAAAATTCATCTTACTCATTTATTTTTAGACTTGCTGCATTGAAAAATGGTGTTTCTATAACAAAGTTCGAACACGTGACGGCAAATTAAAGAACCATGGGCATACCGACAATATATTTGTTTACAGCCTTACTATTGCTGGTGCTGACGTTAGCAACATTGTTAGCATCTTACGTGACACTTTACAGGAGTCCAGGCAGCTTGCTGTACCTATTCCTTCCCAGACGTATGATTGTCCCCTCACACTTTCTAGGTTTTGTATTCTTACCGCAACTTAGCCTAAAACTTAAACCCAGCTATGAATACGAGGATTATATCAAATGGAATGAATCGGCACAATTTCGCTGTTGTTAAACTGGGCGCCATTCCTCCTGACTTCTTTAGTAAACATGATTTCTGTGTTGCTTTAGAATCTCCGGAAGTAACCTGCATTCTGTCATTGGATGATGATAATTGGTTTATAAACTGATTTGCTGGAGCCACGCATCGGCAAATCTCCCGGTACTGACTTCAGGATCTTCCCTACTCCTACGCCAAATCTTGGTACCAATCCAAGGGAGATCGTTGCAGCGCACATCCTCTCGCACTTGTAAAGCAAGTTGCATTGACGCTCAATGGTCGCAAGATGACCAGAACTAGTATTTTCAGTTAGCGCGACTGCCCATATACGAGATCCAGTCACCAGGTCTGACGATACATGAATACCCCGGTGACGTGCTAACGAACGAGGCTCTCTTAATCAACGCTGCTAATCAACACCAACGTTCTCTCAAGATCTCACCGCTAATTTTGCGACAAATCACACACTGATATCTCTGAACTGATGAACTAATTCACGGTGAGCCGGCCCACCTCACAGCGTCAGGCGTGCCACTCAGCTCACACCTGACATCTCTGAACTGATGCACTAATTCATTGATATCTCTGAACTGCTGCACTAACTCACGGTGAGCCGGCCCACCTCACAGCGTCAGGCGAGTCGCTCAGCTCACACCTGACATGTCTCTGAACTGCTGCACTAACTCACGGTGAGCCGGCCCACCTCACAGCGTCAGGCGTGTCGCTCAGCTCACACCTGACATCTCTGAACTGCTGCACTAACTCACGGTGAGCCGGCCCACCTCACAGCGTCAGGCGAGTCGCTCAGCTCACACCTGACATCTCTGAACTGATGCACTAATTCATTGATATCTCTGAACTGCTGCACTAACTCACGGTGAGCCGGCCCACCTCACAGCGTCAGGCGAGTCGCTCAGCTCACACCTGACATCTCTGAACTGATGCACTAACTCACGGTGAGCCGGCCCCCCCAAACATTCACACCACATCTCAACTCCGCACAACTCACAGCCGCACCTCACAGCGTCGGGCGTGTCGCTCACTTCTCCCTACATCTCTAACTGTACTAACTCACGGTGAGCCCCCCCCCACAGCGTCAGCATCCTCAGCCCACCTGACATCTCTGAACTGCTGCACTAACTCACGGTGAGCCGGCCCACCTCACAGCGTCGGGCGAGTCGCTCAGCTCAGTGTGGACTCGGCTGGAGCCGCACACGTGCACAACCCGTCCGACGACTACAGGTGGCCGTACGGCGAACCACTGGCCGCAGTCCAAAACCGATCATGCATGCCGGCGTACGGCAACATTCACGGAAAACAACGGTGCCCGCAGCCCGCAGCGTTGTCGGGTCCCCGGCGCGGGCTCGGATTGTGCAATTTGGCTCACAGCGTGCAACAGGAATTCTCTGAACGCATTGACGGGACCCTGACTCCTGCGCCCGCCCTGCTGCCTGTCCGACCTCCTCCCACGCGCCCGGTGGAACATGCACTCCGCACACGGGGAACGGGACAGTTCGTGCCCAGCGGACTGAAACCAAGCCTCGCCTCTATGCTGCCCGGCATGACCACAATTGGTTAGCCGCTGGAGAGGGGTGCTCTTCGCTATGCCTTTGGAAGCCTGGGTTCCGGTCGTCTTACTCGCTCTCATTTCGTCCTGGCTGAGACGGTCTACTGATAATGGGCCCGATAACACCGGAGTCATTGCGGCGGGACTGTTGTCTCGAAGAGTTTGCCGACGTTTACCTTGTTTTGTCATGTTGCTGGGTTTAGACCATCCAATCAGATCTTAGGTTCAAAGCCTGCACAATTGTGCGTGACACGAACCCCAATCAATTAAAGAAAGAACTGCAAGCACTTGGGTTATTGTTTGGCCCTCTAAGTAGAAATGTACGAAAACGAATCCATGGAGTACGTAGTGTTTTCGTTTGTCTGCTGATGTTTCACTCCATTTATCAAGGTGATATTAAAAGCTAAAACGCTGCTAGACGTGCACCTATTCTCTGACATATTTAAAGCTTGTCCTGATTGGGCTTATGCCATTGAAATAGCCCACTGGTACTTCTGCTTATGGAAAATATTAATTGGATGCTTGAATGCACTAGCATGATTTAAATATTTATTCTGCCGAGTATGAAGATGCCCAGAGCCGATATTACTTCTGATATGGGTAGTTAAGCGAAAGTGAGTATTTTGCTTTTACATTCTGGTTGCGCTTAAGGATCCGTGGTCGACTTCGAAATTATAGGCAAGTAACTGGTGAGCGCTGAGCTGAAACATCAACCTTGATTTGTAGGCATCCGCAATAATAATACCCCTCCACAGCTACGGTAAATGCTCATTTTTGGCACTTTTTAAAGTGCCACACACGGTCGTAATTTGTTGTCAAAAGATAGCATGGAACCGTATGGAAAATTTCCCCACCTCTCCACAGCTTCAAAGCATCCAAGTCGTGGACGGTTAGGTTTCTCTCTTTCTTTCTCCCTCTAACTCTCAACCTCACATTCAATCTTGCTCTCTCTCTCTCTCTCTCTCTCTCTCTCTCTCTCTCTCTCTCACTCTCATTCTCATTCACCCTTTCCCTCTTTCTACTTGTACCCCATTCTCTCTTGCTCTTTTTTACGGGCGCATAAACATCCACGATAATATTTCGGAGTCACAGTGACCATTGCAAATCAACAATAATCTGTGAATGTAACCACGGGAACCACAAGCCTTCAGTGCATCAGCGTAACTCTAAACGTGCTGGGGCACACAACAATGTTTTCTTCATAAACTACAAATTTTATTTGCGATAGGGTTGATGAATACAATTAAGGCACATTGGATTCAATCAGCTTAAGCTTAATATTTCTTCAACCTAGTCTTAAAGTCCAAGCTTTAAATTTGCTTGAGCACACACACAAATAATTGAGAAACCACACGTCTGCGTCAAGTCAAAGTGGTAAGCTCCCCTCTCACCCGTTCACCAAAAAAATGCGGGTATGCTTGGCACAAAACACTTTGTTATCTATCCCGTTATACATTTCCTCTTTCAAGCTGTTTCTGCATCTTCTCAGGACCCGATACAGAAACTTCGTCGATAGACATTCTTCACATTTGTCCATGACATACCCGTCGAGAAGCACTGTTAGGGTCCGAATGATATAACTGCTGAAGAGAGTAAGTAAAAGTACCGACTTCAGAGATGGCCAATCATGACAGAAGCGAATGTTCGGCAGGCAAATTTGCCGGCACCTCCTGGTTCTTAACTTCCCGTCGACTACCCGCGCCTGCCATTCTCATAAGCATGTGCGTTGCTGCACCATGGTCCAACTGCTCACCATATCATGGCTCAGCCGCTCACCAGACCATGGTCCAGCCGCTCACCAGACCACATTTCAACTGCTCACCAGACCATGGTTCAGCCGCTCACCAGACCATGGTCTAGCCGCTCACTATATCATGGTTCAGCCGCTCACCAGACCATGGATCAGCCGCTCACCAGGCCACATTTCAGCCTCTCACCAGGCCACATTTCAGCCTCTCACCAGACCATGGTTCAACCGCTCACCAGACCATGCTTCAGCCGCTCACCAGACAATGGTTCAGCCGCTCACCAGACCATGGTTCAGCCGCTCGCCAGATCATGGTTCAGCCCCTCACCAGACCATGGTTCAGCCGCTCACCAGACCATGGTTCAGCCGCTCACCAGACCATGGTCCAACCGCTCACCAACATGCAGACCATGGTTCAGCCGCTCACCATACCATGGTTCAGCCGCTCACCAGACCATGGTTCAGCCGCTCACCAGGCCACTTCAGCCCCACCAGCCACTTTCAGCCTCTCACCAGACCATGGTTCAACCGCTCACCAGACCATGGTTCAGCCGCTCACCAGACCATGGTTCAGCCGCTCACCAAACCATGGTTCAGACCATGGTTCAGCCCCTCACCAGACCATGGTTCAGCCGCTCACCAGACCATGGTTCAGCCGCTCACCAGACCATGGTTCAGCCGCTCACCAGACCATGGTTCAGCCGCTCACCAGACCATGGTTCAGCCGCTCACCAGACCATGGTTCAGCCGCTCACCAGACCATGGTTCAGCCGCTCACCAGACCATGGTTCAGCCGCTCACCAGACCATGGTTCAGCCGTCTCTAGACCATGGTTCAGCCGTCTCTAGACAATAGTTCAGCCGTATCTACACCATGGTTCAGCCGTCTGTAGACCATGGTTCAGCCGTCTGTAGACCATGGTTCAGCCGTCTGTAGACCATGGTTCACCCGTCTCTAGACCATAGTTCAGCACGCTCATCAGACCATGGTTCAGCCGCTCACCAGACCATGGTTCAGCACGATCATCAGACCATGGTTCAGCCGCCCACCAGACCATGGTTCAGCCGCTCACCAGACCATGGTTCAGCCGCTCACCAGACCATGGTTCAGCCGCTCACCAGACCATGGTTCAGCCGCTCACCAGACCATGGTTCAGCCGCTCACCAGACCATGGTTCAGCCGCTCACCAGACCATGGTTCAGCCGCTCACCAGACCATGGTTCAGCCGCTCACCAGACCATGGTTCAGCCGCTCACCAGACCATGGTTCAGCCGCTCACCAGACCATGGTTCAGCCGCTCACCAGACCATGGTTCAGCCGCTCAAATGGTTCAGCCGCTCACCAGACCATGGTTCAGCCGCTCACCAGACCATGGTTCAGCCGCTCACCAGACCATGGTTCAGCCGCTCACCAGACCATGGTTCAGCCGCCCAACAGACCATGGTTCAGCCGCCCACCAGACCATGGTTCAGCCGCCCACCAGTTAGCCCACCATGTTCAGCCGCCCAACAGACCATGGTTCAGCCGCCCAACAGACCATGGTTCAGCCCCAACAGACCATGGTTCAGCCGCCCAACAGACCATGGTTCAGCCGCCCACAGACCATGGTTCAGCCGCCCACAGACCAGTTAGCCCAGACCATGGTTCAGCCGCCCAACAGACCATGGTTCAGCCGCCCACCAGACCATGGTTCAGCCGCTCACCAGACCATGGTTCAGCCGCCCAACAGACCATGGTTCAGCCGCCCAACAGACCATGGTTCAGCCGCCCAACAGACCATGGTTCAGCCGCCCAACAGACCATGGTTCAGCCGCCCACCAGACCATGGTTCCGCCGCTCACCAGACACGCCCCACTCACCTGACCCAGCTCCGGAGAAGCCGACACGGCCCGACGCCTCCAGCGCGCAGACACCGCCGCCCGCCTCCGCCGCCGACGGCGCACTGACGCGGGCGCCCGCCTCTGCTCTGACGTCACATCTGACGTCAGCCTGACGTCGGCGGGGGCCGGCGCTCGGCCAGGCCACGCCCCGGCGACCGGGCAGGCACCACCCCCGCCACCCGACTGGTCCCCCGTAACGGCCGCGGCCGACGCAGCCGAATCCGAGGCCGGGACAGAGCCGCGATTTTCAGCCAGACGTCGAGAAATTATATCGAGAGTGCATGATAAATGTGCTCGGCCCGGAGAAAGAGGTGCCGTGTTCAGCCGGCGCTTGCTGCGCAGGAAGCTGCTTCCTTGTCCATTCACGTGCTAAAATATTGTAATGCTAGAGCTGATAATGGATAATCAGAGGACGAATGACACCCATAGGCGAAATATAGGCGAAACATGGCACGGATGATGCTGGGCGAGTCAGTCAGCACGGAAGAGTATAGTTGATGGATATTTTCACTTTGCCCATGTTAATCAATTATCCAACATGCAGTGCTATGTATCTTCGGTAATCCGGCATCAACTTGTTTGCAGTAAAAGATTCTATCCATCAGCATGTTGGATGGGGTAATATCGTATCTATATGGAGAATAAAATATTTTATGTCTATGTGAGTTGCATGCGGATAATGCACATGAGCAATCTGATATCTACCCCCAGCCGTCGATAGTAATTTTCCTGCGTCAGAAGCCAGGCGTACATTGACTATTCCGATGTTTCTTCTCCTGGATTTTCACAACTAAATCTAACTTGAATATTGTTTGGTCTTTCGCCATCTTTGCGCTTATGACAGTGGAATCTTTATCTAAATTGCCTGTAGGTGTTCAAAGTTCTAGTAGCAGGAGCCTAACCAAGCTTTCGAGACCGATCATCTCCGCTCATCCGGGAAAATGTTCGTCGAATCTGGAATATTTTATCTTGAGATTGTCACAGGTTATTGTTATATAAAGAAAACTGTTGTTACCAAGATCACATGAGACCATCTGCAGTATAAAACCAAGGGAACATTATGTCATGTCCTTGCAGCCATATATCAAAGCAGCTTTACTCCATGTTCTTGAGGCCTAATGCTGAGGGCACACTACTCCATGTCCTTGTAGCGCTCGATAGGGTACTCAGGGTTCGGGCCAAAAAGGCAGAGGAGCACGTCATAAATCAATCTGCAGATATGTCTGTTGAGTTGTACTCGATTGGGTGCATCGCTCCCACTCCCGATAAGACTACGACTCAACATTTACTCCTCTAGATGTTCAATTCTCCGAGATCACCCAGAGATGGAGAAGTGACATAATTTATTTAGGGAAGCTGCACGATGGCTAAGGTGTTGGTTGAAACAATTTGAGAGTTGACCCCGTGGGGGCGCGTGTTAAACATTTTGGGCTCATTTTGAAATCTCAGGCGAGCATTGGAGATGGGATGGGGTTGGTGTTTCAGCGGGGCGGATCCAGAATCTCCCAACAGGCTTGGAGGGAACTATAAAATATTCCCTGCTCCGCAACACTAAGAAAATGTTAACAGCTAACAATTGTCGGGTTGGCTGAAGGCAGTATTTATATCTTAAAATGTCGCTCGATTTCGACAACTTGCCAGCGTATACAATGACAGTTTGTACCATAGTGCAAAATGCCGACAAATGTCGGCCTCTTATACGTGGAGCTGGAAGCGGGCCCATTCCGCCTGGATCCGCGCCTGGACTCGAGTCCCTCTAAAGAGGCAGGATTCTCCACCCCTCGGTCAGTGACCTCGATGACCTTGGAGATGTTAGTGGCCTGGGTGAGCAGGTTCGGGTAGCCAATGGTGCCCCAGACACTTCACACATATACGGTAAGCTAACTTGTAGAGCGCTTGCCGCTATCAAAGTGAAAACAGCAATATTGCCAAAATCCCACTGACCACGCTACCAGTCATGCCGTCATAGGTCACAACCCTTGCATAACACGCAACATTGTTTCGTATCAAACAAGCGCAAGGGGTGTATGATTGGTCTTGGAACTCCCGATGATCATGCAAACCGTTTGGGGTGAAGCCACCTCACTCTTCGGCAGAGAAGGCCCAAACACTTCCTAAGTCCTGACCTATCCGAATCCGATAACACAGTGAAATGTTTTTATTTGCACCCATCGCCAAGCCTGTCGAGGGGATGTTTCTGGGTCCACCGTTGCTATTAGGCCCCTATAACAGTGTTTTTTAACTTAAACGCTATCATATGACCTGAGGCGCTTACGGGCTAAGAAATCCCTCAAAGTATATTTACGTGTTTATGAGATGTATGGGCTAACTTGCCTATGAATCACGATAAGAAACGGAAGTACACACATAATTCACGAAACGCAGCAGGAGATCGAGGTCCACGCCATCCTTTAACATTATAATCAAGAAAATCAAGATATCAATACAATTTAGATTAACGTGCATTCATTTTTCCATATGCCGCACACAATTGACTCATTTTCTTCATCCAGACATACACCATTTTTAAATTAAAAAATATGACTACGTAATGTTGTTGTGCTTTGCTTATTCGTGACTTTTCCCCGTATTATTGACGTTGTTTAGTCTCATCTATTCATTGAGGGAAATTTAGATAATGGCATGGAAGAAGTAAAAATACCCTGCAGCCGTATTGTTTGGCGCAGACTAGCATATCAGATTGTACCAATAGCGTCGTGCTTCGCCTTCAGGGATAACCAACTTTGTTCGCTTCAATGAATGTTCGCTTCAATTGTTCGCTTCATTACTGTTCACTTGAATGAATTTATGTCATCTTAATTATTCCATACCGAGCAGGACACATCCACGAAAGGTACATTTTGTGGCGATCATTAATGCATTGCTGTAGTTTACGTTTGGTTAGTCTATGCACCTAATAGGTTGAAATAAACAAAACCTAGCATAACACAAGCCAATTAGCTAATAGTCGTCGTAGAGCTACCTGGCATTGAAACCCTTTCCTTAGAATGCTTATGATTGCGAAATAATAAGAATCGAATTCGGTTTACATTAATTCGGTACCTCGTTTCTCATGGACGGCGAATAAACAAAGTATCATAGTTGCGTTAAAATAAATCGCATGCCGTATGCACCCCCATCTCTTCTTCTCTCAAAACCACCACTAATCCTCAGCCACAGCACCCTCTTCTCTTCTTCCCTCGAAACCACCATTACTCCTCAGCCACATCCGTACTTGCAGAACACACTGATTATGCTAGGTGTAAGGTCGCCCGCAGAATTATGGCTGCAATCCGCAAAGCTGGTACTGCTAAACAAACGAAATTGGCGCCGAGAAGTGTGTTCAGCATTGTAAGCTTCAAGAAAATAGCATTGCGGCGAATACAGTTGACGCAGCAGCTGTAATGCATGCAATACCACATGTTCGTCCATGACTACATCAGAGTAAACACTCACGCGAAGTGCTAGCTCATCAAATCAACATGGGCACTCGAGGTTAGCTGTTGACAGCCTCCTTGACATTTATTGTCTTGCATAGCAAATTGGCAATTGGGAAGTCCCAAATAGGATATTTGCACACAGGTGAATAAACGCACTATGCATACCATATGCATTTTTTGTGTTAGGCGACGTCACTACAGGTTGCCATAATCAACAAGCTTGCGTAGGAATTAATAACGTTGAAACTCCCGCTTTAGCAACTTGGAAAATTCTCCAGTCGGGTGGCCAGCATAAAAGGAGGCAGGGCATTCAAGAAAATTTGGTAAACTTGCACCATATCAATCAATGTTGCACGCAGGATATATATCCTATGATCTGACATGTGGACTCAGATGATCTGACATGTGGACATAATCCTAATATGCTTCACTGTCAAAGAATACCTATTTTTACTGTATCGATATGAATTGAAAACTCACCTGGCAAGTGGCTTGTCTCGCCTTACATAATGTCTACATCTTTGATAAACGAATGTCTTCTTTGAGGGCAAATGTACAGCCATGCTGATGGAGGGGCAGACCTTAGCATGTGACGGTTTGTCATGCTACATCGATTTCATTCTTAATCTCCACGGTTTCTAGCTTGAATTCTCACGAAGACGAGAAGGCCAAGAGAAACATGTGCTGTGATGAGTATGGCTGCCCAGTATGGAATGTTTATGGCAACTTATACCCTAAAGTTGATAGATCAAAAAGCTAGTCAATACGAAGGTAGAATAAAATATAAAACATGCGAAGCAAACAAAAGCTGTTAATTTGACGGATGTTTTCACGGAGCGTCGTTCTGTGTTCCTTCGGGATGGCTCAATCTACCCAACTTACTTTTTAGCCATCCCAATAAGTATTTGAGCCTTCTCAACGGTCATAAAGGAGAAGATAAGAAGTATTAGAACGAACGTCTGTGCATATTCCAAGAATGTCTCGCATGATTACATGTTTGTAAGCATATCCATAGATGATTCACACTCATTTGTTTCCTCGGTTTCTCCTGTTTGCTGTCATTGCAGGGCTGGTATCTTTGGGGGCATTACCCCTGGACAATGCTTTGTGACTGGTGGATGCTTCATTTACATTCTCACATGGTATTATTACGGCCATAATGGGCGTGCCTAGTTGGATAAAACTATTCTGGAATTTCCGATTGTGAAAGTAGGTTCAGCGGCAGAAATCGGAACAACCTTTAGTCCCTCCATCCCATTCCCTATCTGGAAAATCGTGACTACGCTCCTTGAATTCTTGAAACGGCGCCCTTGGTCTAAAATAGGGGAAGACTCCTTTAAGTCGAAGAGGAGCTGAAATAAGTTAGAGGGGCGTCGGAAGTCGAATACGGACCGGGTAAGTCGGAGAAAGACCAGGGACGGATCCGGAGGAGGGGCGAAGGCTACGACTGTTCGCTCTTCCATATGACCAGGGAGGACCCGCAACTTCCCCAATTGGGACATCGAGAGGTGGCGCTTTTCCAGGATGTTCGAAAGCACCCCTTTGAATACGTCAGCCAAAGACGCATATTCAGAATACCCGAGTGCCCCACCCCCTCCTCCACTCTTTAATTGTTCAGCTGAGGGCGCTTCTCTGAGTGGAAAACGCGCTCCTCCAGGAACGCTCGAGTGCACTGGATGTGCGTGATCAGTCCAGGGAAATGGCGCCTCCTCAACAGGACGATCCTCGTTGACGAGCTCCTAGATCCGTCAGTGAGAGCGGCCATCTTTCTTGACTGTGGGGACGATCATAACCAGAAAATGACTGCTGATGCATCCCTCGCATCCCTCACTGTGGCGCCACAAGTTGATGTAGCTATGATGTGGTGTTGTCGGAATTCAGCCTACAAGCTGAGCTTATTGGAATGCACACGCAGGGAAATGTGAAATAATGCTCCTTCTGCTTAGTACTGGCCTTTTGACACCGCAATAGCAATGATGTTTTGCGCACTCGACATCTGCCGCGGTCAAGCAATGGGCCCTAAATATCACAACACATAGTAACATTTTCCGTGTTTATGTGCTCAGTGACCTCCTTCCAGGGTCCAGCGCACATGGTTTGTACTATATGCCTTCGGGCGTTTGAGCCATCCCAATCTTTTTCGTAAAAGGACACCCCTGAGTACTTTACACCAATTTGATGTCAATTATCTATATCAGGCTTAAACATGTTTTTGTTTCAAACTTGGAGAAGTATAGCACCTCAAAATATGAAACTGAACACCAGATTGTTTCCCGTCGAGCAAATAATTGTTAATCCCAAGGCTCTAGAACGTGCAATGTTTAGGTCAATGGCATAATGTATCTTGCTGTATGTCTTTGGAAGTTGCTTTTTCAGTGCACTTTATAACTTAATCACCCTCAAAGCAAAACATAGGAGCCATGAGCTATAAACTGAAAGGTGAACCGATATATTTTGTTCTACTCGAGGAATACCCTCGAACTATACAACACAACATACAGATAATGTGTACAGATACAGACAATTCTGTGTTCATTTTGAGTACAGTTTCAGCAGCTGTGCCTCGCAGCTACAACATTGTATATCATCACGAGGGATCGTATGAGCAAGATCGGCATGGATCATTGACTTCCATCACTGTCTGACAAAAATACTGGGATGCAAGCAAGGGCTCCACTACGCTGCCAACCAGGCTCGACGCATTGAGCCCGTTAATCCCAGTGTGGCAATATCGCGCCCCTACCCGGCCGTCGGCCAAAGAGAAGGCTAAACCAAACAAAGATAGTCGCAAATCCGGCCTTACGGCGACGCTCAATCATCCAACCGCTTCTCGCTGACCAGAAACCACTTAAAGCGGCGCGCTGAGAGCATGCCGCAGCTTCACCGCTGTTGCGCCATCGCAGAGAATTGACAGAGGCTCTGGCAGAGCAGATAGCACACTGACAGAGGCTCTGGAAAAGCAGACAGCACACTGACACTGGCTCTGGCAGAGCAGACAGCGCACTGACACTGGCTCTGACAGAATAGACAGCACACTGACAGAAGCTCCGGCAGAGCAGACAGCACACTGACAGAAGCTCTGGCAGAGCAGACAGCGAACTGACACTGGCTCTGGCAGAGCAGACAGCACTCAAACTTAAGAGCAGACAACACACTGGCTCTAGCAGAGCAGACAGCGCACTGACACTGACTCTGGCAGAGCAGACAGCGCACTGACACTGGCTCTAGCAGAGCAGAAAGCAGGCTCCTAGGTCGAGTGTGGGTGTGGTGGTTGAGTGTGCAGTGGTTCCCAACCACTGGTAACGGCTAATCTACTCCTAGGAACCAAACTGAGAAATTCCATAGAGTGTGAGCGAATGCACAAGAGTATTCGTAAGCTAGAGGATCGTAGAAGAAAGGTGGGGTCAGAAACCTCTGATTTCGGGATGTTCTGTCTCAAAAACGTAATTAAAAAGGGATTTTCCGGCTATTTAGTTAGACTTGTCCGAAACATACAAATTTGAACATTCCGAGGAATGTTGACAGCATTTCAAAAATGTTGGTGCACGCGCAATTTTTTCATCAAATGTCTCAACAAATATTCGGCAAAACACACGGGAACCGAAGTAACATAAAAAGTATTTGCTTATCCTGATGAGTGACACATAAAGCGGCTTTCATCCATGCAAAGAACACTCATTATGCAAATGAAGCAAAAAGTGGTGTTTTTTTAATCTCAGGTTAACCTAGCATGACACAATCCATCGCCGCATTACCAAGAGGAAAGTCGTTTTAGTTGCCAACACTTTTCTCATGTCCCAATGGAACGGACACTTTTATGGCATATGTTCGGCTTGCGGTTTTGGCGCGGCCTCGTGTCGAAAACGTCATATTTGTGATATGCTACACTCTTCCCACAGTCTGTCATTGCGGCTCCACCACCTCTGTATTGTGTCAATTGTGTTTCTGCTGTTCATGTCAAGCTCTTCCTATCATTTATCGTCGCGGTTCCACCAACTTTGCATTGTGTCAATGCTTCCGCTGTTTATGTCACGCCCCATCCATAGGATAACGTCGCGGTCCTACCATGTTTGTATTGTGCCAGTGCTTCCGCTGTTCAAGGTCTGTTGGTTCCACGTGTTGGTGCAAGGGCCAACGTCCAAATGCTGATGTGCTATTGTCGTGAATGTCCCTAAACATCGGAACCAAAGCCATTACATGCAAGGTGAAATCAAAATGACTAATTATGATACGTCCAATTATGGACATTCCTTTGCATTCAAAAGAAGAAAGCCAAATGAACAAATGAATATGAATGAAGCTGAAATTACTCACATTAGTTGAAAACGGCTATCATGCACCTCACCAATCATGCTCGCAACAATAAAAGTGCCTGTTATGTGCTCACGAGGCATATACACTGCTCTACCCTCTGCACCTTGCAACGATCAAATTCAATCAACTCCAATCAATTCAACTGTCCTGTTTTTGACGCACCAGGCGCAATTAAGCAGCCTGATGGTTTCCGATCGGCAATCATCATCATATTTGCAATGACGTCACCGATGGGGGAATGTCGGCTTCCAACGGACGAAGGAAGTGCCCATTTGATTAGGCGATCAGTGTTTGACATCCTACCTGTTTGGCATCATGGCATCTTGGCAGTATTTTCAACTCTAATTGCGGTCTAATATTTTCTTGGTACATAGAAAGAGAGTGATTTTGCACGAGACAAGCATACAAGTTCTTGCACTTTTGCACAGGCAGGGTGCAGCCTACCTGGCTGCACTTGATACTGGTTTTCCAAGTAAAACCACAGCGGATAAACATTTCATGTTGTCCACTCTGTTAGAAGACAAGGAACGGTCTGTTTGGATTTCGGACTTCCGGTGGTAAACTGAGCATCCCAAGCAGGTCATAGCAGAAGGTGTGCTAAACTTAGTATCCATCATGGTATCTTATACTCTAGCCTGAGAATGGCTTTTCTCTTAATCACCAGGGTAAGAAAGGGAAACGAGAATACCAAATTGAACAATAATATTGAAAATGTTACCAGCATACAATGCATTAATATAATGATGTAGTTATTAAATGATTGACGACAGCACCGTAACATGTTATTCATCACTGTCCATGCATTCAACACAATCGCTGCGCAATTGTTATATTTGCATCGTTGCGTTTATGAGGTATGCTTTCGAGCCACTACTGTCCAGTGGCCTTTAGCCTATGGAGCGTGACACAAGCTACAAAAAAAATTCCCGTTTGCCTGAGTCAAAGAGATTTCGATAAAACATCCCTGAACTCTTGCAAAATAGCATAATTAGCCAATTGCCGATTGCGGATGGAGGAACGGGCATTCCTAGCCACCACCCGAGGATTACACCAATTTCATGAAAAGTTGTACCTTTGTGGTGTATAATTTAACTCTAGGCACATTCCACTGAAATTGCATTGATTTTGCAATTTGTTGATCAATACGCGATCCGGGAATGATGCGAAATATTACAGTATCGGTGCAATAGTCGTAATAATGTAATGCTGGAGAAATAGTAGCTGTGCACCATAGTAATGATAGCATGTAATTCTACAATATTAATGCAATATTTGCAACAATATTTTCCAAGTGACATACTTCCATTTGCACGTCAAAGTCGGTTAGTTCTTCTCCGGATTAAGCAAAATGTTTGGTCTACCAATGCACTTCGTTGCTATCCAGGACTGTTTGTCTCTTACCTTGTGTGTCGATTCCAGAAATAGCGTCATGGGTATAGCTGGGATTGCGGGCCGACGCTATGGACAATTGCAGGGAGATGCGATATCGGAATCAACGAATTCCTATCCCGAGCGACAACTCATAATTGCTGAACACTCGACCATCTGTACGGTCCAAACGAAAATCTGATCTCCCTACATATAAATTGTATCAGTTGTTGCAGAGATCCGCAGCGACCGAGGGACTTCCCAAGCAACTTTAAATGCCTGCCGAAGCCCAAGTGATAGTTGAATTTTCATGCAAGGTAAATGTCGAAAAACGCACAATTATTTATATTATTAAGGCAAATTTTAGCTCTTGGTCGTCAGGCCGTTCTCGGGGGAATCCTGGATAAACCGGTCGGTCACACGAGATCCATGCGTCAGCCGACCCGTCTCAGGAGGTGGGAACGGCGTCAGTAAGGCCGGTCCCACGAGGTGGGAACTGCGACAGTATGGCCGGTCTCAGGAGATGGGGACCGGGGTAGTACGGTCCGTCTCACGAGGTGGGAACGGCGGCAGTGAGACCGGTCCCACGAGGTGGGAACGGCGTCAGTAAGGCCGGTCCCACGAGGTGGGAACTGCGTCAGTGAGACCGGTCCCACGAGGTGGGAACGGCGTCAGTGAGGCCGGTCCCACGAGGTGGGAACTGCGGCAGTGAGACCGGTCCCGCGAGGTGGGAACTACGTCAGTGAGTAAGCTCACGAGGTGGGAACTACGGCAGACCGGTCCCACGAGGTGGGAACTGCGGCAGTGAGGCCGGTCCCAGAGGTGGAACGGGTGCAGCGTGAGTGAGACCGGTCCCACGAGGTGGGAACTGCGGCAGTGAACCGGTCCCACGAGGTGGGAACTGCGTCAGTGAGGTCGGTCCCACGAGGTGGGAACTGCGGCAGTGAGGACGGTCCCACGAGGTGGGAACTGCGGTAGTAAGGCCGGTCCCACGAGGTGGGAACTGCGGCAGTGAGACCGGTCCCACGAGGTGGGAACAGCGTCAGTGAGGCCCGTCTCAGAAGGTCGGAACGGCGTCAGCAAGGCCGGTCCCACGAGGTGGGAGCGTCAGTCCGGCCGCCGGCGGTACACTTGTGCACGTCGCGTCGCCGCCGCCGCCGGCCGATTCGGCGCGTCAGCCGGCTGAATGGCCACCGCCGCGGCGATGATGTATTCGCGTCGCGCCCATTACGGCGGCGGCCGCGCGGCCTTTGTTGCGCCACAATGCGTACCTGGCGCACGGCGCCACGCCGCTCGATAGCGCGCCTGGCCGCGCCGCGCCAAGTGGCGCCGGAAGTGATTCGGCCACGCACATCAGCACGGTGACGCCGCAGAGCCGGCGTTGGCCACGCCTAACGCCTGCCGTCTGACGCCTGACGCCTGACGCCTGACGCCTGACGCCTGACGCCTGACGCCTGACGCCTGACGCCTGACGCCTGACGTCTGACGTCTGACGCCTGACGCCTGACGTCTGACGTCTGACGCCTGACGTCTGACGTCTGACGCCTGACGTCTGACGCCTGATGCCGCAGAACCAGCGCTGACCGCGCCTGGTGCTGATGCCTGACATATGACACCTGCCGCCTGACGCCTGACGCCTGACACTTGACATATGACGTCTGACGTCTGACGCCTGACGCCTGACACTTCACAACTGACGCCTGACGCATGGTGCTTGGCCCCCGACCCTGATACCCGATGTATGGCGCCTGACACCTAACGCCTGGCGCCTGTTGCCTGACGCCTGATGGCAAATAACATCGGCAGCTAGTCTCAGCGACACAGCCCGAAACCTGTTCTACCGATACGTGGCGACTGGTGGCATACGCCACTGCCGATGCCATCACATAGTACATTACAGCACAATATGCCACTGCCGATGCCATCACATAGTACATTGCAGCACAATATGTCACTATCGATGATTCCATATGTGACACATTATAGCACAATGTGCCACTAACGATGTCACCACATGGTACATTATCGCACACGGGTGTGCGATAATGTGCCATGTGCGGCTTAGCCCGAAATCGGCTTTTTCCAAACTGGAAATTGTGAACCTTGGAAAATATAAACGCTTCCTATCGGGACGGTTTTGGAAAATGACTTTACATTTTTGGAAGTTAAGTTCCAATTTGGAAATCAAACGTTTGAGGCTTTTACATTGGAAGATATGAACGTCCTCCCCCCCTCGATAATCTTCACACTAAAATCACGTCAAGGTATCCTCATCTTCCCCAGCTTCATGGCTATTCGTATGCTCAGCAGATATACTTGCGTGCCGGTAGATGCTAAGCATCACTCCGAACACATCTCAGACTTGTTCATAGTCCCTACAATATAAGGTGGCGATAAGAATCAGCGAAAATACACAAAACAAATCACTTAGATGTGTCATCCGTATGTGCCTGTATACATTGCTAAATGAGGCGATCATCTTCTTTGTCCGAATCCCGAAGTAAAATAATGAAGTCTGATTAAAAAAAGTAAATACACTCATAATTAACCAATTTTATCTTAAACATGAACACATCCGCACACAGACTACGTATCCGCCGGGTGTAATCGAAATAGCGAGCGTCGAACCGCATCATCGGCCCCTCCCAATGACGTCACTGCGGCACTGATGACGTCATTTGTGGTGTGTGCTGCCGGAGCAGTATGACAGTGCGCCAGGCGGGGCCAGCGCCCTGCTGGGGCTCGTCCAGCGCCGTCTGCGCCACTGCCGGGTCAGATGCCGGGCGGGACCTTCGTGTTCACTGGTGGCGAGAGCCGCGAGCGTCCCACAGCACAGCTGGAGATCCAGGATGGGTTGGGGTCCGGACCTCCTGGTTTTGTACCTGTCAATGTTAAGTCATTTTCAATATTCAGTGTGAAAATATGTCCTGAAGATGCAAAGCTGGGCTCCAGGCTTGGTGGGAGATCTTCAGTCCTCACGCGAAACGTGTAGTCCTTCATCTGTAGCAGCTCCATCGGGGAGGTCAGGTCCATCGCTTCATCTGACCGCCGGCCACCACCGCCCCTCGCCCATGACCCACAGACCGATGCCGCGATTGAGAGTCGCAGTCACCGGCTACAGTTGGATAGCAACCAAGCACCACCAGGAAGTGAGAGCAGCCCAACTCTGAGATGGGGCTCCACTAACCCATCCAGAACTGTCCCGTTACCTGATCAAATTGAATGCGACACACCCAAGTACCTCAAACACACATCAAACTTCCACAAAATCGTTGCTTTTTATCCACCAGAGTTCCTGCAACCCTTGGGTGCCAATACTAAACGGGTGTTGCTCGAGCAGCATCTCCTTCAGCATCGGCAGGAGAGGCTGTCGACCTCCGGCGGATCCCGTGGGGATCTGTTATACCCGGCTCTTCCAGAATCGTCTGGAGGCCATGGATTTGGAGTGGGAATGAAATAGGATGAAAGGCTCGGACCCAATCACAGCAAGGCAGAGCTTTTCGCTGCAGCAAACCCATACTTACAGCAAATCAGATTCTTGACTTAACCAAAACAAATGGAACTTGCTTTGGTCGCTTCAGATTCCATTACCGTGCTTGAACTTCGCTGGTGGTAAGATGAGCGCAATATCACATCCTGCATGGCTGATGATGTTTGCTATCAGCGCGTCGACAATATCAACAGTTTACAAGATATCTGAGTATTCCGGCGCCAACGCCACAATCTCTCAAGTCACTTCACACCCTATTCTGATGCACACCTTGTCAACTCATCAGTTTCACACAACTACTGGGCCTCAGCTCAGCGAGGAGCTTCTGAAATGCTAATGCGCTATGCTTCAACAATGCACCTATGGGTGTCGCACGGAAAGTGTTGACTTCAAAATAATCCACTGCCACCCCCCCCCCCCGCGCAAAAAAAATACGCATCGGCGGAAGAACTGCTTCATTCTCTCTCCCTCTCTCACTCTATTTCTTTCTCTCTCCCCCCTCTCTCTCTCTCTCTATCTATCTTTCTCTCTCTTTCCATCCCTCCCTCCCTCTCTCTCCCTTTCTCCCTCTCTCTCCCCTCTCCCTCTCCCTCTCCCTCTCCCTCTCCCTCTTCCTCTCCCTCCCTCTCTCCCCCTCTCCCTCTCTCTCTCTCTCTCCCTCTCTCTCACTCTCTCTCTCACCGCACTCTCCTTGTGTGTCTGCGCCTTTGTCCTCTGGACGCTTCAGCGTGCCATCTCGACCGGCGGCGCCGCCTGTGTTTGTCCACAAACATAATGGCGCGCGGCGGCGGTTGCGGCGGTTGCGGCGGTTGCGGCGCGCCGTCCTGCCGCGTCACGCCGCCACGCCGCTCGCGACGTGACGCGGCTGAATTGGAGAGGGCCGGCCCGCGGCGAGCCGGCACAGCGCGCCCGAGAGTCGAGGTGCCGACGCCACACTCTGTGAGCATGCATAATGTGCCCGATCATAGGCGCCGGACTGCCGCTGGTTCGACGGCACTCGATAAGCCTGGCCGGGAGCAGTCACATGAGAAGCACAAGTTGGCCATGCACGTCATCATACGAGACATCGTATCTCAGGAATATACGTACATGTATGTATATATATATATATATATATATATATATATATATATATATATATTATATATATATATATATGTATATATATATATATATATATATATAATATATATATATATGAATAAATATATATACATATATATGTATATATATGTGTGTGTGTTTGTGTATGTGTGTGTAGTGTGTGTGTGTGTGTGTGTGTGTGTGTGTGTGTGTGTGTGTGTGTGTGTGTGCGTTTGTCTTTTTCATAGACATCCCTTTGCGCACGAATATACAGCGTCTCTACTATTAACAAGCAAACCGGTTCCTGCCATGATTTTCAAATCCGAGTGCTTTGTGTCTTGAGTATCAAGGAGCGAGTGAGTGGAGGATGATGACGTGAAAGAAATGTTCTGCAGGGGCACCTATCTTTGACACAATCTCATCCTTATGATTGTGGCATCACACCGCGAGAGAGCACTGAGGGCCACGCTAATATGTATTCTGTTCGGCCCACCGAAGATCAGGAGTTGCTTAAGTTCGGATTTAGCTGTCATTTTCAATCTAAACAGGATCCACCGGACAAAAGGCAGAATTTATCATGCCAAGATATCATCAAGCTATAAAATGACAAAAACGTATATGTAAACCACAACTTAAGGGAGAGGCTGGCGAGTGAAGGCTCCAGCCTCAGAGGCAGCACAAGGAGGAAGATCGCAACCAAGCAATATATTGAAGACGCAGCGAAACAGTTCGAGGAAAGTGAGAACGTGGTAATCCGGAAAGCAGGCAGTCTTTATCTTACGTCATTCTGGACAAAGCCAGCAACCTGAGGAAGATGAACGCCATCCTCTCTGGCCGGACGAATTTTGAGCATATCAAAAGGTACGTACCGATTCATCCAAAATGTAAGCGGTCCGATAAATTGATATGGAAAGTGCAGTGATTGCTGGAACAAATTTCATGCATATGGTCTGTGGAAACGCGCCGGGGTATGTATATGGTGAGGTAAAAACCCACAAATTCGGAAATCCAATGCAACCAATCATCCCTCGAATACCATCTCCAACGAGGTTTGCCAAAACGTCAAAGCAGCTCATCAAGCAATACTGGACTGCCCTTAAACTTACACTTTAGATTTGCACAAAGTGAACCCAGTATGACCCCAGTGGATCCCAATACACTGGATGTACTGGACAAAATAACACTGGATCCCAACACCCCAGTGGATCCCACATTTCTTCATTAACTGTTAAGCATTTGCAAATCACCATTTTACTTCACTCGCAAATTGAGGACGAATGCCAACGGCTGCACAAACCTTCCCCACATCCGCCTCGTGAGTTCTCTTTTGTGCTGGCGCTGGAGTGTCAGACACCCCTGCTAATGAAGGGCGTATGTCCGGATCACTGAGAGGGGAAGCATTGCTTTTTGCCGCGCACGATCACTATAATTCAAGAGGGAAGTATGGTTAGACACGCTGAAAAATGAGTCGCAACCTCAATGGCGTGGACAATGCGAGACCCGCAATTAAGGTTCAGCAGTCCTGTAAAGACCGAAAAACACAACTCGTTTGGATGGCGACAGAGCGAACAAAAGAAAACCTAATACGGAAAATAAACATATGTTAACACTAATGACGACACAAATCATATTCCTTTGGGTAAAACGCAATTGATCATCACCACCAACACAATTACTCCTCTCTGTTATCCGTTGCGTTCAGAAGATAGTTTAATGTTCATATTGGCCCAGCCAGGGTCCTCAACATCTGTTCGTGGGCACTCTCCGTAGAGTCAGGGCTCTCTTCATCGGCTCGTCAACCTCTCCGTCAGCCGGGCCCCCTTCGTCAGTTCAGAAGTCCTTCACGCTGGCCCGGGGGGCCGGCGCCTTTGCGGGCCCACTGTGTCCACGCCATGAGGGGCCCGCTGGGGTCTCTCGGAGCGGTCGCCTGGAAGGCCACCTGTGACCCGCTATGGGCGGCTGCTGTCTTTGTCTCCCCGTTGGCTAAGCCAATGCGGGCGGTGCCGGCTTAGAGGAATAAGCGTTATAGCTATTCGTTGATGCTCAGTTGCATAATATGCTACATGTCCTTTATTGAGAAGATGTCCTACTACCCTTGGTAAATATCTAAATGTATCCTGCGTACCCTATACAATTGTATGCATCTGCTTGATGTCACTGTGTGGCTGATAATACTTATTGACGGTTGAAAAGTTGTGACATGTAGATGGTCGGTGGCTATGCATATTTATAGTATTAAATGAAGTATATTTCCCACGTTTCGGCCATAGCCGTCATCGTGGTTCCATGATGAAAACAATAGCCGAGGCGTAGAAAATATACCGAAAACAATTGATATATTCATCAAGTTAGTCACGTTGTCACTGATTATCATAATCATCGTCGTTCTCCTTTTTCGCTAGTAATCATGTTCTTTGCCTCTTTTGTGCATTGGCCATGACTAGACATATGGTAGAAGACTGCGCATGCGACCTTAACTGACATACTTCTGTAATATATGGCGCTGCGAATTAAAATTGTAAGCAACATTTTGCACAAAAGTGTCTGTAAATCTTTTCATGTCATGGCATCATCCGTACCGTATGCACCGGCACGGATGATATCGATTGGATTAGCTCACACGGATATCGATCACAGTGGATTTGACAATTTCAGACCGCATTATACTCGACCGTAGACGACTAGCAATGGATCAAAACTGATAAGCCGTCTGTTATGTGATAATCGGAGGTGCTCGCATTACGGTTGCCAACGTATAAGATTCCATCTTCATTTTAGGATGTACGTCACAGGTACAGGCAGTCACCTGGTTCGTGGTTATGTTGTCACGTATGTGATCTGCATGCCCCGAAGCCAGGCGACCGGGTGATTGCTGCCAGTCCGATGGAGGTTGCGGCGCTGAACGGACGTGTGTGGCGTGAGCTGAGCGAGAACGCTACGAGACAAGAACGACCATGATACGGTATCGATGGTAATTGGGAAAATTTCAGAGTGCAGTTTTAGATACGTACGTCATACTCGTCAGCCGAGCGCCATTTTTGCAGAGTTGCAGAAAATTTCGGCTGAAGGGGCACTTTTCAATGCACACTGGAATTGAACGCACTATGTCCGCATTCCAGTTCCTCTGCCAAGTAGCTCGTGCGCATGCCAGATTTGTATACACTGCGTCGTCAAATTGTATAAACGTATTTGCTGTTTTCTTAAATGTATGCGCTTTTACGGCAATTTGACTGAGGTGCATGAATGTACGGGCAGCCAAGAGAACACAGTTGCCGTCGGCGAACAAGTTGCCTTTCGAGGTGTGGTACTCGATTCGGCAGAGACCACCCATAGTCCCCTACAGACCGAGTGTTGCGTTCGCTCGCCCGACGCCCATTATGGCGCTTTATACTGATAATAAAGTCGCAGGAGCAAATATTTCCACAACCTTCCACGGGATCAATGCATGCAGTGGAACAACAGCCTGTTCATAAAACCGTCACATCCCTCACTGAAACGGACTCCCAGCCCACAAATCTTGACTGCCAAGGCGCATCAAGTGATGGTGGGGAGAACCACCGTCAAATCAACACTACGTGACTGAAACGCTTGGGAGCTGCTGCATTTCGTACGGAGCCTCGGGAGCTGTTGCTATCCGTACGGAGCCTTGGGAGCAGCTGCTATCCGTACGGAGCCTTGGGATCTGCTGCTATCCGTACGGAGCCTTGAGTGCCGCTGCTGTCAGTACGTAGCCTTAGGAGCTGCTGCTATCCGTAAGGAGCATGTGAGCTGTTGTCATCCGTACGGAGCCTTGGGAACTGCTGCTATCCGTACGGAGCTTTGGGAGCGGCTGCTATTCATATGGAGCCTTGGGAGCTGCTGCTATCCCGCATGGAGCCTTGGGAGCTGCTGCTATCCCGCATGGAGCCTTGGGAGCTGCTGCTATCCCGCATGGAGCCTCTGGAGCTGTTACTACCCGCATGGAGCCGCGCCCGCTCGCGGCAGCCATTGCCGACGCATTAGACCAGCACCGGCAGCAGCGAAGACATTAATTCGCTTTATCACGTGACGGGCCGCTGGCGGCGACCTCTGAATTTGCGGACGGCCGTCATCCGTCACCGGCCAGTTGCCAAAGCGAGCCGAATTAGCGCGAGCCGTCCGCAGCGAGCTCTCGACGGCGAGCCGTCGCCGCCCCGGCGCAATTCCGACGCGATCCACTAGCCTATCGAAGCGACGGCCATTATGATAATCTGCTTGATGCACATTATCCGGATGAGGTCATTATGTGGTGGTCGGTTGGTTAATGGCTGGTGGGGTGGCTGCACGCTGGCGGGACGACCCGACACACGCGAACATGGCACCGCCGCCGCCGACGCAGAGGCGCAGGCCCAGAACAGAGCGTCGTGGGTGTAGACAAAGCGGTAGGAACTAGCACGGCGGACCGTAGTAGCCGACTTGGTGGACTATGGAACAGATGCTTTGCATTTAAATCTTGAGCAGCCGCAATTGCTGGTCCAGCCAGGACTAGCGGTATCTACATTGAAGCTCTCTCTCTCTCTCTCTCTCTCTCTCTGCTTCTCGCTCTCTGTCTCTTTCGAGGGAAAGATAGAGTGATAGACATATACATATATATATATATATATATATATATAGATAGAGAGAGAGAGAGAGAGAGAACAGAACAGAGACAGAGACAGAGACAGAGACAGAGAAGAGAAGAGACAGAGAAGAGAGAGAGACAGAGACAGAGACAGAGACAGAGACAGAGACAGAGACAGAGACAGAGACAGAGAGAGAGAGACAGAGAAGAGAGAGAGAGACAGAGACAGAGACAGAGACAGAGACAGAGACAGAGAGAGAGAGAGAGAGAGAGAGAGAGAGAGAGAGAGAGAGAGAGAGCGCGAGCGAGAAAGATAAAAATTGGTACTGTTCGTGGCCACACAGACCTAACCTACAGCTTGGAGCCGAGGTCCAAGCGATAGTCCAACCCATACCTAAACAAGCACACCATCAGACAACCACGCCACCAGACGCACTGCGGGATTTCGGTTCGAATAGACACGATCCAAGTCACAGCAAGAAGCCACCGTTTCCGGAGTCAGCTTAGTTGTGCGCCTACCTGTGCGTGCAGCCAGCTAGTCGTCCGAAGGCTGCAGCTGGTGACGCGGTCGTGCGCCGCCATGGTGGTCAGCGTGGCTTGGCTTTGTGTCTGCATCAGCGGCACTGGGGCTGAGTGGCCAAGCCTTACGGCCGTGTCGGCCGCTTCGGCACATATTGACACAGTGACCCCCTGCCGGAGCTTGTCGACACCCACCGCCTCGTGGTCGTGGACGGGCGTCGTGGCAAGCGCCGCTGACGCTGAGGAAGGAGATAGCGGTGTGGTGTGTCAAGACGCGATGGTGAGAATACGTGTAACTGCTGGCGCCGCGTTGGACAGTCGTGATCATTGGATATTTAGCGTCCGATTTAGGATGCAAATATTATCACTGGTGTCAACACATGCGTCAGCATAACTTTGCTTCCCTGTTCACCAGCGATGTGAACGGTATATGCACGGCTAAAGGCTAAGGCAAGGCTAAGGATGAACGGTCTCTTTCTTGGTCAATCTTGGTGAGAAAGTAATGTCCCAGGATGTTTAGAACTGAACAGCAAAACGTGAAAAATTATTTGTCGATGTGCTAAAATGTTACGAAGATAAAGCTCTAACATTCCGATTTGTCGGGGACTGGCTTTTAGCAGCGTCCTCCTTTACTCACATCAGCGCAACCAGGGATTTATTCAGGGGGTCCGACCCAAACGCTAGGGAACAAAGTCCGTCCTCTGCGCACCATGCGCGCTGAAATTATGATGTTGTGTTGTAAGATCTCTTGTTTGATCTAGCTTCTCCTGGTTACTAAAGGGTCCAGGCTGCGACGAAAAAATCGTCAAAATGATCGGGAAGGGATGCCCCACGAGCTATCCGCAAACCCTCCGCCACTCTGCGGCACGCGTTTTGAAAAAGCTATTCCCGAAAATAAACTTAAGGAGCAGAGTTTATTGGCACACTTTCGTAAGTATCTGCCCTCCTTGCCATTTCGTGTTGAACTGCTCAAAACTGTTCAACACTAAATAGTTGCACTATCGAATCTACGTAAGATAATCACGAACGGCATAGCACACTGCAGCCATATAGAACAGCATCCATAATAGAGCAGCTGGAGTAGTCCACATATTTTATGTATCATTAACTGCACATCTTTGTTTTAAATCGCTGTTTAACGTTGCCGAGACGTGAATCATTGCATTGTGACATCGAAACCCAGAGTAGTCGCTGCTGGTATCGTACATGGCAGGAAATATCACATTTGGAATGGGCGTGGGTGCCTAAAATCACTACCATAGAGCATTGCCATAGCCATTGTCTTACTACTGAGAACCACAGCCGTATGCCAGTGCAGTGAAGTACGCAAGTGCCCAGGGGTATTGCTTTATATATGGGAAGTGCAAGCGACACCATAAGGTACCATGTTAAAAGTGGAAGCAATTTGTGGTGGGGGACAAAGCCAACATTGAAGGGCTCAATGTTGGGTTTACTCCTGTTCCCCAAATTATTTCAACAGTTTAACATATAAATCTATGAAGTGCTACACGATCTATTAGAGATGGCTCATTGTCTTCATGCGTTGTGGCCCCGAATAATTTTCAGAAACCAACGCTCGTGCAAGTCACATCCATGTATGGTAAGTAATGGTGGGGAGTATGGAATAACGCGTGACTACGAGTGCGGTTCAAGATAAGACTAAGCTTTGACACAGCCCAGATTTCGCGTTGTGCCCATGATAAATGTGCCATATGGCTTGGGGAGGCTCATTGGTATCAGTGAGCTAAATTTAGATCCTTTCTGCACCAGCCCACGGTAACCTTGAACCGCCAGTAACAACCTTGAATCAAGGGCGGATAACAGGAGAGAGAAAAGTCTTCACCTTAAAAAAAAATCCAATAAGCTTGCAAAGGGGATCCAAAAATAATCGAAATCCGGAGACTGTAATATTTTGTGTGGGTGGGGCACCTGAATATATATTAGCCTATAAGTCCAATTATAGTTTCGCCCCTTGTTTCCTTCCCCTGCACTGGTGAGGATTAAAGTCGGTGCTTACCCAGAGACGGATATAGGGGGCATTTGGGACATATTCCCCGTCCCATGAATGGTAGCGCCCATTCGGCCGCGAAAATGCGACCCCTTAAAGGTGCCCCCTCCCCGCCACCTCAATGAACTAAGCTTTCAGCCAGAGACGCTCGTCGGAGGGAAATACAAATACAAATAGGCGTCCCCATGGAAGGAATTGGCGTCCTCCTGAGAGGAACAGGTGCCCCATCAGATTACTCTACTGCCCCCTGCCACAATCAACATGTCTTCAGCCGAAGTGGCCCTTGAAGTACTATTGCGGTTGTGCTCCTTTGACGAAATAATACCCCTCCAAACTAGTGCTCCCCTGTGACAATTCTTGGATCTCTTTGTGCTCCAGCCTAGTAGTAGGACACATCTTATCCTGATATTTATTAATACTATGTCGACATGGTTATCTGGTTAAGCTCATGCCCTTGACATGAACTTTCCATTTGGAGTATAGACTTCTTGTCGACTTCCCCAAGCGAAGGAAACCGTCCGGCAAGCTGCCGTTGCGATGGTGTTTTATATAATTTCTCGAGTGACACAAACAGAGGTCAAAGACCGTCATAGCTCCCTACGTCGAACTCTTCTTCTTAGTCTGATATAGTGGAAATGGACAAAAAAATAGCGGAAACAAACTCCACATCCACCTTGGAAAACAAGTTGGATGTGAAGCTAGGAAACAAGCTTGGATAACAAGAAAGCATTTGATAAGCGAATGACGCGAAATAGTTATCGCAGTTAGCGACGGTATTTTCTGCCACCAAATATCAGGCATTTCCTACATTAAACATGATATGTTCGAAAAGAAAATACATTCCAGCAAACTAATCATCTACAATAGATTAAAAGTAGTCGCAATTAAACTCACATTTTTCATGACAATTCAACAGATCATTGTACTTGAAAAACTCAAAATCAGCATTTCAAATATGGGTTGCATAATTACAAACCCTGGATGACTTCACGGTTACCCTGCACACTGGGTGTTGTAGCATACGGGACCTCATAATCCGAAATGTTACTGATGGGTCGCGAGGGTACCAGATCCAACACCTGTGAAGAAAATACTGCGTAAATGGTATCAACATTTATGACACATTCATGATAATAGAAATTTCCGTCATGATGGTTGAGAAAATATCCAATTGTAGGCAATGTGACAAATGGTATTAATTTTAAGAGCCTGGTTATGAACTTAACATATTTTGAGGTGACTTTAAGCGTATCAACAGGGTCGTAAAATGTGACCCATGCGATCCTCCGGCTACTGCCTATGTGGAAGATGTAGCATGGGTTCAACACACTAAGTTTATCGCATTGTATGCTCTACTTTCCAAGGGAAAACAGTGCTGAGTTAACCGAAGCGCACACAGTACCGAAAATGTGGTTACGCCATTAACACATCATTTCGTTATTCCTTGATAATGGCTGAGGTGACATGCACATTTTTTGTTGTCCTTGAAGTCCCTGGTGGATAGTGGGAATTTCGGGTGCTTCGTAGCCCCAATTTAGCCGATTATGACCACTCTCAGCACAATTATCTTGGTGTTTCGGCTGTTTGAGCAACGCACGGTGGTTGGCAAATGGACATTTTTTAACCGTTCATTCTCTGTAGGAAACCTGACCGCGCAATCACGCCAGCGTCGTAGGTGGCAGAACGTCGGCGCCTTAGGTGACGAACGTCTGCAGTCAGCGCCTTAAGTGGCAGAACGTCTGCGGTCAGCGCCTTAGGTGACAGAACGCCAGCGCCTTAGGTGGCAGAACATCGGCGCCTTAGGTGACAGAACATTGGCGCCTTAGGTGGCAAAACGTCTGCAGTCCTTCACGTAGTGTGATGATGTTGAGGTGGGCTAAGTAAAAACGCGCGTAGTAACCCGCGCCGTCTTTCCGGTAAAATCCTCACACCTCGTCTCGGGGGGGCGGTTGAAGACCCCCTCTAAAATCCAAACTAAGCATCGCACGAAAACGAAAGAGGTGTTATCAGAAAGCGCTCGACGAGTAGGGTCCGGGTCAACCCCTCAAAGAAAATTCCCCCCAAAAGTGACGTCACTAGGGGGGCTAGATTTTCACGACTTTTCACGACTTACATTATGTTTTTTACTCTGGATGGTTTATTTTGGGGATATATAAAAAAACGAAATTTTATTTGGAATGTGAAAAGGACAGCGAAATCGGCGAGGGCTATAATTTTTGCCCCCCAAAAATAAAAAAAATTCTCATGGTTTAATTTCTAAATTTTGAGTTTTCAAGTTTTCTTTAATTTTCTTTTTCCAATGAGTAGAGCAGACCACAAAACGTTGTGGGAAGTCAACTTGCCCTAATAAAAAATGCTTACTTTAGCCAGAATCCTGTGTTTTAACTGCAATATGGCAAA
The DNA here is from genome assembly GCA_034440575.1 of Imbricaverruca yamaguchii. Classification (NCBI taxonomy): domain Eukaryota; kingdom Metazoa; phylum Arthropoda; class Thecostraca; family Neoverrucidae; genus Imbricaverruca; species Imbricaverruca yamaguchii. The sequence continues at coordinate 621,949 of JAOTOL010001462.1, read as the reverse complement.
TACGCAAAATGTATACGTAGTCAAAAACGAACAAAAGAAAAAATTCAACTTTGTAACTTAACTTTCAACTCTTAACAACTTAATTTTCAACTTTCAAAAATTACGTTTTGTTGCATCCGTAAAGATAAGCAAATGCTTAAAGCTTCATTAAAATATATGTATCCGTTAAAGCGTGACGACTGGTTGAACTTTTTTGGAGGTGACCTCACTTGACCTTCATTAACTCGTTGACCCTTGACGACCTGACCAATAAATTTTGAATCAGCATGTCAAATTGATGTGGGAAAAGGTATGCCAAATATGGACGCGATATCCCGCGCCGTTCGTCCGCTATCCGCGAAAAACCTGAGGGGGGCGGTTGAAGGCCCCCTGAGACAGGACGGGTTAAGTACCAGCAAAATGCATTTGTGGTACTTTGTTTGTGGTACTTTGTTCAAGCTTATGGATATGATTATTATTATATTATTGGCTAGGACCACAACCACTGGTTATGTAGCGCCCAAGGCTTATGGATATGGAATATAAGCCTGACAATATATATTTGCCCTACAACTCTGCTTATTGCCACTTGCTCATAGTGGAATGCACATATCGAATTGCGGGCATGCAAAATGCACGTACATACAACTTCATATGACAATATTTAGCGTAGCATATGCATATACACTATTACATCACATAGCAATGCTATGATACAAAGGAAATTCAATGATGAGTCACTTTCTAATGTTACTAGTGCTGCATTGCTACCAGGAACGCAATCATACATAAATTATTGTGGTGGCCCAGCATTGCACTTTTTGGACAGATTGGTCTACAGTTCTCACAACAAAATCAGTCCATTGGAACCGCTCCAGCGAAGAAAATAAATCAACAGAGCAAAGTGACTCGAGTAGATATATAGCAAAGTAGATATGGCCGCTCTATGATGCTGAGCACTAAAGAGCCCTAAGTACTTCAGAAAGGACGTGCTCAGTTGAAAGATCCTTAAGCACTAATTCCCAACCCACAACACTTGAATGTTTCTTAGCATTTTGCATGACCGCGTTGCACCTTCAAGTATGTCTTCTCATGCAGTTGGTTTGCAACATCGGCCTTCACAATATCGAGAAGTCCTTAAGATATTGTCGTACTGCGCATTTGGTGCGACCAGCAGGGAGCTACACTTTTGCAAGCTCAGCATTGTACGTGTATGTGTCGTTTTCATCAGCTCGTGGTTTCATATGCATGCGCGACAAGGTGAGTAAGTAGCCGATATGTTTGTGTCAGGCTTGCGTCTTTTTGTTTTGCATGCTCTCATTGTTGACGTTTAGCTTTCCGAACTGGATGGAACATGCCACATCAGATTCTTGACAAGGCACCAACCCAGCCATCAGTTTCATAATTTCCTTCAATCGTCGTAAAGCGGCATAGCCGGAATAGTGCAAGGTTCAGGAAGCTTCACATGCCATTCACTACAATGGAGTCGGGTCTGTGGCCAAAATTGGGTTTTGTGGTAACACCCGAAGGTGCAGGAATCATCAATCAACTTGTTCTTTCTTCGCATTTGCACGAGATGGATATTTGTTTCCTTTAAGCCCCGCACATATGCTTACATTGTGCGCTCGTCTTCGTGGGAGAAGCTGCTTCGACACTTCTTCGACGAAGCAGCGAGCGGCACTCGTCTTCGACGCCAGAGACACCTCGTCACGATGGCCTGACATGCCGAAGAAAGACTCCGTGACATTCTTCGCGGCACTGCGTTCGGTTAGGGATGTCTGACACGGGGGAAGGGGGGGGGGGGTGCTCACGGGGCGGTCCAGTAGGCCCGTCCACATCCCGACCAGTCCAGCAGTGCCTCCTCAGGGCGATGCCAATCAGTGCTCTGTCGCGCACATGATTGCCGCCCATTATCAGAGCCAGCGATACGGCTCGTCGCGGCTCCACCAGATTCGCACTTTGTCCGCTCCGGACAGGTCAAGAGGCAGCCGGAAAGACGGGAGAAAGGCGCAGAGCCAAATGGGGTCGGTATACTCTATGGTGAGCCAATCCATTGGCTTATCTTCCGCTTTCTTTTTTCGACCCACTTCCTACGGCGCTGATAAGTAATAGGCCGCCCCATGAGCCCACCCCACAGCGACCACGGTGGCGGCACTTCCACGACTCCGGCACCCATTTGCCGTAACGACAATGTGCATGCGAACACCTGCGCTGCGATCGTTCATCACCCGACCGTGTGTCCGGATGGCCAGATGACGTCATCAACCAGGGCGCAGCGGCGTCACGAGCCCCGCCATTGTAACACGCGGCCAGGTGTGGGGAAGCATTTACCGCAGGCGTCACTCGGCTCCCAGCCGGCAAGTGGTGCCCGCCCTCATCCCGGCTTCCCGGCCACGTCACGGCCCATTGTTCACTGCTAATTGTAATTGTCCGGTCTGTATACGTACGTCGCCGGTGCAGGCTACTGTCCGGCCGACATCCGTCCGCGCGCCGAGGGAGGCGGGACAGTGGACAGTTGCCTGTGTGGGGAAGCTCGTGCACATGCATAGCTCAATTTTCCGCTTCATTTTCGTCTAATGTCATGTGGGAAACCACGCCAGGCATCTCTCTTCGGTGTTCATGCATATCGGGGTGGTTCTAAGCCGTTGTTGAAGCTTGACAGCGGTGTTATCAGGCCTGCGGAGAGCAGATTAGACCAGTAGTGAATGTGATAACTGGTACTTCGGAAACTGAGGCTGCAAATGCACGTGCCGAAATCCCAGAGTTTGTGTAAAACTTGGCACTATTCAGGTGTCGCCATGTGCTAAGTCTGGGAGCCACATAAGGCCGCCTGGGTTAAGCTTATACACGTAAGATAATATGAGACGAGAAACAAAGACACTGAAGCACTGGACATCCTATACCATGTCACCACCATGGCCAGTCTCATCAGTACCACACTACTGAAGCAAGGTACCGAATCCCCCGCCATGGTCAGTCTCATCAGTACCACACTACTGAAGCAAGGTACCGAATCCACCGCCATGGTCAGTCTCATCAGTACCACACTACTGAAGCAAGGTACCGAATCCTCCGCCATGGTCAGTCTCATCAGTACCACACTACTGAAGCAAGGTACCGAATCCACCGCCATGGTCAGTCTCATCAGTACCACACTACTGAAGGAAGGCACCGAATCCACCGCCATGGTCAGTCTCATCAGTACCACACCCCTGAAGCAAGGCACCGAATCCACCGCCATGGTCAGTCTCATCAGTACCACACTACTGAAGCAAGGCACCGAAACCACCGCCATGGTCAGTCTCATCAGTACCACACTACTGAAGCAAGGTACCGAATCCACCGCCATGGTCAGTCTCATCAGTACCACACTACTGAAGAAGGTACCGAATCCACCGCCATGGTCAGTCTCATCAGTACCACACTACTGAAGCAAGGTACCGAATCCACCACCATGGTCAGTCTCATCAGTACCACACTACTGAAGGAAGGCACCGAATCCCCTCCATGGCAATTCTCATCAAAGTCACACACCCGAAGGAAGGTACTGAAGCCAGTGCCATGCTCATCTGCAACCAGCACAATTCACCATTCATGAGCGTGATCTGAACCCCGCTATCATCAAACGGATTCGGCCTCCCCCCTCCGCAACGAACTACTCGTTATTAGCTCTATAATATTTCATAGTTTATAACACGAACTATAAGCTGCTTGTTTATAGCTCGTGTTGCAAACACGGTATGAAGTGCAGCTAGTGATATGGGTATTGTATTATGTTGGTGTACGAATGTTTGTTGCGCATCTGCTCCCTCTATTGACCACAAATCTATTCTTTCTTTGTAATATCTGTGAGTCATACCCAAACTGTCCATACTAGCCACTGCACGTGGAGGGTGGTTATCGTGAAATAAATAAATAAATAAATGACCCATCATCCCACCTCCCACTGCGCATGTTAGAATTAGAACACATCATTATTGGACCTAAATACTTGATCCACCACACTTCTAATACACATTTAATTTGGGACTTCCCATCTCCCTGCATCCCAGCACACCACAATGCAGCCCATTTCACCGATCAACCACCGGAATTGGAAATGCATGAATGGCCGTAGTTCGCTTCACACAACACCAAAGGTGAGGCTTTGAGCACAGGAGTGAACGAGAGGCTATTGCGCGTATATATCGCCGTGACTCAAACTATGCTTTATGCATCCGTATTCCGAGCTTGTTTGTTTGCCAGGCTATTTCGATATAACACATATACATAAGAAACATTCGGATTTTCTGACATTAATCATCGTATAAGCAGGGATACGTTCAACAATAGTTAGCACTATAAACAGCGAGAGAAAATAAAATTGATAGGCAGCCACCGGACGTAAGGTGTAAGCATCAGTTTAAAGCTAAGATACTTGTGTCAAGAGATGAAATAATATTATTAGTGGCTTGAAAAGTATTAACAAGTAGATCGGGCATGGAGTTGCAATACTTCCACAACTTAATACGATTGATTTTGTTCAAAGTGAAAATTGAATGCAATTTCATTACTGTGAAGGATTGTGACCTAAATTGCAATGTTGATGTTTTGACCATTTCTGGAAAACGAGGAAAGAGATCAAATCAATTCCATTGTGTACCGATATTTATTACCTGCAAAACAGTAAGAGCGAACATGTGCAGGCCTAGGAGACCGCATCATCTGAAGCTTTCCTACGTCAAGGAAGACTGACAAAGGTGGCGGATATCGCAAGCTGCGACCCAACGTCATCCAAAGCTGTCCAATGAGTTAGAGAAGACTGCCAAATGTGACAGATATCACTAGCTTCAAATCCAGTGCATCAACTTCGTGGGGAGCGCTCTAAGTCGGGGACGACCGACAGGTCACTGGTATTTCAAGTTGCAAATTCGATGCTTGCACTTCATTGGCAGCGTTCCAATAAGTCAGGGAAGGCTGACAAAGGTGGCGGATATCACAAGCTGCGATTCCAACACACGAACTTCATGCGGTGTGCGAATTGTCTCCAGTCCGTACGATATGACGTACTGAATAAAGGACAAAGACTGGGTCGTGACCCTACTTACTACACCATTTAGACGGTGTGGATAGCAATGTGGACTGTGCGCATGGGCTGGTTACCAGAATCGCGTCCATGTGGTAGACCACGAAATGCATTTGGATGCTTTCACTCGTGATGGCTGGGGATGTTGCGGAACTGTCTTGACCCTAATCTACCACTGACACACTTAGCGTTGGCAAAATGTGTCCATGTTAATTGGTTCTTGAAGCATGTGTAGCGATCTACGTTTTATCAGGGCCCCATGCTAGATCGCCCCTAATGATTTCCTATTATAACCCTGGACTCAGTAAGGCGAACCCCTCAATGCTTTTGGCTCCTTGGCCAACTCCAATGCTTGAGCTCCCACTGATTTTCGTGAAATGACACCATCTTTGTATCAGCCCATGGCTGTTATCAAGACGCATGGTCTGTTTTCGGAACTGGATACCTGGGCATGTGAAGGCTTACGTCAGGCGAGGTCCGCACCATTGTAGGCTTCCACTGCACCACTGGCATAGCGAAAACGTTTCTCGTCCGATGAGACAGGGTATCTCTGGAGCCCATCGTTGACACCAGCGGCGCCTCCTTTGTCATCGGAATATCGAGCCCACAAACTTGTGTCGGAGCAGGTTGCCGGGGCGGCCATTTTGTCCGGTCGACACAGGCCGAATCGGCAGGATCTGGCCGATGTCACCGGCTGCGGGATCAATGGCAGGTCGACATTACTCGCCTGTCGTCCGCGTGCCGGACCCAACAATGGTGACCTTTCCGCAGTTCCCGGCAAGATGGCCGCCGCGCGAGAGGCTCGCCGTCCGCGCGCGGCGGCCGCCGAATCCATCAGTCGGCCGCGGCTCCATTAGAGAGGCGTTTTTACCGGCATCGGCGTTGCAGCGTGATTTTTCATCGCCTCGGATTGAATTCAAAGTAAAACAAGATTAATAGTCCCGCCGGCGTGGTTAAAATTCACTTATCTGTGCTGGGGATTGTAGAAATTCATCTTTGCCCTGAATGCGAGCACCGACGGTGGGCCTGATTAATTACACGCGGTCGCGCCACATGATTGCGAGTGGGGGCACAAAAGCGAAACGAGCCCGCGCCGACCGTATCCAACATCCATCGTGCAGAAGCGAAGAAAGAACAGATTGATTGCCTATTCCTGCGCGTTTGGCTGCTCTCACGGAGCGCAATTTCGACGACGGATCAAGCTCTACTGTAGTAGATGGCATGTGATGCTTTATGAGACTTTCAGGATGCTCCAGAGAACTTCCAATGAAATTATTCGGGGAATTTTCGGGCGCTGGTCAGATGAAGTGCAGGATATAGTGGGGTGCACATAATATTAAGTGGGACACACGTAAAATCCGAACTTCCCTCGCTAACAATCTGTTGTCTGAGTCTAGCATACGCGACAGGGAGACCCAAAACCCAAAACGCACGAACATTTTCTAAGGCTTTATCCACTCCCCAGTGGTTGCAAAGTAAATTATTTTGCATGCATTGTTGGCAGTGTAGTATCACGTTACCCATGAGTTCTATGATGCACAATACTATGCTGCAATATGCTATTGATCGAATTTGCCAGTGGTGTCACTTCATGGTGGAAATCATCGTTGGTGAAACAACTTTGTTTTCAGTCACTTTTGTCAAAGTTGGTTACAATGCGTAGAAGAGCTCCTGCACTGATTACGGTACAGAAACCTCACACGCTCCCCGTGTGTTTCTCACTTACTCCCCGTGGTGCATAAACCTGAGCATGCTCCCCGCGCCCAACTGCCTAAACCGGGTGTTCTTATTGCTGATATATATATATATATATATATATATATATATATATATATATATATATATATATATATATATATATATAGGATATATGTGTATACATATATGTGTGTGTGTGTGTGTGTGTGTGTGTGTGTGTGTGTGTGTGTGTGTGTCTGTGTGTGTGGAGCTTCCATCAGAATTTAGCAAGCACTCCAAATTATAGGTACCATTTGGCTGTTTGGCTATTTGACGTCTAAGATTTTATAACAAATGTACGCAGGAATAACTGCACGTATTGCAAACATACTTCAGAGGACATGTACGCATGACAAATATATACGAACAAACATACGTAATGCACCTAAACGTTTGCACAAATGGACGTTTGCGCAAAGACACGTAAGAGGAAATATACATTATCTCAAAGATACACGAGGGCAAAAGTACGGTAATGCTAATATGCGGATGTGCAAACATATTTGCAAATGGACACACGTATTTGCAAATGTGCGTACGCGAAATATATGTTCTCAAAAATGTATGTCAGCGCAAGTATGCATAAGCGCAAGTGTACGTGAACACAAATATGCGTAATCGCAAATGCACATAAGTCTACATGTATCCAAACACAAACGGACGTCAGTGCGATTCCAGGATGACGTGATGACAAATATACACATGGCAGGTGCAAATGTACGTCAACAATGTGCATATGCGCAAATATACACAAAACTAATTGATTGCTTACGATTTGCTATCTCACACATATTCGATTTTTATATGCTAGAAAACGTTAGTATCGAACGAAAAAATTTGTTTTGGTATTGACTTGACCTAGTAGCAAGATTTGATATCATGCAAATTATTGCTATGCTTTCTTTGGTCAAGTACCTACACACGATGCCAACTTTTACGCTCTTGGTAATCCAGCAACACATTTCAAAACAAAATAACCGCTATTTAGGTGTAAGAAGTTAGGAAGGTAGGAAGAAAGATCGGAAGGTAGGAAGGTAGGAAGGAATGTTGGAAGGTAGAAAGATGTAAGGAAGGCTGGAAGGTTGGTAAGTATGAAGGAAGGTTGGAAGGTAGGAGTGAGGGCTGGAAGGAAGGTTGGAAGACAGGCAGGAAGGTTGGAAGATAGGAAGGAAGGTGTTGGAAGTTAAGTAGAAAGGTTGGAGTTAGGCAGGAAGGTTGGAAGGTCGGCAACGTTTGAGCACGATGCCCTTGCATGTTTTTTTTTAAATAAAATAAATTTAATCCGAATTATTGTTGGGTGGCTTTAGGAAACAGGGTTATATTGCTAAACAAAGCTTGTTGCGTTAAGCCTGGCCCCACCACCCGATCCATGAATCCCAGTTCAAAGACAGAATATTGATCGAAAGTTTAACGTGTCGCCAAGGCACCGACACGGCCGCCCGGTAGCTGGTCCCCGACCTTGTCGGGCCAGCTGCCAACTGACACTCCCGGCCGGGGCTAAATGCGAGCGCGTGAAGCGACTCGAACCTTGCTTTGCCAAGACAGGGGAGACCAGCGCAGGCCAGCGCTCTAACCAACTGAGCTACCGGGTCGGACCCATGTCCTGGAGCTATCCTGGAAAAACCCGGAGGGAGGGAAGGGGGAATATTTGTCCCCCGGCAGAAGTAGGGTTTAAAAATACAACCTCTATTCAAATGCTACTTGCTATCAGTTTCTTCAATGGATACGCCTTTACTATGGTCGACCTTGGTAGCTGGCAGGCTGTATGCACGGACGCATACATGTGCCCGGTGTATCAGACCCACACCCATGTTATATAAAGCATAAAACGTACAAAAACCTAACGTTCGTGCCTTATTTCAGTCCACTGTCCTTCACATGCGTATGCTCTGAAGTGGCAACCTAGGCACCTAACCAGGAAGTGGAACACTCATCGATGGTACGCAGCCATGAGTCGAAGTACTTAGGTAGGTACTGTCTGCACAACTTACCACCAATTGATGACAATGAACTTATTCTTCCAAAGCGAGAAGTGCCCAGAGAGCATTGACCATGATCGCCATTTTCCATATTAACCCGTCCCGTCTCGGGGAGGAGGTCTTCAACCCCCCTCAGGTTTATCGCGGATAGCGGACGAACGGCGCGCGGTAGCGCACCCAAATTTGGCATGCCATTTCCCACACCAATTTTACATGCTGACCCAAACTTCTTAGGTCAGGTCATTTAGAGTCAACGAGTTAGTGAAGGTCAAGTGAGGTCACCTCCAAAGAAGTTCAACCAGTCGTCACGCGTTAACATATACAGATATTTGAATGAAACTTTCAGCATTTGGTTATCTTTACGGATGCAACAAAACGTACGAGAGGAATTTTTTTTTTCGTTTTTGATTACATATAAGTTTTGCGTATTTGCCAAATTGCAGTTCAAATAGAGGATTGTGGATAAAGTAAGCATTTTTTTATTAAGGATAATTGACTTCCAACAACATTTCTATGTCTACTCTACCAACAGGAAAAGGAAAATTAAAGAAAAGTTGGAAACTAAAAATTTTGAAATTTCAACAAACAAAAAATATTTTCGGGGGGCCAAAGAAATTATAGCTCTGGTCGATTTCGCTATGTTTTTCCCACTCCAAATAAATTTTGTTTTTCCATATGTCCCAAAAAATGAACTCCCCAGAGTCAAAAACATAATGTAAGTTGTGAAAAGCATGAAAATCTAGTCCCCCTGGTGGCGTCACTTTTGGAGGGAAATTCTTTTGGAGGGTGGACCTGGACCCTACTCGTTGGGCGCTTGCCGATAACACTCTTTCATTTTCGTGCGATACTTAGTTTTGATTTTAGAGGGGGTTGCTACCCCCCCCCCCCCCCGAGACGGTGCTTGAGGATCTGACGGAAAAGACGGCGCGAATTAAGGGGTCTTCAATATTACTCTTGACACGTTTTGAAGGATTCATATATCGTACAAGCCTGGAGAAGAATGTGAAAATTAAAATGAATGCGGATATGGATAGCATATCTACAAGCTCATTTGTGGCGGTGTGATTGCAGTCATCTGAATCGCATAAAAGTTTCATGATAACTGGAAGTTTATAGAATAACGGAATTAATCCAGGTACTTTGCGCGTATTTGACATGAAGGGTGCCTGGAATAATGAGTATTGCAATCTAGTTGCTGATTAGTGATATCACATATTTTTTGACAATTATAAAGAACATCTGCATCAGATAGGTAATCCCAATATTACATTCTGTAAGGTTATGGTTGGAAAAGAGAACGAACTGATGTTGCTTTGTTACATTTTCATTTCCGTGTAAAACTTTGGAGAGCCAATCCGTAATCCATTCTGTATTCAATTCCTTATCAAACTATCCGATCCGCCCCGGTATCCAGACCAAATTGAAATCCGCAAGGAAATCCAATTCATGTCGTAACTGGCAGGTCACTCGCGGGGGTCTCGCCGCCGTATATAACAGCCGGTAGCTCGGCAAGGCCGGATGAGGCTGGTGCTACTGACATGTTTCAGGATATCATGCTTAACCTAGAATAGCGTATGAACTTTTTACAGAAATATTCCTTCCCCTTAGGTACTTTCCCATTGTCTGACATGAACAATATATAATTAAGGCCTTTGTTATTGGACAAGTCATGTGTCATATGCAGTCAAAATTCTCAAATTCTGCTCCTTTGGGTGTCCCAGTGCGATCTGCTCAGGATCGGCCACAACTTTGAGGCAACGGAGCTGCAGCCACTAATGCGACTAATGCGACCTTCCGTTTCCGTGCGATGCTTAGTTTGGATTTTAGAGGTGGTCTTCAGCCCCCCCCCCCCTCCGAGACGGGGTGCGAGGATTTGACCGGAAAGACGGCGCGGGTTAATTTTGCCTATCAAATTCGCATTTATCTAGTTTCAACTTCAGGCATTAAATATCCTATTTGGAACCATTTTTCCAGTGTGTCGTTTAGCAACCTCAATGCTTACCAACGCATGATTTGCCACCGACTGCGTTGAATTTGACTGTACTACAGTATCAATATTGGCATCTAATGGTAGCTTATTTGCTTTTCCATATGCTTTCAATAAGACAAATTATATAACAAACCAGGATATGTGACATAAATCTTGCATGCCTACGATTCATTTGTGTTCCAGAAAAGGGATGGTTACCTTTGATACGAAGGCAACCTAAGAATGGTTCTTTTATGTTTTGTTATAGTATATCTCCATTATGCTCAATTTTAGTGCCAATGAAACAAAATCACGAAAGAATGACCCGAATGCACGAACAGGATCTCTGGATAATGACTTCCCAGTGATCTGTGCGCTAACAATTTTTTCCGAATTGGATTGATGGTATACCGATGTTCTCTTGATCAACTTATGCCATTAATTAAGACGTGCAGATATCATGCTATTTCCCATCGAAGCATAATGATAGGCGTGTATGCTACTTCAGACAATTGTAATGCAAGTCTTATGTTATAGGTATCGGCACTACCTTCTCCGCCTTCCCTGATGTGCATTTCTTGCGAACCAGTGTTGGATGGCCGTGTTTGGGCTCTCATTATGTAGCTGGGTCGCATTGTATTATCGCATTACATGTATTTTGTAAGCCTAGCTTAGCCAGTGAGGAAAGAACTACAGCTAATTTTAGCTTTTTGACTTTTTAGGATGTAAAGTTGTGGTTGGAACACAAGGAAATACGCTCATTTGGTCATGTGTTCTTTTTCGCAGGAAAAGGTGCAGAGTCATTCCGTCATCCAATCTGCATACATTTTGCTTAGCCAAATTCTACGCGATCCTCCCCTTTAAACGTATCAAACAAATATCCGTATGGATATCTAAGTTGCGTTATCCTTTGAATACCTCTCAGGAAGAGGATTATCTTGGTTTTGGCTCTGGGCCCCACGAAATTCGTCCACGGACAGATAGGACCATAGGTATATGGTGATGATCCTCAGACAGATGGAGCCATAAGAGTATCATGATCCACAGACAGATGGAAACACAGGTATATGGTGGCTCAAAGACAGATGTGACCATAGGTTTATGGTGGCCCATATACAAATGAGTCCATAAGTGTATGATGGTCCACAGGCAGATGGGACCATAGGTGTATGCGAAGACGCCGCAACAGCACCACAAGCCCTCGTTTGCATGTCAGACTTGAGTCGGCCACCGACGGCAGGCATTATCATTGGAATGCATACTCACGTATTGATGTGTATTCGAATACACATTTGCATATACAATTTATTGCATTCCTAATCCACGTTGTTTTTTTTTTACGCAGCTCGCTTGGCTGTACTTCTAACTCGACCAAAAATCCACTGGTGCTATTCGCAAACAAAAAATAGCATTCCAGCGGACGAGCCCGCCTCACTTCTACTGCGAAAGTGAAAAGATGTCAACCCGGGGATAGATTAGAAAACCTTAAATGTGGTGCTTCATATCTACGCATGTAGCTGACGACATAACTTTGGGAGATTTGAGACTGGTAAAGCAAATACCATGTTTGCGATGTCGCGAAATACACTGGACTACTCCTTGTAAAACTGCCAGCCTGGAATCCACGATTATTTTGTCGTTACAACGCGCTTCTAATCATGAACTCTTGGAAGATTCAGCGGAAAAACATACTGACGGACGATCCTTTATGACTATGTGGCGATCATACCAGTCACTAATACTGGTGATCCGATTCCACAATGATCTGAGGATCATTGTGGAATAGTGACTGAAAAGCACGGTAGGGGGATCATCTCCTTGGGATCACTTGATGGCTCTTGTTGTCTTTTTCAGATCACTGGGTTGTCCTTATCGTCTCTTAGTTCCTCACATTATTAAATTTTGAGGAAAAAAAGAGAAAAAATGTAACGCAAAAATGCAACGAAAAACCGACAACATACCGCTGTGTCGACATACAGCTGTGCCGACATACAGCTGTGTCGACATACAGCTGTGTCACACAATAAGTCACATACAACTGTGTCGACATAAAGCCGCCGACGTACAGCTGTGTCGACATACAGCTGTGCCAACGTACAGCTGTGTCATAAATGTGACGTTAATCGACAACGGAATGTGGAGTTTTCTTGAGTTATCACTGGGGTTCAGACTACAACAGTGCACAGGAGGCAACAGGACAAATGCACGTAAAGCAAGCGTACGTAAGCAAATGTACGTAAGTGCAGATGCACTGATGCAATTGTGCGTAAGCGCAAAGGTACGTATGCCAAATGTACTTCAGCACAAATTTACTTATGGCAAATGTACGTATGTGCAAATGTACGTAAGCGCAAAAGTACATATGCGCAAATGTACGTGAGCATAAAAGTACGTATGCGCAAATGTGCGTATGCACTTATGTACATTTGCTTACGTAAATCTGTCATGCGTACATTTGTCCTCACGTATATTTGTCATTGAATCTGCAAAATGAAACAGCGTTCTGCAGTTTGCTCTCTAGCACGCCAGGTTTCGTAATAGCTGGGTTAACGGTCGCACAATAGCGTCGCTATCAGATACAAAGCTAAACATTAACTAACAAGCAATCGTTGCTTGATATAACAGACTATCAACGGAATGCATCATCTCCAGGTTAATTTATGCAAAATGAAGCGGGACACGTGTGATGCATTATTGCACGACAGATCATGCAACTTAATTGCAGGCGTCCTTAGTGTCTGCATATTAGGTACGGAAGACATAGCTGCCAGAACACCTATCTCCGAACTTGTATCCAGTTATTCCTTCCCCGAGTGGAATAACTTCCTGCTGTTCAGTGTTGACTTTATACCCAATTGAGTTACGCGCCAACTCGAGAATAACGATAACACTGTGTGTTGGTTTTGTTTCGAGGCCTTTTTAGTTTATCGAGTTACCGTGTGCGGAGGTGTGCCCAAGCTACTTACAACATCGCCTCAGCTCGTGTGATGGAGTTTGCACATTTAGAAGCGCTCGTGACTGTCCAAACATAGCGTCCGTACCATGGCGCTGTCTCGCTGCGATGTCTCCTGTTGTCTCAACAGCTGATTCAACTCGCTTGAGGAACGCTGCGTCTTCAGCCCGCTCTGCTCGTCTGAACCACGCTGCGTCTTCAGCCCGCTCTGCTCGTCTGAACCACGCTGCGTCTTCAGCCCGCTCTGCTCGTCTGAACCACGCTGCGTCTTCAGCCCGCTCTGCTCGTCTGAACCACGCTGCCCCCGCTCTCTCGTATGAACCACGCTGCGTCTTCAGCCCGCATCTGCTCGTCTGAACCACGCTGCGTCTTCAGCCCGCTCTGCTCGTCTGAACCACGCTGCGTCTTCAGCCCGCTCTGCTCGTATGAACCACGTCGTGTCTTCAACCTGGTTTCTTAACCTGTACTTTGTCATCGACACAAGTGAAGTGTTGTGTTGTGTTACACTTGTTGCGCGCAGCTGCTCGAAAAAAAGACAGTCGTTCAGGATTGTGAGGGAGTGAGGTTACGGTTCCGATAATGTCCGACATACACTGCGGTTACGGCACTCATCGGATGTGCATCTACTTCTTTCATTTCGTCGTGACGATTCACCACCATCCGATATGAATAACCCATGACGAAGTTCAACGTCCATGGTGTTGTTATTCTAATCCAATGGCGGTTATTTAGTTTAGACATGCCACGATACGCCAATTTACCAGCCTACGCGTGTGTTTTCTTCATCGCTCATGCATGGGCCTGCGCCTGCCAATTCCGTGCGACATGACATTGCTTTCTATGAAATATGCCTCCTAAATCTGGTTATACGCGCGGGATGAAACTCGGCCAACTTGGAAATCCCCGACCGGCATAAAACGGCCGCCAGTATTCCGTCGCCATGGCGACTGATCATAACGTTCTCTTATTTGCAATTTTCTCCAATTTCCATTGAATATAACAAGATTGCGGGAGGCTGGAGATAAGGGGATGTGCCTGCGACGCCCGTCAGAGGATAGCTTATCGCTTGGCGAACCGGGCGGCCAAGCCCATCTGGGGCCGACACTCCGGGAGCCTGCAGTGTGAGACTGTCACAGGCGACACTCCGGAAGCCTGCAATGTAAGCCTGTCAGAGGCCGATACTCTGGGAAGACTGCAATATAAGCTTGTCAGAGGCCGACAGACTGGAAGCCTGAACTATATGCCAGTCAGGGACGACACTCAGGAAGCCTGAAATATAAACCTGTCAGAGCCCGACACAACGAAAGCCTGCAATATAAACCTGTCAGAGCCCGACACTATGAAAGCCGCAGTATAAGCCTGTCAGAGGCCGACACTCGGGACCCAGGCAGCAGTGCTGCGACAGTCTTGTCACCCACGGCTTAGCCTGAGACATCTGGAAGCCTGCAGTAGTGCTGCGACAACCACGTCACTCACGGCTTAGCCTGAGACACCTGGAAGCCTGCAGTAGTGCTGCGACAACCTCGTCACTCACGGCTTAGCCTGAGACTGGAACCTGCAGAGTCGCGACAACCTGTCACCACGGCTAGCCTGAGACATCTGGAAGCCTGCAGTAGTGCTGCGACAACCTCGTCACTCACGGCTTAGCCTGAGACCTCGGGGCGCCGGCAAAGGCTCTGTGGTAGGCTTGCCTTGAGGCGTGGGCTTTTCCGAACACTGCGTCTGGGGTTGTTTTTACTGTCTGTGAACTATGGCTGTTTGGGTTTGCTTAACTGGCGAGGAGCCTGCCTGATGTAGACGGTAGGTGCAGAATCCTGAGATTAATTTTGCAAATCACATGGCTGCTAGTATAGTAAGCATACAGACTAGTGAAAACATTACATGCACATTGTAGGTAACACCAGGATATATAATTATACCACAAATTGAGGGCCAAGCTGGTTTCGGAACTTAATCTCAGGGGAAAATGTAAAATATATAAAACGGCATGCAACATGTATTCATGTGTTCGGCAAAGAACACTTTCTTTTCGGTTGGAGATGATCTAAAACGCAAATAAGAAGATTGAAATGTAAATTATGTCTAGCATAAAGATCGTAATACACCCTAAATCAGCCGTCGTTTGTCACGTCATCTTACTTGTATAATGCCATAACGATTTAATTGCAGAACAAGAGTGAATATTTTCTTGTCATTTTCAAATGCCTTCCATTCGCAATATCTGCCAGTGCTTGCTATGTGTGTGAGTATAGCATAAGACAACATAGAATGAGTGATACCAGAGTCATTGACGAACATCGGTTTAATTTGCCGCTATTTACGGTATACATCGCTGTGATTTTCAGTTTACTTTGCGCAGTAAATCAATTGCAGCGCTGTAGAGACTAACCCGTCCCGTCTCGGGGGGTCTTCAACCGCCCCCCCCACTCAGGTTTTCGCGGATAGCGAACGAACGGCGAGAGGCAGCGCACCCAAATTTGCCAAACCTTTTCCCACATCAATTTGACATGCTGATTCAAAATTTCGAGGTCAGGTCATCTAGGGTCAACGAGTTAGTCAAGGTCAAATGAGGCCACCTCCAAAACGTTCAACTAGTCGTCACGCCTTAACGGATACAGATATTCTACTGAAACTTTTAGCATTTGCTTATCTTTACGGATGCACCAAAACGTACGAGTGAATTTGTTCTTTTTTTCGTTTTTGACTACATATAAATTTTGAATATTTGTCAAATTGCAGTTCAAATACAGGATTCTGGCTAAAGTAAGCATTTTTTATTAGAGAAAGTTGCCTTTTAACAACGTTCCTCGGTCTACTCTACCCAGTGGAAAAATAAAATGGAAGAAAACATGAAAACTAAACATTTTGAAATTTTGAAAAAAAATAACATTTTATTTGAGGGGGCCAAAAGAAATATAGCCCTGGTCGATATCGCTGTCCTTTTCTCATTCGAAATAAATTTTATTTTTTTCATATATCCCCCAAAATGAACTCCTCAGAGTCAAAAACATAATGTAAGTCGTGAAAAGTCGTGAAAATCTAGCCCCCCAGGTGACGACGTCACTTTCGGGGGAAATTGTTTTGGGGGGTAGATCCGGGCCCTAATCGTCGAGTGCTTTCCGATGACGCCTCTTTCGTTTTCGTGCGATGCTTAGTTTGGCTTTTAGATGGGGTCTTCAACCGCCCCCAACCCGAGACGGGTGTGAGGATTTTACCGGAATGACGGCGCGGGTTAATGAGCTGCAGAGTATCTGAAAATGAAATAAATAGAGGCAAAGTGGACCGAAAATGGCGCAAAACAAACTGAACATCCCCCTAATCCGCTGCACATGTCCTGTAGCGTGATGTGTATGCTGTTGCATCGTTTCAATAAGCCTAACAGACTTATTGAGAAGAAGAGGGAAAAACAAATTGTTAATGTAAATTGAGAGTCTGTTGCTCAGCCTGCCAGCGGCCTGTACCCCAAGACTGCGGCAGAACCCCATAGCCCGAACTGTTTCCATGACGATTGATGAACGAAGATGGCGATTTTCCTTCATGATAAGCATCGATACGAAATCATTCAGGCACTAGGAAACGCTATAGCCCAGCACTTGTATCCGTACCCTATTAGGTTTTCGACTTTCCAAATGTAAGTTATTTGTTTTGGGGCGAAGTACAGAATGTTCGGTTCGCCATTCGACACGTCTTTCAGCGCCAACGCCGAATCGAATTTAACAAATCGCTCATTCATCAAGTCTACAAGTCTATGATCCACTGAATGTTTTCAAACCAATCGTTGGGTTCAAGCTCCAGATAATCAGTTACGTAATCCTGGTTCAAAATTTCATTGAAACGGTTGCGACGAATTGAATCCGTCACCAGTGAATTCCTTCCATCGTGTGATTCTTTTCAGTGTGTGTTTCACTCGGGACTCAACGGTATTCCTGATAGGAGCAAAACATCAATTGCTTATACCAATACCGGGAGACACGACTGCTACAGATGGGCAGTTCGGGAGACACGACTGCTGCAGATGGGCGGTTCGGGAGACACGACTGCTGCAGATGGGCGGTTCGGGAGACACGACTGCTGCAGATGGGCGGTTTGGGAGACACGACTGCTGCAGATGGGCGGTTCGGGAGACACGACTGCTGCAGATGGGCAGGCGGTTCGGGAGACACGGTTGCTGCAGATGGGCGGTTCGGTAGACACGATTGTTGCAGATTGTCGGTTCGGGAGATACGACTGCTGCAGATGGTCGGTTCTGGAGACACGGTTGCTGCAGATGGGCGGTTCGGGAGACACGACTGCTGTAGATGGGCGGTTTCGGGAGACACGATTGCTCACCGACGGCGGGCTTGTCATCAGCGACACGTTCGCATAGCTAATGTGGCCTTTGAGCCCTGGTGTTTCTTCGTCTCCTGGGTCCTTGGCAATCTCTTAGCGGCTAGCGCAGCGGCTGGTGGGCCAACCTCATGCGATAGCCGGATCAGATGACAGCTTGCTGATTGCAGGAATGGATCGAGGGGCGAAGGGTCGACCGCCACATCTTAGGGTAAAATCCCTATGGATGTACGGTGTCCCTACACGGTGTCCAGGTGCACCTCGCAGCACGTTGATTTTTTTCAGCAGAAGGTGCTGTTTTGAGTGGGGAAAGTGCATTCGTCGATGTGTAGGTCGAATGCACACCTCCCCTCTGAACCAATTTGTGAACGAAAGGTCCCTCTCAGGGTTTCGGGCTCCTCAAAATTACGCCCACTCGACGAAGCCATGTACCCGTCAGTGGCTGCTGGTGAAATGCTGTGTGCTTCGAAGATGATTTTTGAAAAGCACATGTCAAAATGTTGCAAACACTTTCCGGACAACTTTGTAAAAAATGGGTTTGATAGCGGCTGTCATCCAGGAGTCCATCTGAAATGTCGATTGAAGCATTGAATCAAAATCGTCCAAGCATTTCCGCTAGCCCATGGTCTTGCCATTGCATTCCCGCTCCCTCGTCCCACACAGTGTCACGTCTGACGTCCTCGTGGGTTCGGAGAAGCAGGGACCGGCTCTGTGGCCTGGGGTGCGCTCCACCTCTTCGGGACAACATGAGTCATGCACAAACACTGTACGGGGAAAAGCTCGTATTTGCCTGGTCAACATTCCATGCATGTATAGTGTGCTCAGCAAACTATGCAACTGGGATTCCCCAGCATGGACAAGCCAACTAGAGTTAGGTGCAATTCATTGCCTCTGGTTGGGTGAAGAACAGCTGTGAAGAAGTCGATACTGAGAAAGGCCAGTCCTCATACTGCGGTGGGTATATTTGCGTCCCATTCACATATGTTTCATAGGTTAACGTCTAAGCAGCCTGCAGCATCTTCCTTTTCTTCCTAGCCTAGGGCGGAATAATTATTCTTCCTGGCCTAGGGCGAACGTTAGTGAGGATGGTCAATTTGGCATTCGCACGGCGAGACCTACCTACCTACGTTCTGATCTATGAAGATTTGTCCTACCGACAAGCACACAGAACGGAGAAGCTGGTGATAGAGGTGTCGTTTTGCATGATTTTTCAGTGGGAGGGAAGCATGCAAAATGGGAAGGCATTGCTCCCTCAAGGTGTCATTTTAAATCCTCTTCAAAGTTATACAGACTTAACACGCGACCCCGTGCAGCTACGTGATGACAATTTTGTGCAGCTCCATAAGTGATGCACTCGCTGTTTCCTTCCCCTCTGGTTTGATAGAACGTCACCCGTCGCCCTAGGGCAGCCTCCGCACGGACGATCGAAGGACCCACCATTCCCGCACCAGCATCGCGAAGTTGAATGAAGCACATGGGAAGCCGTGCATGTGTCCCTTTTCCGAGGGATCGCTGAATCCACCCCTACCACCCACCTTCCTTAGTTTGCTGATCCTTAGCGCAATCTTTCAGCACAGTTATTCGTTGTGTTCCAGCAACATACACTAATATATACCACTGGTATTTCGGGACAAGTCCAACAAAAATTTACTTTAAAAATCGTCGGAAAATGAATCGTAGGAAATAGTATCCGGTTCCGATAATGTCGTGCACATTGGCCCCGCACAGAGACTATTGGCGTGAACTGAGCACGGCTGGATCGACCTACCGACCCACACGGTGTACGGCTCCGCTGATGTTCAACTGGTGTCGGAGACCAACTGAGATGACTTGCGCACACAGAGTCACGCCGTGTCCATGGATGGCGCCAGACACACCTGGCAATGGAGAATCGAATGCCGGCAGGTCCACCGGCAGCGGTGAGCAGTCCGCCGAAACAGCTGACCGCTCGCTGGCAGTGCTGGTCCGCCCGCCAGCAGCGCTGGAAGGTCTGCCAACAGAGCTGGGACATCCGCTAGCAGCAGTAGACCGTCCACCATTAGCGCTAGACCGTCCGCCGTCCCCCGGTAGCGCTGGACCAAAGGCTGTCCGGAGAGTCCGGAGAGACCGGTAGCGCCGTCAGATGGGAGTGGTGCACAGTAGTTTCTTTCAGATTTGTAGACGCCTGGTCAGCGGTCCTAGGTGAGTCGTGCGCTTAGTCCTGGGATGCAGTCGAAATCAACTTGATCAGCTCGTCGAACGTTCATTTGATTTTAAAAACTGCTGATAGGCTGCCTGCTCCTCCGGTTTTTCCCTTGCTGTATGTCCATCGTTGAACTGGCGGCAACCTTCGAAGATTATGCGCCAATGAGTAGAGGGTGTCAAAGCTCATTCCGATCGGAAACTTGACAAAGGTTTCAAGGCGTGGCTTTACTACCGCAAACATTTATGCCTGGGTGTCAATATTCGTGCTGCACGCAGCCAGCCCATCAGTCCGTCACCGTGGGCTCCCCGTGGACACTCAGTCACCGTGGGTTCCCCGTGGACACTCAGTCACCGTGGGTTCCCCGTGGACACTCAGTCACCGTGGGTTCCCCGTGGACACTCAGTCACCGTGGGTTCCCCGTGGACACTCAGTCACCGTGGGCTCCCCGTGGACACTCCATCCGTCACCGTGGGCTTTCCGTGGACACTCAGTCCGTCTCACCGTGGGCTTTCCGTGGACACTCAGTCCTTCACCGTGGGCTCTCCGTGGACACTCAGTCACCGTGGGCTCCCCGTGGACACCCAGTCCTTCTCACCGTGGGCTCTTCGTGGCAACTCAATCCGTCACCGTGGGCTCTCCGTGGACACTCAGTCCTTCTCACCGTGGGCTCTCCGTGGACACTCAGTCCTTCACCGTGGGCTCTCCGTGGACACTCAGTCCGTCTCACCGTGGGCTCTCGCGACTGGAAGACTGGATGGCGTGTCCAGAAATGAATGAATGGGAATATACCACGACACCTGTGTGCTCTGCGTACGAAGAGGCACTAAACTGGCACCAAGTGGTGTGGTTCTATATGCTTTTGATGGCCCTATCAGTGTTGGCTTTGCTCCTCTTCGATTAAATTATTGAAATTATTGGTATTGCCAATGTCACAGACATGACTGCTTTCAGAGCTGAGTATCTTTACCTTCACGTCTGAAACCCACTCATCACTTTGTTTCTGCATGCGAACAGCCTTTGAATTCTGCAGGTCGCGGCATAGCTTTATCAGCTACATGGAAGCTCTGTTTAACACTGATCGTGCTGCTGCTTTGCCATCACCTTGGCCTTCCCATTTTAGTCTAAAGCCTGTAGGCATCAGACCCTCCTCCAGACATGCAGTCAAGAACTGCTCGTGGAAGTTGTTTATTTTATGCCTTAGCAGCCCATCGTCTTATTTTGCTGAATGGTACATTACAACTTCCGTCGCTCGTTTCACACTCCTACTTACGTTCTGAATGGCGAGGCCATGGGAACTGGCGTTAACCGTGGCTAGCTGGTCGCGATGATTTGTCATTGCGGGGAAATCCGGTTCCGAACACTGACTGGTGATGGCTGCTTGTAGATTTACAGTTCTTTGACTAACATCCCACAGGTCTACTACGTCCACCTCATCGGTCGTATGCACGATATCTAGCGCAATCAAGTGAACTCGCCGTTGTCTCATGGTTATGGAAGCCTGACAGCTTGCAGTTTCCAATCACGTCCATCCCCCTTCCGGTTAATGCAAACCACTTGTTGACTTCGTACTGCGTTGCATGCACCACAGCTACCGATTCCAACAGCAGTCTCTGGTCCACGAATTGTGTGTGCATGTCAATGCTGGTTTATAAATGCTGTTTGTGATGGATGTGTGTGGATCCATCCGAAGATACTTAGGTCATGTCCAATCATGAGAAGGTAACAAAATCAGATCGTCGTCCATCACAACAGAGCTACCTGTTACATGTTGGCGGCATACTATCAGCTTCGTAATGGAGACTCTTGATACCATGATAGTCCCACTAACTAGGCACATGCTTCAACGGCACGGCTGGCGCATATATATATATATATATATATATATATATATATATATATATATACATATATATATATATATATACTATATGGAGACTATTATACTATATATATATATATGTATATATATATATATATATATATATATATATATATATATGTATATATATATATATATATACATATATGTATATATATATATACATATATATATGCACATATGTACATATATGTATGTATATATATATATATATATATGCATATGAATGTGTATGCGTGTGTGTGTATGTGTGTATAATTTTCCGTATTCTTAGGAACATCGGAGGGTACTGGATGGCGCGCCTCTGGTGGCTGGGCTGCCTGGACTGGGCTCCCGGTGAAACCGCGCTGGACTGGTGTCCAGACCGGCATGCTCCTGCTGCAGCCCCGCCAGCTCTGGAAGCCTGGTCTGCGGAGCATGGCTCTACTGGGTCATCCGTCATAGCTGCTTTGCATGTGACTGCAAGGTGAGGTCGCGTACAGCTCGCACGTGATATAGGGACGTGCAAATGCTGCTAATATTTGTGTGTGATTGGATTAGAGCTTTGGCATCGCAGTTCATGAGAATGCCAGCGGGCATGGGTGTCAACAAGTAACAAGTAGCGCGAAAATTGATTGACAATACTTTGCTACCCAACGCGTAATTATCTACATATGCATATATATATATATATATATATATATATATATATATATATATATATATATATATATATATATATATGTGTGTGTGTGTGTGTGTGTGTGTGTGTGTGTGTGTGTGTGTGTGTGTGTGTGTGTGATGCAATCATATTAATGGATAACCGTAACTTGTATTCTTCCGAGTTCAACACGACGGGGGAGCCTGCTACTGTCGCGCTCGTTATGTCGCACTCGTTATATGTAATATCCAAGTGATTTTCATCGTTGAAGGTTATTGATGAATTAATATGACTGAATGCTGAAATGTTATTTACCTGCCTTGGTTCAATGCCATGCTATTTGCTCCATTGGTTGGTCAGGAACATGTATGAGATGCGCTCCATTGGTGGGTCAGGAACATGTATCAGATGCGCTCATTACCGGCGATTCCGAGACACTTTTGGTATCTCGCTTGCACTCAGCATGGTGGCAGTGATTTTGTATGCTCGATGTCTTAGGCAGCAATGCAGCAGCTTGCGCTTATGTTTGACAGCGGCAAGGATATGTACTTGGAAGCATAACTTTGTTTGTTTATTGTATACCATTGCTGATTTGTGCATGCCCGACTAGTTATGAGTGTGTCTCATGGTAAATGTGCATTGCCCTACATGAGCAAATATCCAATCTTGTGTTTATCTGCCTTGCTTACAGTAGCCGCATTGCTAAGTGCCTGCGGCCATTGTTTGCTTGCTGTCCTGTGTTCTGCTTGTGTCCATTCGCCGGTACCTCACACATGCCTGCGTAGGTGATTGTGAGAAGCAGATACAGCGACAGCATCAATGTTGGTGTGTTTGCAAATGCCGAGGACATTCTGCTGGAGACACATGTCGTTCAAAATTGATGTCAGTTTCACGGTGTTGATTTACGGATCGTTACTGTTTCATGATTTTGTAACTAATCGGAATGGTTTAGAACATGCATTCGAACAACAACCAATGAGTGGTACCAATAGATTAAGGAACACTGCTTTGTTTCTGATTGCTCGCAATTCCGTGATCATTGGAAGCATCCAAATTGTAGGCGCCTGTATATCTGGGCTGCAGACACTAGAAGATACATATTCATTTGTTTAGTCAAGCTTGCAACCATGTTCTTACAAATATAATTAATGTGCAAATACAAATATAAGCAACAACCTATGATTAATTCTTCATTTTGGTTGGGTGCTACTGTAATACACAGACCATGCCGAAGCCATCGAGGCACGTATCCAGGGAGTAAGACTCCTCGATCAATGGTACATGGCATAGATGCGTACGCAACTTAACCCCCATTAATGGTAATGTGTTTATTCTTCTAAGCTGTACTACTGCTGACACTACTTATGTCGCCACTAAGGTTTTGTTCTGCATGTCAGATTCACACCTATTTTCAGCTTAGGGCTGCAGATGCCTGTACGAGCCAATCTTTCTAAATGAGCCTCTTGACATTTCCTACTGCTCACCTACAACTTTTGATGTGTCTCCAACTGCGTCGAAATGTACTACGATGGCACTCGCAAGATGTGGCAGCATATTTTTATCCATGACATACATTCCATGCCAATAAATCAGAAACTGACAATAGGACATGTGTAAAACGACTAAGGCAAAGACATTGCTCAATTCCAGATTTCAGGTAGGAAGGCAACTGTAGGGCAGTTCTCTTCGACATTGCTTTGAAACCTACGCATGTAAAAATTATACCATCTCTTCTAAAAAATAGCGATGTGTCTGCACTGGCTTTTGAGACCAGGGCTGCAAAGCTTACTTGTGGCGATTAGTAGTTGCAGTGCAAAGTAATTTCCAGTTCGCGGCTCCATGTTAAATTGGATTGGTGCAGGACTCAGTTTAATTGGCCAACACCAGACTTAATTTCATAACATTTTATGTTTAACCTAACCTGTAGCGTCACCAGATGCAGAAAAGTATAAAAAGCAAGTGCATACGTAGCTTTGGATTTGTCTTCGACATGCATCACGCTGGTTTTGTTCCGTGGCTCTATTTCAAGTAGGGCGAAATGGTGAAATGTTGGAAACCACCTACCCCATCCCCATCGGACGGAAATGTTCGCGAAATACCGTCAGCAGGTGAGCACTAATCTATGCTCTGTGTCTGTGCAGGTCTGTGCAGTGGCAATGGCGAAAATGCGTTGTGTGCTGGTGAAGCAGTTTGACCCATCCGATCTCGTTTTAACAAACACTTCTGATAAGAGTATAACTGAAGGAACGAAACTCTGTATCCGAACAGTTCTTCCGGCTTCAAAAGCGTGACTGTGAGTTCGGGCCGGTAGAACCGCAGAGGTGAGCTTTTATATTATATATCAGAGGTGTTAGGTCGAACTGGCTGCATGGTGCCTGTTTGGGTGTTTGTAAGCACACCATCCCGGATTGGCTATGTAATCCCATCCTTTCGCTTCTGATTGGCTTGTCATTCGTGACAAATCGTCCTTTTCAGGTGATGACAGCTCCCATGTCAAAGCCAGGGTCAGCAATTCGAACCATAAAATCCATTGCTTGTTTAATGCTGGGATTGGTGAGAGCTTGAGACATTTTAATTTTCAATGCAATCAGATTGATTCCGGTTCTCGCTTTAGTAATGAACCAGCTCGTGAACTTAGCGAAATTAGCGAAAATTGCGTGTATGGTCCGACCTATCGGGATTCAGTCTCGGACCCAGTCTCCGCGTGGAAGCTCCGCCTCGCTGGTCGACCAGGGTGAAATTGAAGGTGGTCAACGTCAGCGTCAACGACCGCGGCCACACAAGCCACCTGACCCGCGACATGGAAACATCAGCAGACGACACCTGACCCGCGACGTGGAAACATCAGCAGACGACACCTGACCCGCGGGAGGACAAGATCAGCAGACGACACCTGACCCGCGGGAGGACAAGATCAGCAGACGACACCTGACCCGCGGGAGGACAAGATCAGCAGACGACACCTGACCCGCGGGAGGACAAGATCAGCAGACCTCACCTGACCCGCGACATGGAAACATCAGCAGACGACACCTGACCCGCGGGAGGACAAGATCAGCAGACGACACCTGACCCGCGGGAGGACAAGATCAGCAGACGACACCTGACCCGCGGGAGGACAACATCAGCAGACGACACCTGACCCGCGGCAAGGCAAGATTGCATGACGCAGTAGAGCTCGGACAGGGCGCCTGACGCCTCATTTGTCTTCCCTCGGTGCAGTGAGCCATCTCGGGAGCAGACGCCTGTCCCTGTCGCCCACCGACACCATCACTATCACTACATCGGGCTGCCCAGTCCACAAATGCTGATTATTGTAGGATCTCAATCACGGGTGTCGATTTGTATACTTCTGAGGTGGTCTTGCACCCCTCCCCGCTAATATTGTCTTCACCAATAACTTTAGCTTCTAACATGGTAACATTTTACCCTCACAGTCTCTTTGCGCCCTCCCACTGCCTCCAGGTATTTCCCCTAATAATGTTTAGAAACAAACGCCCCTTAATTGGAATCAGCCTTCTGCAGTATCGATATAAGTTGTTCAAAATCCGTTGCTGAGAAAAGCGTCCTTTTCGGCTCCACATAGCGGCAAATTCCTGTCTTCACCACTCGGGCTCTCGCGAACAGCCCCCGCTAGGCAGTGGGCACCGATGCTGCGCCGCCGGCACTGACAGTCGACGTGCCCAGACCAGGCCACCGTGCCGACTCACTCACTACTTATGCTCGCCTGCTACACTGACGGTCGACGTGCCCAGACCATGCCACCGTGTCGACTCACTCACTACTTATGCTCGCCTGCTACGCTGACAGTCGACGTGCCCAGACCAGGCCACCGTGCCGACTCACTCACTACTTATGCTCGCCTGCTACACTGACGGTCGACGTGCCCAGACCAGGCCACCGTGCCGACTCACTCACTACTTATGCTCGCCTGCTACACTGACGGTCGACGTGCCCAGACCAGGCCACCGTGCCGACTCACTCACTGCACTTATGCTCGCCTGCTACACTGACGGTCGACGTGCCCAGACCAAGCCACCGTGTCGACTCACTCACTACTTATGCTCGCCTGCTACACTGACAGTCGACGTGTCCAGACCAGGCCACCGTGCCGACTCACTCACTACTTATGCTCGCCTGCTACACTGACGGTCGACGTGCCCAACCAGGCCACCGTGCCGACTCCTACTGCTCGCTGCACACTACTACGTGCCCAGACCAGGCCACCGTGCCGACTCACTCACTACTTATGCTCGCCTGCTACACTGACGGTCGACGTGCCCAGACCAGGCCACCGTGCCGACTCACTCACTGCTTATGCTCGCCTGCTACACTGACGGTCGACGTGCCCAGACCAGGCCACCGTGCCGACTCACTCACTACTTATGCCCGCCTGCTACACTGACGGTCGACGTGCCCAGACCAGGCCACCGTGCCGACTCACTCACTACTTATGCTCGCCTGCTACACTGACAGTCGACGTGCCCAGACCAGGCCACCGTGCCGACTCACTCACTGCTTATGCTCGCCTGCTACACTGACAGTCGACGTGCCCAGACCAGGCCACCGTGCCGACTCACTCACTACTTATGCTCGCCTGCTACACTGACAGTCGACGTGCCCAGACCAGGCCACCGTGCCGACTCACTCACTACTTATGCTCGCCTGCTACACTGACGGTCGACGTGCCCAGACCAGGCCACCGTGCCGACTCACTCACTACTTATGCTCGCCTGCTACACTGACGGTCGACGTGCCCAGACCAGGCCACCGTGCCGACTCACTCACTACTTATGCTCGCCTGCTACACTGACGGTCGACGTGCCCAGACCAGGCCACCGTGCCGACTCACTCACTACTTATGCTCGCCTGCTACACTGACGGTCGACGTGCCCAGACCAGGCCACCGTGCCGACTCACTCACTACTTATGCTCGCCTGCTACACTGACGGTCGACGTGCCCAGACCAGGCCACCGTGCCGACTCACTCACTACTTATGCTCGCCTGCTACACGGACTGTCGACGTACTTGGACCAAACCAATACATTTACCAATCAACCAATATATTATATATATTGGTTGAATGGTATAGATATAGATATAGATATGTATATATATATATATATATATATATATATATATATATATATATATATTAGGCAGAGATGATGCAATATGTGTGGAAATAAGGGACTCCGCAGTGGAATAGCTGATGCAAAACCTGCAATGAACGTCCAACAGTCTGGTAAAGACCAGGTAAGGAATCAAACAATTTCGCTGCTGCCAGCACTCAGGAAAATGGAACCTATTTCGAAAATGAAATTAGCATTAACGCATTTCTAGTGAAGGGGTTAATTGTATTAGCTTCAGTAAAATACGAGCGCTCATCTCCGTGGAGAATTGCTTTTTTCTGTAATCCGCGACGCTCAGACATAATTTAATTGGGAGTGCATTCATGATAGGGGTGGGCCAACATTGTTGCGCCTTTCAAGCGCAGTCGTACTTTCCCAAAATGAGGCGTGAATAAGAGTGAGGAAGAACAAGTGCAAGACTTGAGGACAAGGAAAGGACTATCAACGTGAATGACAAGCTATGCCAAACACAAAGCATACTGCAAATTGTTCCTTTTCCTTTTACTTCACAGGTGTCACCCGGGTCTAAGACGAAGCAACTGGCATCGCTGGAGCAGCCGTCATCACAGCTATCGCTAGGCTGTTTATTTCGCCATCACTGGGCGACCGTAGCTGCTGGAGCAGCTGTAGTCAGGCCATTGGGATTCCTGCGGCCTCTTGGGTGGTGGTCACCGCCAGGACTGTTGTGACCACAGGGGCGGCGGCCGCCGCTGAGCTGGTGGTGTGTGGCCTTCTCAGTCCTCGGCAGCATTTATGGTTCTCCAGGATATCTTATCTCTGAGGCTGGTCCTCAGTATTCCTCGCACCCATCGCCAATTCTTAATGATTCTTTTAACTCTCAGGGAGCCACGATCCCTCAAGTGGCCATCACAAAGCTCAGGAACATCCCAGCCCAGTACTCCCAGGGTCTTCTGGGACCTATTCATCGGACAGGAACCCTCTCCAGCTTGCATAGGCCATTCCCAGTCCTCGACAGGCCTGTCAGGAGAATCCTGCAGCTCCGAGACAGATCTCACAATTTCTAGCAAACCACGCCAGCTCTCGGAACTCTCCTTAGCATTCAGGTGGCTCTGTTCATTCCTCAGTGCTCTTCCCAATCCGAAGGATCATCACAGTCCCGTCCGTCTAACTCTCAGTTGACATCCAGGTTCTCGACAGTCTTTGGGGATAACAAGGACATTATAGCTCTGAAACTGGCTCTCAGTATTCTTCACAGCCATCGTGACTCCGTTTGGCATGGGCGTCGCCACTGCTGGGGTCTATCGCGTCCGGACCCACAGCTTTTGATGGGGTCCAGCCCTACTTGGAACATCGGCAAGCTTCTGATAATTACAGCATCTTCCTGAAGTTCCCCAGTCCGTGTTGGGCGACTCTAAAGCGAGTGGATAGACTCGCCCGACAGTACGTACCACCACCGGTCCACCGGGCTGGTCGGTCTCCCTCGCGGTCAGTGCCACCATGACCCGCGGCGTGCCCGGGAGTGGGCTCGCCTGCCTGTCCGACCTGTCTTTGGATACTTGCTTCCTTTGAAAGAGGTGTGCAGCTATTATAGAGCATTGTGCATTGCAAAATGGCAAACATTATTTTCTCTTCGTCCGTACTGGTGGTGAAGCGATAAACTGCATTGCTGAACAAAACGTTTTCATTATAACAATAGTCAGCAATAACCATTAGTACGGCGGGAACCCCAGCCAGCAAAGGTCTGCAGTTATAGGACACGTGTAATAACGTACCATTTTATAACAGTGGAAAAGCGCTGCTTTGTCTCTATCATGGGGAGGTGAGGAGGGGAAGCTCCTTGTGTTTCAGCTAGACTGAAGTATATGATAATAGGAAGACCAGAGGCTAAGGTTTCGAGCATCCGAGCTGAGCATTTTGACTAAGAATATAAAAGCCGAAATAACTTGATTGCAGGCACAAATAATTCGAAACCCGAATTTATACGTTACCGTAGGTGAGAGAGGTGGGAAAGGGGACGGAAACGGGGAAGAGGGCTATGAAAGGCAATGTCACATTGGTACGACCAATCTTTTTATCCTCTCGAGCCATGGTCTCAAGTCCGTCTTCTTATCGCTCAAACCATTTTCAGCGCCTTTCTCCTCACACCCCCCCTTACAATGCTCTGTTAGCTCTCGAGGGCGTTCCTAACCGTCGCCCATAAAGGGGTAGGGGTGCAACCCCCCTAGGTTTTTGTGTATTCCTTCCAAATCGATGAACGGATCGCTCTCAGATTTTCAGTACTATCTGGGACAACCTTTTGACGACTTTTGGTGATTTTTTTTGGAGGCCATATCAGGTCACGGAGTTATGAGGTCATAAAGGGGAGGACATCCAACCAGTTTTTAACAAATACGTGATTATCGCACGTATTTATCGTCTTTGGTTCGTTTTCGTAACATGCACGGCTTCGAATCGCCAGGGGGGGTCGTACCCCTATATGACCGAAGGTGGTAAAATGCCGTATACTGGCGAGGGTTAAGCTCCTAGGGGCCCTTTCTAATCATTGACAGCTCTTTCGGTTTCAAGAACATTGTAGCTATGAGGCTCGCCCTTGGTATTCCTCACATCAATCGCTAGCCTTCAAGGACATTTTAAAATCTCTCAGGGGACCTCGTTCTTCAATTAACCCGTCCCGTCTCGGGGGGTCTTCAACCGCGCCCTCCCCCTCAGGTTTTTCGCTGATAGTGGACGGACAGCGCGCGGCAGCGCACCCAAACTTGACATGCCCTTTCCCACATCAATTTGGCACGAGGTTTCAAACTTTTGAAGTCAGGTCATCTAGGGTCAACGAGTTAGTCAAGGTCAAGTGAGGTCACCTCCAAAAAAGTTCGACCAGTCGTCACGCTTTAACGGATACAGATATTTTAATGAAACTTTTAGCGTTTCCTTATCTTTAGGTATGCAACAAAGCGTACGAGTGGAGTTTTTCTCTTTTTTTCGTTTTTGACTACATATAAATTTTGTGTAGGAATATGCCAAATTGCAGTTCAAATAGAGGATTCTGGTTAAAATAAGTATTTTTTATGAGGGCAAGTTGACTTCCAACAACGTTTCTTGGACTGTTCTACCCATTGGAAAAGGAAAATTAAAGAAAACTTGAAAAGTCAAAATTGTGAAATTTTAAAGAAAAAAAATGTAATTGGGAGACCAAAAAATTTAAACCATGGTCGATTTCGCTGTCTTTTTCTTATTCAAAATAAATTCTGCTTTTTCATATATCCCAAAAATGAACTCCCCAAAGCCAAAAACATAATGTAAGTCGTGAAAAGTCGCGAAAATCTAGCCCCCTGGTGACGTCACTTTTGGGGGAAGTTGTTTTCGGGGTGGACCCGGACCCTACTCATCGAGCGCTTTCCGATGACACCTCTGTCGTTTTCGTGCGATGCTTAGTTTCGATTTTAGATGGGGGTTACTAACCGCCCCCCCCGAGACGGGGTGTGAGGATCTGACCGGAAAGACGGCGCGGGTTAAGGGCCACTCTCAACCTCAGAAGAATCCCAGTAGAGCCCGCTGACTCTCATGGGATCCTCTTCATGCCTCAGGGCCCTGTCCTGCTCTTGGGAGCCCATCGCAGTTCTCAATACTCTGTCTAGCTCTCATGTTGGGGAATTTCAGAACTGAGATAGACCCTCACTAGTCCTCGTCAGCTCTTTGGGGTCATGTTCATCTTTCAGGGGCCGTTTGCAACCCAAAGAGCACCCCAGACCACTCTGGCCCTCAGACGTCCTGTTTGTTCCCCAGCTGTTTAGGGCTCCATTCCAGCCGAGAGTTCTCTTTCCAGATCTCGGGCGGACCCTGTCGTGTCTTCACGGTCCTTGACAGCCCACAGGGTGGACTATTCATGCATGAATGGCTCTTTCCACACAATCTGCTAGTTGAGTTTACGTTTTTCTCGGTTATATCTCTGCCCCTCATGACGATTGCCTGGAGGGACCCATCGGACTCGCCCTTGGCGGGTGTTCCTTCACTCCTTAGAAGCTCCACTACATTTTAACAGCACGGGCTCTCCATGGGCTTAGATACCCTTCACGTATAGCCCGGAATCCTCCACTTCGGCCCAGATCGTCTCCGTAGCTCGTGGACTCCTTTATCGGCATGAAGGCCACTGTCAGCTCTGAGTCCCTCTCCATCAGCGTGAGCCAAAGCCGACGTAGTGATAGTCTCAATCGGTCCGGAGTCCTCCCGCCGCTAGGGGTCCTCTCCGTCAGGGCAGGGCCCTCTTTGGCGATCCAAGGCCTTCTTTGTTGGGTCGAAGGCCAACTTTCAACATCTCAGGCCCCCTCCATCAGACTCGGGCCCTTGTACTACTTGGGTCCCATCCTCCGGCGCAATGGATTTTTTCTGGCGGTCCGAGGTCCTCTCCGGCAATTGGGATCCACTCCCTTTGACGATCCAGGGCAAGCCGGGAGGTCTCTTGTCAGACGCTTGGGCCCTGTTCATCTGTTTAGGGGCTTTTCTTCGGCTTAGGCTCCGTTGAGACCCCTGGAGCCTTTTATATTGGTTCGGGACCCTCCCTGTCAACTCGGGCCCCTTCCAAATAGCCTGCGGCCCCTCTGTCGATCTAGAATCCATTCACGTTAGTCCAGCCAAGGGTCCTCAACGTATCCCTTATGGCACTTTCAGATTTGATTCGGGGCCATTTGCTTCAGCACGGGACCCTTTCCGTCGACCTGAGGACCCTCTCCTTTCGTCGGTCCAGGGGAACTACACGTCGCCCAGGTGGGGGGGGGGGGCGTCGCCCCTACACGTCGCCCACTGACACACTGACACATGCAGGGGCCATTGAGGACCCCTCAATGCCTACTCCAGGCCTACTCAATCCTGGAGGGCCCACTCTGATCCTCCAGGTCCGGCTTCTTCCGTGGCCTTCACCTCCTTGGCTACGCCACTGCGGTTGCTGTCCAGCACTTATTGCGTGAGTTATGCTCTCTTGTGCGTTTACGGTGATGTCCATCGTTGGGATTTTGCTGACATAGAAGCCAAAGGCAGTTATGCCATTGTCTGAGACCTGTGCAGTGGTCTTCGATAAGCGATACGCTAGCTTCGTCACCGCTCGGATTATCTCTACGACACGAAATATTACACCTCATCCGTTTATTCTTCCTCTTCTTCATTTCAGTACTTGGGTTCTCCGCCTTGTTGAGTCACATGCTTGGGGCGGGATGTTAGCCCGTGTTCCATGCTAAATACGACCAGCAGTACTCAACACCGTGCGTCGACACTACGTGTTTAAAGCAGCCACACCGAACTGCCGTTCGTCGTTCGGTGTGGTGAACTAAATTGCATCTCTCAATATGCTGCGATGATCTGCCGTACCAACACCAATAGTGGTAACGTAATCTGAGCCTGCCCCTTCATGCTGATATGTGTGCCTATTTAACACAAGACGGTTTTTAGGTCTGGCGATGATAGCCTTTTAGCGAGGTATTTTCTCGCATCCATGCAATTAGCTTCATATTGGCATAGTGTTCACCACCCTTGGTCCACCGCTTGGACCTGTCAACCTCCATTCAGAACTAAATGGCAAGCTCATGGTGAACTGAAGCTTTGGTCCGGTTGGAAGAAATGCCTGTACAGCTCGAGATAACTTGTTCCGTCATTGCTACAGCGAACGTGCTTTACGTGCTCCTCTGAAGTAAATATTTTAGAATGACACCAATCGGCGTGCTGATACTGTACTTGTTCATTCAGACTTTCTCCGACTCGGTCGCGGAAGATACGTTACCCATATGGTGATACAAGCCGGTGTTGGAATAATGCCTGCCCATCCAGCCTGTCATAAAACCCTGCAGCCTCATCACGAATAGAATAGCTGAAATGTTTAGAAACGATCATCAGACCGGGTCATCAGACTGGATTATCACGTGAGTGACCTTTTTAACTCGGGGTCTGGCCACACCTACATTAAATAAAGCGAAAGCAAAGCATTGATGCGAAAATATACATCATAAAATTATTGGTGCGAAATATGGTTGTTTCTTTATTTACCTTCATCCATTCCAATCAATTTCAGTGCGGAAGTGGCAAGAGGGTAAAGTCTTCAACCACTTGCTGACAATACAACGCCGTCTTCAGCGAACTAAGTTTATTTTTATTTCATATTTTCACCCACCTTCAGCTCCACCCTAAGAGCCGATAAGCACAGCATTATGGAACTCAGTGAGCTTCTGCGAAAGCATACCATAATCGAGGCCATTGAAGTCTCGGGGCCAAACGCAGCTCGCGCTACCACCGACTCCAGCGACTAACTCATACACAGCGTTCCACATTGGTTTATCTACCAGTGTGCTGGACTGGTGCCAGTATGTGGGCGTGCAGTGTGTGGACGCTTAGTGACCGCCCTCAGGAGCCGACGGTGCTCCCAGGTGGGGAGAGGGTTCATTGCTGAACTTGACAAAGGAACCTGTGGTGATGCATGCAGCTGTGCAAATAAAAGCCTGACGTGTGAATAAAAACACACCCATCCGTGTCGGTGGACGGCACCGGCACCGTTCCTCCGGCGAACCAGCCGGCCTGCACCGGCACCAGCTGGCCGGTCGCCACGTTGACGTACGCACCGCGTGCGGCGAGATACCGGATGCCGACCATGTTGCGGTCGTTGGGACTGTTGACCGTGAGCGCCTTGAGGAACTGGAAACTCTCCTCGTCCATGGGCGCGGCCATGGTGGCGAACGGGTGTGTGTCGCGGCAGCCCGCCTCGCCGTCCGACCCGGTGACCATCGCCGTCCACTCCTGGTAGTAGAACACGCAGCTGGGCCCCGCCACGTAGCCGGCGGCCGGCGGTGCGCACGTGACGGTCCGGTAGGCGACCTCCCGCACCGGCCGGGCTGCCGGCGGCCGCCCGCGGCCACAGTGTGCAGTCGCCGCTGGTGGCGCTCCTCTTCCACGCGTGGCAGGCGGACGTCCGGCGGCAGGCGATGCCGCACTGCGCCAGCGAGCTGGTGCCCACCACGGAGAGCGAGCTGGCCGACCGCCACAGCGGCTCAGCGCGGTACGTGTGCGGGGCGACGGCCGGGACGGTGACGGCCCGGCCGAGCAGCAGCAGCGCCGCCCAGAACCGAGCCATGGCCTCCGCTCAGTCGGTGCCAGTCTCTGCTCAGGCTGCGCCGGCCTCCTCTCAGTCGGCGCCGGTCTCCGCTCAGTCGGCGCCGGTCTCCGCTCAGTCGGCGCCGGTCTCTGCTCAGTTGGCGCCGGTCTCCGCTCAGTTGACGCCGGTCTCCGCTCGCTCAGTCGGCGCCAGTCTCCGCTCGCTCAGTTGGCGTCAGTCTCCGCTCAGTCGGCGCCAGTCTCCGCCCAGTCGGCGCCAGTCTCCGCTCAGTCGGCGCCAGTCTCCGCTCAGTCGGCGCCGGTCTCCGCTCGCTCAGTCAGCGCCAGTCTCCGCTCGCTCAGTTGGCGCAGTCCCGCTCAGCCGTGTCGCTCAGTGGCGCAGTCTCCGCTCAGTCGGCGCCAGTCTCCGCTCAGTCGGCGCCAGTCTCCGCTCAGTGGCACCAGTCTCGCTCAGTCGGCGCCGGTCTCTGCTCAGTCGGCGCCGGTCTCCGCTCAGTTGGCGCCGGTCTCCGCTCGCTCAGTCGGCGCCAGTCTCCGCTCAGTCGGCGCCAGTCTCCGCTCGCTCAGTTGGCGCCAGTCTCCGCTCAGTCGGCGCCGGTCTCCGCCCATCGAGCTCCGCTCAGTCGGCGCCAGTCTCCGCTCAGTCGGCGCCAGTCTCCGCTCAGTCGGCGCCAGTCTCCGCTCGCTCAGTTGGCACCAGTCTCCGCTCAGTCGGCGCCAGTCTCCGCTCAGTCGGCGCCAGTCTCTCCTCGGACGCGAGTCAGGCCACGGGGAAGATTGTCGTCTGGCTGGCGTTGGTGTCAGATTGGAAGCAATCCACTCATGGGAGCAGACGGCTCTTTGGTTTCCGGTGCACTGTTGCTCCTGGCGAATCGTGCGCAAATTCAGCGGGGGAGAGGGTGCACTTGCGTACCGTACCGAGGATGCTGATCAGGCCAAGATGACACCTTTCTTGGGCTTCTCTGATTATAGTTGTTCAAAGCTCGAAAGTCAAAATTGATGTTTGCAAGTTTCGCGCCTTACCAGATGACGCTGGCCGAAACAGACTGGTCTGTGATCGGCCAGCCAGGTCACGTGACTGGCCGCGCGTCCAGTGGCGTCGCGGTAGCAGGTCCTTTGGTGGCGCTGATACACCAACTAATTGGCTCAGTAAAGCCGACGTCGTTCCCAGTGTTTGGGGCGTCTCCAGGAGACTGGTATGGCGACCTCGATGCATATCAAATGCCTCGCCTATTACCCGACAGAGGACTGGCAGGGGCACCGCGGCGAAGAAAGAAGCGTGCATCACCGGTTCCTAAGAAAAACGCAGGGTTAGTTTGGGTGTTTTCCTTTGCATGTGCTGTGTGGCGGTTCTGGCCCTTCGAGAGTGGGCAGGCTATTCTTGTCCGGTCAGCCACCCAAGAAACAAACAACACAAAAATTGATTCAGACCGCTCTGTTTTGCAATCCATCATTTGTTGTAGATATTTTTAGGCACTTAGGCAAAACAAATGAGGCAGGATCCAGGGACCCCGCGCCAACACATTGGACGCGCATTGGCATTCGAACAACTTTTGTCATTTCTAGTTATCGGTGGTGTCTACAAAATGAGAGCTTATGTGCCTATAAATGCCAAATTTGTTATAAAACCGGTATCGTCAATCATGGAATATTGCCCAAAAAATCGCGGTGAGTGGGTACATTAAATCAGAATTATCTCCATCAATTTCCAGTGGAACATCTAGCATAATTTCTGACTGATTAATTCACCATTAATAAATATCAGTGCTCCATATATAGATGCAGGTACCATAAGCGAAATATCTATCAGGCGAGATTCAGGTGGTGTCGGAATCCCAACTATATGTCTTTATGATTTGCTTCTTGTTGGACAAAAATGAACAAATAAATATTCTGACGATAGGCTGAAGTTTATTCCTTTCATATTATATGCGATGAATAGTATATTGGCCTCCAGTTGTCTCCACTACTACTTTTCTGAAGAGTTTGAAATCTGATAACACCGGGCAAGCCTCGCTAGTACCGGACTTTCCGTCCGATGCAACAGCAACCTGTTGTATGCCACCGAAATGCATGGCATTCTCCAAGAGATGTGGGAACTATGAGGCAGGCAGCAGTTCTAGTTTGCTATAGGTGGGGCATATCGCTACATTCTGTCGGAAAAATTAGCATGACCAACGAACGCGGACTACACAAAGGTGGTGTCGAGACCGGGGATGGAGGAATAGAGTTGTGGCCGGAGTGGCGTTTCCCTCCCAAAAGTGTTAATTGCAACACTAACCCTATGGCGTTGCAGGGTAAGTCTAAAATATGTTCCGACTCCTGCCAAACAATAACCCACCGCCACTGGAGGAGAATCTCCAAAGCCTCCCAAACACACTGCCTGTGTCCCTGGCAGGCATATAATCTTTTTCATTTCATTCCTAGCATCTTGGCTCTTTCCGAAGTTCAAGAATTTCCATGTCGCGCATTTACAGTTTTGCTTTAAAGTTGAATGAAGAACATTTCATTTTCGGAACCTTTCCTAACATCACACACACATCAGCTCCAAGTTACCACTTCACTTCTCGCTACTCTTCTTTGCCTTTCCATTCGACATCCCTTGACGTTCTCAAAGCTGAGATAAACCGCGACAGCTTTTGATTTTGTTCAGCCAAAAACTCCCGTCTGAGTAGAATTGAGTGCTACTCGCCTCCCTTCGCAACAACGTTTTCGTCCAAGGGTGCCCCTCCGAGGAGAAAATACGCTCCTACAAACGTATCGGAGTGCGCCAAATGTACCCTGTGCAACAAATGTTATGCCCAAGGTGGCCTTTCGGTGAAAGGACACCCCTCAAAATTACGTATCCGTCCTCCTTAGCGAAGCCCAATTCGTCTGTGACGCAAGATATGCTTAGATTCTGCCAATGGCCATTGAGTAAGTCACTGTCAGATGGAATTAAACACGGCAATGTAGTGTCGCACACAGTCCGATACTGGAAACATCGCATCAGCTTGAACAACCGGTGATTCTGAACAGTAGGCCATGTTTGACATGTCAAGAACAGCTTGGATGAACCATAAATTAGTGTGTTTATTATATTCAAGGTACAATTATATTACCACCAACGAAGCCTGTGAAAAAGATCAATTACATCAAAATACATAATAGCATGCTTTCAAACCTTATTGTAATATTTCAAATACAGACCTACCCGCCACGCGCGTAATTGTTGAAGGGCGCGAAGGTGTTTACAAGCATAATTCTGCACTCCTCTTCAGAGTTCAGGGTTGCCAATGTGGAGAAATTGGCGTGTCCAGTACTATCTGCTGTTCGGTGTCCCGCGAATCACTCCCTCCATCTTTGAATGCTTCTTCAAGAAAGTAGTAACTCATATTAATGTTTGTGACTACGGTGTATATATGATCACGGTTAGTTGAAGCTCGTAGTCAAAAACTGTTTTTTTACTACGCGCTTCAACTAACAATGATAAAAAGTACTAACTGTTCAGTTCCTTCATATGTTGCTTTCATGTTTTGACTCGTGTAAAAATATAAGACAAAACAGGGCATATATCTATATCTCTATGGGTAAAAGCTCCATTCCTTCTTGTTTTACTACACACCATATTTAAAAAAAAAAAAAAATTAGGCAAAAATACTTTTTTGGGTAACTTCCTTGTTTTTTATAACTTCACACTCATATTAATGTTTCCCAGCGTTCTGATTGTCCTGTTCCTAGCTGAATTGCATGGCTGTATTCCTAGCTGAGGTACGTGACCACCAACGATAGCTTATTTCACTGGCGAAAGTAAAAATCTTACCGATTTAATTCGGTCTTCGCCTGCGTTGTTTGCTCATTCACAGGCACCGAACTATGTAACTAGTCCTTGTCGTTTTTGGTTTTAGAATGCCGGTCACAGACACGACACCCGCCAGCGCGCACCCCCGGTCGTGGCACGAGCGCAACACAGATCAGGGGCTGTCATCTCAGGCTGTGGGCACCGGCTCCAGTGTGATAACACTGCGCAGCCGCACCAGCCCCTGCACCAGTCGCTGTCGCACGACACGCTCGCGGCATCAGATGATCAGGCCCACTGCTGCAGACACGCACACCGTTTGTCATTCGCTCAGCCCGCGTCTGGTCTGCTTGGTTGGTCGCCTAATGAACTGGAGGGGTTTGTAACGAATGGCGAAGCACATGATGCGGCTCCAATATTCATCCATCACAGGCGGTTTTTCGCCGGCAAGTGTCTCCAAGCTATGTGAAGTTCCAGGTGGTCTGCATCGGTCGCATCATGTGTCGCGCAAGTTGAGTTATCGCTCGGCTTTGCTCAGTTTTTAACGCAAATAAACACGAGTGGAACACGTGGGGTCCTACTCTATCCCCGCTCTATCCCTCTCTCACTCTCAACCTTCCTCCCCAATCTCTCCGTCTCCGTCTCCGTCTCCGTCTCCGTCTCCGTCTCCGTCTCCGTCTCCGTCTCCGTCTCCGTCTCCGTCTCCGTCTCCGTCTCCGTCTCCGTCTCCGTCTCTGTCTCCTGCTTTCCAAGTCGCTATGACACCAATTTCGGCGCGTCCACCACGGCCGCGGTCAGATCGGTGGCGACCCAGCCTCGGCACCAGCGTCGTGCTCCGCCCTACGACACCGGCGCGCTGCGTGCCGCTGCAGCGGCGTGTCCCCTCCCGCCCGCGTCAGCGTCGTGTTCCGCCACACGACACCGCCGCGTCGCCGCCGACGCGGTCCCGTTCCGGCGGCGCGCACGCTGTGGCTGGCGGCGCTGTCGTGGTGGCGGCTCCGTGAGCGATTCGCGGCGGCAGCGGCGCGGCGCCGGCCGAGATCGAAGCGCCATTTAATCCGGCCGCGTCATCAATCCCCATGTCAGGCGCGCCCGCCGCACACCTGGGACCGGCCGTATGCAGTTTTTAGACGCCACTTTATGAGACAGTGTGATGGAAACGGATTAAGGGCATTGTCAGAGCGGCCGCCGCCGCCTGGCGTACGCGATGACAGTAGTTTAGAGATGCGAAGAGCGAGGAGCCTGAGCTATCCCACTCAGCTTCCACTAGGGCGTGATCACGTTGATTGGATGCTGGGGCTGGAGCCGGAGCTGGGTGCTGGGGCTGGAAGGAGCTGGAACGATCATCCGTGTCAGGATAATAGCAGTAGAGTTTAGATGTGTATATTATCAATATAATCTAGAGCTGTAGAGTTCGAACTGGCGAGACGGAACTGCTGACTGGGTGCTGCCGGACCGGCGTTGCAAGGCTGTTGCTGCAGTGTAGATGCAACACGATTGCATCATTGCTGGTGACGCCAGCATACGGAACGAACACCTGCGGCGTCCTAAAGACCCGGACTGGCACACACCGTGATACGCCGTGACTGTTCCAGAACTACTTCAGCAAACATGTCAGCTAGTGCGACCCCTTGCATGTGCACGAAAAAGTCCCACACACACATTAACCCTCACTCGACTTCCACACAGGCAGAGTGTGTGATCCGAATGGGTGTTCTCGTGTGGTGGCAGTGCGAGAGGCGCCGGGAGCGCTGGTGAGGCCGTGCCGCTGTCGGTTGGGACAGGGGGTGGCCGTTCGAGCGGACGTCGGGTGAACAATGGCTGGTGGTGGCGTGAGAGGTGTCATGTTGTGGTGACAAACGGGCCCGGAGCCGGCATGTTTGCTGTCACTGGGTGCGGTGGAACACATTTACGAGGCACTGCAGGGAGTGTGCAGAATGGATCATGTGTCCCGATAGGTTTGACATCCTCACCTGACAAGGAGACATGCTCCACCTGGTCTTTTTTGGTGGTGTTTTTCAATCCATCCGTATTTTTTTGCTTTTCTTCACAAGCAATATAATATTTTCGCTATTGTTGCCCAAATGTAAGATTCAGGACAAGTATTAACAACGCCTTAGTGTTTGCGAAGCTCGCGCCATGTCGCGTGAGAACCGTAGCCACGTCGACACTAGAATGTTGAATGTTTACTAAACTGACAGCAGAATGTTTCTGGGCAGCAAATTGTTTCGGACATTGTTTTGGCATGACACGACAGCCTTTGCAACCACGCCACCAGACATTGCCTAATCAGTCTCAATAGCATCACCGCACCAGCGGACATTGTCTTATCAGTCTCAATATCATCGCCGCACCACCAGTCATTGCTTAATCGGTCCCCAGAACATAACCGCGACACCGTAACAACAATCGGCCTTGTCACGCATCCACCATGGATGGTTGGCCGAACATCTAGCGCCATGCACACTTCGACGGAGACTGTATAGTGGTGACCCGAGGCCGAGGACATCCGTCTCCAGTGGGGAATCGATGGCCGCTGACCTCGGCTCGGCACCATTCCAGCCTCCAACACATCGTGCAATGGCATTTCGTACCCATGACAGGGTCCAAGTGGTTCGACTGAAAACATTTTGAGAGGGTCGGACAAATGCATTCGGTGCTGTGATTTCCAAAGAACATACCACGCGTCCGTGAAAAAAAAACCTTTTTGCGATTCTATCAAATTATTTGCGCTTTTCATGGTCATATCATTATTGTTCTAAAATGTATCGCTTGCAAACAAGCAAACGAAAAAAAAACACAGCAAAAATGTGCTAATTAACACATGTTCCGAATCAACTAACCATAGTGAGAGCTATGAACTTAAAGTGCTGTAAATAGACTAGCGAAATGGAAGAGACCCAATAGAGATGTGGTCATTAAGGAAGAAAGTAGGAAGTAGAAAGTAGTGTGGACAATACACTGGCATTACCATGGGCACAGACGCAAATTTTGGCCACGGTGGAAGCTGAGATGGCATTGAGCACTTTTTGCATCCAACGCCATGGCAGTAATGATAAATTTTACAACGTTTGGAGAACTCGTCCCCTGTCCCTCACCGTAACGACACTGGTGAATGTGACCAAGAGTTTTACAAATCACACAATTTGCTGCAAAATGTGTTGCTTCTGCTACGTATCCGATTGATCTTCTGCTGAACACCCGACTGATGATAACTAAAAAAAGTTCATGTTCATATGACAATATACAAGCACTGATTAAAATGCATTCAAGGTAAGATACCGATATGAACTAAATGATGCAAATATTTGCACTGGTAAATGTGATTATTGGCGCAGCTGCTGACAGCTGACATGATACAGGTTACATCGTCTTTATGACCGCAGTATTCACAGTGCCGGGTTCCGAGTCGTCGAACTACGCGCACGTGGCTGGCGTAGGCCGCTGGCGTATTTGTGACTACTGCGTAAGATAGTCGTGCAGCCGCTGGCGTATTTGTGACTACTGCGTGAGATAGTCGTGCAGCCGCTGGCGTATTTGTGACTACTGCGTGAGATAGTCGTGCAGCCGCTGGCGTATTTGTGACTACTGCGTGAGATAGTCGTGCAGCCGCTGGCGTATTTGTGAGTACTGCGTGAGATAGTCGTGCAGCCGCTGGCGTATTTGTGAGTAAAAGTCTAGCCGGCTATTTGTGATACTGCGTGAGATAGTCGTGCAGCCGCTGGCGTATTTGTGAGTACTGCGTGAGATAGTTGTGCAGCCGCTGGCGTATTTGTGAGTACTGCGTGAGATAGTCGTGCAGCCGCTGGCGTATTTGTGAGTACTGCCTGAGATAGTTGTGCAGCCGCTGGCGTATTTGTGACTACTGCGTGAGATAGTCGTGCAGCCGCTGGCGTATTTGTGAGTACTGCGTGAGATAGTCGTGCAGCCGCTGGCGTATTTGTGACTACTGCGTGAGATAGTCGTGCAGCCGCTGGCGTATTTGTGAGTACTGCGTGAGATAGTCGTGCAGCCGCTGGCGTATTTGTGAGTACTGCGTGAGATAGTTGTGCAGCCGCTGGCGTATTTGTGACTACTGCGTGAGATAGTCGTGCAGCCGCTGGCGTATTTGTGAGTACTGCGTGAGATAGTTGTGCAGCCGCTGGCGTATTTGTGACTACACTTGAGATAGTTTCCCTCGTATTGGAGTGCGGAGTGTGGCAGCCGCTGGCGTATTGTACTGCGTAAGATAGTCGTGCAGCCGCTGGCATTTTTAACCGTGAAATAGTAATTTCCTACACCAAAATTAAGACTAAGACGTTAAATCGAATAGTAAAGACCAGGAGAAAGAAGCATGGCGAGCTGAGGGGTGGTTGTCCCAGCTTGGAAGCGTTTTCCTTCACATTTCAGTGTGGCCTTCAGCGGCTGCTTAGCTGACTGAAAGCTGTGGGGAACAACAGATGCTTGAGACAAAATAGACAAAGGGACAAGGGGCAAAGGTCTGGACCCTCTACTCTCACCCAAATAGTTCTGGACCCCAATAATTGAACTGGCAACCTTAGTCAGTTCATTTCGAACACTTTGGGACTTTGGGTGGAAAAATTATTCAAAAGGGGTTTCCGCAGGAAAGCCCACTCATCAATGAGGCGGCACTGCTCACCCAGTGGCCACCAAATTTTAGTACAGCAGTGACCGCAGGAGGTTACAGCAGTGGTCGATGATTACAGTTGTAACCAATTGTTACAGTAGTGACCTTAGGTGGTTACAACAGTGACTGGTGGTTACAGCAGTTATCGCAGGTGGTTACAATAGTGACTGTTGGTTAGAGCAGCTACCGCGGATGGTCACAGAAGTGACAGCAGGTGGTTACAGCAGTGGCCATAGGTGGCTACAGCAGTGGCCATCAGTAGCTACAGCAGTGGCCATAGGTGACTACAGCAGTGGCCATAGGTGCCTACAGCAGTGACCATCGGTGGCTACAGCATGACTATAGGTGGCTACAGCATGACTATAGGTGGCTACAGCAGCCATGGTTACAGCAGACAAAGGTGCTACAAGTACCATCGTAACATAGGTGGCTACAGCAGTGACCATCGGTGGCTACAGCAGTGGCAATAGGTGGCTACAGCAGTGACCATCGGTGCCTCAATGGCTACAGCAGTGACCATGGTGGCACACTGCTACAGCAGGTCTACGTGCACAAACATGTGGCTACAAATACCATGGTGGCTACAGCATGACTATAGGTGGCTACAGCATGACTATTCTACACATGACTATAGGTGGCTACAGCATGACTATAGGTGGCTACAGCATGATATAGTGGCACACATGACTATAGGTGCACAGCATGACTATAGGTGCACAGCATACCATTGCTACAGCATGACTATAGGTGGCTACAGCATGACTATAGGTGGCTACAGCATGACTATAGGTGGCTACAGCATGACTATAGGTGGCTACAGCATGACTATAGGTGGCTACAGCATGACTATAGGTGGCTACAGCAGTGACCGCAGGTGGTTGCATCAGTGGCTTCAGCTCCGCTGCCTCAACGTTGTGGCCGAGCTTGAACAGATCGCGTCGGGACGCTCAAAGTAGCAGAATTTAGACTGCATAGCGCGTATGACTTATAACAGAAC
Source organism: Imbricaverruca yamaguchii (assembly GCA_034440575.1). Taxonomy (NCBI): domain Eukaryota; kingdom Metazoa; phylum Arthropoda; class Thecostraca; family Neoverrucidae; genus Imbricaverruca; species Imbricaverruca yamaguchii. The sequence continues at coordinate 577,655 of JAOTOL010001462.1, read as the reverse complement.
AAAGGCTGTAATTATATATTGTTCATATCAGGTAATGCGGAAATACCTAAGATGAATGAATATTTCTCAAAAAGGTCCGAACGCTATTTTAAGTCAAGTATACTATTTTGAACCATGGCAGTAACACCAGCCTCATCCTGCCCCACCGAATCACCGGCTGTTATATACGGTGGCGAGACCTGTGAGTTAGAACGTGACATGCATTGGATATCCGAAAGGATTTCAAGTTGGTCTGGATACCGGGGCGGATCAGATAGTTTGATAAGGAATTAACGAATACAGAACTACGGAATGGCCTCTCAACGTTTCGCACGGAAATGAAAATGTAATAAAACTATATGATTTCTTTCTCTTTTCCGACCATAAGCTTACAAAATATAACATTGTGATTACCTCTCTGATGCAGATGTTCTTTCCAGTTGTCAAAAAAATGCGATGCCACTAATCGGCAACTAGATTGCAATACTCATTCTTGCAGGCACCCTTCATGTTAAACAGACACAAAGTTCATTGATTAATTCCTAACCTAAGATATGAATATTTCAATCCGTATCAAAAGTCATATTGGAACACCGGTTACGGGCATCATATGGCAAATCAGTGAATGGAATGGCAACAGCTGCAATGCTATAAATGTTATGTGCAATCGGATACAATGCTGTTCAAAGGGAATGCAAACTTAAAGGGAATATATGCATTGATACCCTGTGGAATGCGGGGACATATTAGGCAAGGAATAGCCGCAGGCCAGAATACAAGAATCCGGTAGCACATAATAAACTCTCGAAAGTGTGGAAATAATCGACATGGATTTCCCTTAATGCACACGAGTTTCATTCTTAACTCCGCGAGTTTCAACTCTAATGCGCTTACCCATTTAGCAAATGACAGCATTATTTGACGGCGGAACGAGTGCCGCTGGCTGCCCAATGCCATCAAAGACGCCTCATTTACGCCCGGCATCAGACATGGCAGCGGCCAAACAGGGGGCCGTGACAAACGTCGCCAGTCGCCATTCAGAGGCTCACCCTAATGACACCATGGCGGCAGTGAGTATTTCCTGTTGTATGCAAACTTGAGTCGATAGTGCACCAAGACAAAAGAGCGTCGTGTTGTCAGTCGTTGTCATGGAAACTAACAATGGCGGCCGCGCGGTGGTGCTGCCAAAACATACTGTCGGCCAGCTCACCATTCTGACCACACTATAATTGATGGAATGCAGCCAGCGTCTATTGTGCGGTGGCCTTTGAGTGAGTCGGCCTGCTACAATCAATGGGTCGGCTGGAGCGACTTTGGCAGTGTGGTCTACGGGCAGATCGAAAATGCCGTGAAAACGTCGTTGAAATTGCACTGGACAAGAAGGAACGTTTGCGAGGACAAGAAGGAAGGTCCTACGGCGGACAAAATCAGCTGAATGAACTCTGTTTGAGAAAATTACGTCTTGATTCAAGGTGTGCCAATTTTTTAACATCATCGTGAGCTAAACTGCATGGAGGAAATTAGGCGACCAAAATCGATTACGGGGCATGGGGCCCAAGCAAGAAAATTGATTATTTTTCCGGGGGTCAAACCAACATGGTGGGGCGCAAGACTCCCAAAACATTATCCATTGGCACCCATTTCTTGATTCCTTGATTAAATACCATTCCGTGATGATTTGCATAAAAAATGGTGTCCCAAAAAATAACATCGGGGTATTTCTGGTGCACTTGATCGGAAGTTGGTAAGCGAAGCTAATGCTTCCATTGACTGTGCACATGTGACAGATCACCAGCAGTCCTGCCGTGCACCACATGTGACAGATCACCAGCAGTCACCACATGTGACAGATCACCAGCAGTCCCGTGCACCACATGTGACAGATCACCAGCAGTCACCACATGTGGAAGATCACCAGTAGTCACCACATGTGACAGATCACCAGCAGTCACCACATGTGACAGATCACCAGCAGTCACCACATGTGACAGATCACCAGCAGTCATCACATGTGACAGATCACCAGCAGTCACCACATGTGACAGATTACCGGCAGTCACCACATCAGTCCTGCCATTGGAAAATTCCGATCTTGGCGTTAACAGAGGAAGTCATTAGCAAAGCGAAATCACTAATGCGCATTTAGAGAAATTTGATATTTCATCTACAGCACCTTCAAACCACGTCCTCGACACATTTTGAGTACTACTTTGGTGCTAATTCTAGTACATTATATTATAATAATCACCCCCGGCACATTTGATCTCTCTTCATGATAACAGCCCTGACTGATGATTGATGAATACAAAAGGCAAAACATGAGTCAAATGCGGGAAATAAAAACATTATCCCGTGGGCAAACCATGCTAAGTTCCTACACATTTTCAAAAGGATTTTAATTTCGTTTCATTGGAGTTCAAGAAATACGCTTAAATCTTATTATTTGCTCTTGGTGGGCAACATAGATATGAGAATGTCGCTCTAATTGCTGTAACTAATTGCTTTGCAAACCGTTGCGATACACAAGCATCACCAAAGCCACACAAGTCCTTGCGACAATTGCATCGCTAAGTGACATGGCTATTCATATTGTCTGTTTCGTTGTCTGTGTCATGGTTATCCATATTATATTGTCATATGGTCTGTTTCATCAACCAATGCAAGTAATCATCACACGACAAAGGCAAGGGCTTCTGGATATGTCGATTATGGAACGATAATGCATGAGGTACCTACGGGTGATGAAGCTTGAAAATGATTGGTGGGGCCCAATGCGTGGAGGCAATTAGTGCAGCTAATTTGGTTGGTGGGGCTCATCCCGTAGCGTCCCATGCTAAGAGGACAAATAGTTGGTGGGGCCAAGAAAAGATGATGGAACCTAGGCCTCACCAAACGTGTAGAAAACTCCACCCCTGCAGATACCTACCCAAACTCATGGTAGTATTCTAGCCTTGCCTTCGTGCTGCAATTGCATCTGGATTTCTCGTTGAACCGGTCATAATGTGGTTCTTGAAATATTTGCTTAGGAAATGTTCACGAAGTGCTGTGATAATGTAGCGACCTTTGTTTACGAGGATTTGGGATGCATTTGCACTTGGGTTTAATCACAATCTATCAGGCTGCATGTCAGCAATTTTCGTTTTTCAATTTTACCTTTTGCGTGGCACTTCCTCGGTGCAGTTCCATTTGAATATATACAGAGGTGCCCTTTTGCGTCCAGGCATCGAAACAGCGTAGTTGACACACGTTTATGCGGGGCGGGGATGGCCGAGTGGTTAAGGTGTCGGACTATGGGTACCAAAAGTCCCGGGTTCGACTCTAGCGCCACTCAGGACATTTCCCAATCCCGCGGACCACCGGCGAAACAGTGTGGGCGGCGCCATTAGCCGTGAATGTGCATAAAGTGTGTCGTGAACCAACCAATAAACAAACAGACACATGCTTATGCCAAAGTGAAATAAAGTCAACACATGTGGCTGCATACCAATATAATTCCCGTCGTTGTGCGCTTCGTATTATGCTGATAATTTGTCTAGCTAAGTTCATTAGTTGCAAAGTCAACAGAACAGAGAGTGCATGTCAAGAAGTAGGTAAGTAATTTATACAGGATTAAAACATTGGTTTTTCGTTATGTGTGAGATATCGAAACGAGCACAGTAGGATGTCGAAGTTTCCCATGGGATTAGTGTCACTTAAAACGCTTTTGATGTCTTTCAGACTCAAATTTGAGCCGGCGGTGTAGGTACTTACGACTGCACTTTTATCACTTGTTTTGAGATTCAGAATTTTGGAAAAGCTATATTCGGGATGGGGAGGATAATAAATGTGCTATAAACTGCTATTGTGTGCCATATCACATTATAGGCAATCCCTTTGCCTGAAATTGCATTGTGAGACGTTCTCGTATCACCATTCCTTGTAAAGAGCATGCACATGCTACTTATAAACGAAATATTGTTCGAAAGGAGACACAAAGACATCATAAGTAAGCATCAAGGAGCAGGATATCAATACTTCTTGAAGAAGGATGTCGATTTCGTATTCAGAAAGTGGGATATTTCGCCATATTTCACGAATAATTTATCACTATGTTCATAGGACAATTTATGGGCACAATCTATAAATCAACGACGTGCAGTTTCATGATGATATTATTTATGGGTTGCTGATTATAATACAACAGTCTAAGGATACACCTGTATGTTTTGCAAACCGCTCAATGCAAGTTGTCATAATTCAACGCTAAACACTCGCAGAATGAACAATAGGGCGTACAAATATCAAGGCGTTTGAGGGCAGCGACTACCTGGCGTTTGCAAGAGAGATATGGCGTATGGAGCATTTCACAAACTTCAACCAATTACCCCACTAGTTTGCTGGTGATCGTGTGATGTTCGCAACACAAAATACATCCACATATTTCATGTAGTATTTAGGAAAGCACCGCCTTTATCCTGAAGAGCAACATCCGTGCGTGATTCATGGAACAAATTCACGCGGCCAGGATTGGACATCATTCATCGCCTTTGCATGCATTGGCCGACGGGATGTGTGGGGCTAATTTGCTCCTGTCACGAGCAGGCCACCGTGAGGAAGCGGCCACAGACACGGCCACTGCGAGGCGTAGGTGTTGTGCCCGTCCGACAGTCAGCGCCACGCTCCAGAACAATCCATCACCCGAGATAATTGAACGACTCGCCGCCATCTGTTCTCCGCGGACGCCCCGCGACAATCTGGCGAATATCACTGAAGCGGTGCGGCGACCCGGATAATTTTGAATGCCACCTAGCCGGCGACCGTGGATGTGTGGCGAATATCACTGAAGCGGTGCGGCGACCCGGATAATTTTGAATGCCACCTAGCCGGCGACCGTGGATGTGTGGCGGATATCACTGAAGCGGTGCGGCGACCCGGATAATTTTGAATGCCACCTAGCCGGCGACCGTGGATGTGTGGCGAATATCACTGAAGCGGTGCGGCGACCCGGATAATTTTGAATGCCACCTAGCCGGCGACCGTGGATGTGCGGAACATCTTCCGCCCAGGGGACGTGCAAAATACTTAGCCGAGTGATCGCACAGCACACGTACCCCACGGCGACGTGAAATATGAGATTATCGTCGTTCTATATTTTTTTCCCATGCAGGGTGTCAGGTTATGGGTGGCAGTTGCCTTTCTACCCGAAAAAAAATTGTAAACCTGTGGCGTTGCATGGTAAATAATGACTATCAAATGATTGTTTGTCCGCCCCCCCCCTGACGAAGCGAGGTGTCGCCCCTCTCACCTAATGGCTCTAGGAATTAAATAATTTCCACGAGCTTTCACTTCGAACAAACAAATATGGACGCATTGGCAGCGGCCAATAGTGCAGCGATACCAATCTTCATTACGAGGTGTACGTGCAAACACGGAACATCGTGAGCCATTCCATCATCATGTCTTTTGGCTTGTTGTGTATCAATGAAACAAAGACTCATCCCAATTCGAAGAAAGCACGTATATTCAAACTACGTAACTCGCACTCTCATGCATCACCATCCAAGCGTAGGGTTCACTTTGCGCAACTATTTGGGTTTTGCTTGTATTAAGAACCTGTATTTCAGGGACCTGATCACCTGTGTAATATACGGATTAACAATCAAAGACAAAAGACCTCACCACAACCATGTCTAGACCTACTGCTAGGCAAAAAACTTTTCACATCGAAGTTGCCAAGTGTACTTCGCACTGTAGCACAAAGAAACTTTCCAGCCAGAGTTACATTGCATTGCATCTTTGCGGGTGAACGCGCAATGATTGACATAATTGGTGATAACACATTTTCAACTCAATTCATGATATGCTTAATTTAAACGTCTAATTCGGACAGATAACAAATTACGTCACTATCATCTAGGAACCATCCAAAATGGATTAGCCGTACACAACTGACGACGAACCAACACAATAAATCTTAATTTCCTGCGCATAGTGTGGCACGATGACCTGACAAAATATTCGCTGCCGTTGACTCGTCGCCGTCGACGCAGACAAAGGACTCCGCCGACGGAGCCGACGACAGCGAGGGCGTGTAGACAAGGCCGCCGCAAAAACAGTGAGAAATGGACCAGTTGGAGCCATTTGCTCGATGCGGCCCGGTTTTTGGCGAGCCCGTCTCCAAATGGCCATCGAACGTCGCCGCGAGAGCTGTGGCGATTTCCGGAGCGGCGCGCCGTCGCGGCCGTCGAAGCCGATGATGGAGGGCGGCCGGCGGCGGGCGATCACGAGCCGTCCGATGACGTCACCGGCACTAACGGCACGCCGCGCGCAAAAAGCGGGCTAATGGCGGCCCGGTCAAATGACCGGAACTGCGGCTCTAATGTTTCAGGCGCCGATCTCGGTTGGGGAGGCGGCGCGGCCCGGCGGCACGGCACGCCGGCGGCGCTGGGGCGATCCGGGGAGCCGCGGCCGTGCCGGCCGGCGTCAGGGGCCGCCGGCGCCGCCGTCCCCTGGCCTGAGTGGCGGCCGGAGTGGCGGCCGGCGGCCGGAGTGGCGGACCGCGCGTGCAGAGGCAGTGAGTGGCGCCGTGACGTGCAGTCGTGATGACCGGGCGTGCGCGAAGTACGCGCGTGACGCGGTGCGACCGTGAACGGTTGTGGCATGGTCATGCGGCATGAGACGGTCGTTGGGGTCTGGGGGCGCGTCGACTGCAGTGGTCATGCAGCCGTGAGACGGTCGTGACGCAGCCGCTCCACGTCAGACGCCACAGGCGCTGATACTCTCCATCCCGGAAGAGGCAGGGACTAGAAATGCCCCCACCGAATTGCAATCATTGTTGAGTTTCGACTGCGTGAAAATCTCAAGTTCCGGAGCTAGTTTGGGCATCATTGGGAGGTGCGTGGAGACAGAGGCACAGCCAAGGGGGCGGGGGCCGGGAAAACATTTTCGAATACCAGCTACTTCTGCTCCTCAGCCATACCGCTGCGAATTCCAGCCACCTCTGCTCATCAACCATACCGTTGCGAATGCCAGATACTTCTGCTCGTCAGCCATGCCGTTGCGAATACACGCAACTTCCGCTCGTCAGCCATGCTGACGCAAATGACTTCGCTGTTTTTACGAGTGCAGCGCAAGTCATCCAGGAGGAGGGGTTGTATTTGACCAGCTTGCCACCAGGTGGTGATGTCGGCTGTTTCTGAAGTGTGAGATGTGCGTCAAGTTGATGTGTTGTTGTTGGCTGGAGATGTGCTGGGAGCGAAGACGGCGTGCGTTCGTAGACAGATGGTGATATGAAGAGTATGGCACATCTTGGAATGATGATCAGTACTTGAAACGAGATTTGTAGAGATTGAAGATGATGTTGAGGGTGCAGCCGGAACTGAGTGGAGCTTGAAGGTTGAGTAGAGTAGACTGATCTGTAAACAAGTTGAGACGGTGGCCATGATGCAGCCCGAGTAGTGCAGTAGCGTGAGGTGGGGAAGGGGAATTGGAAAGTAGGATCATAGCCCTTTCCCCTTTAGGAATTAAATGCACAACACGAATGCATACATTGTTTGATTTACTTCATCATTTCCATTCTTGTGGGAATATGTGGGTATTTTTCTTTGATTTTTTTATCACGTTTCTTTCTAGCCTTTTTGTATTATTTTCGCTCTTTTCTTTCTATCTCATCACCTTTTCTTCTCATATCTCCGAATAAAACCCAGAGGAGAATAGAACGTGGAAGAATTGTTCGTGTCATGCTCATGTTTGTCGTTAAGAGGTGTTAAGCTTGTGATGTTAAGCTTTTCCTATTTGTGTTGCAGTATGTGATGCATGGTTACTTGTGTGGGATGCGCGTGCTATATTATATGAGTTGTGGTGCACTGCGTTTTGTTGCAAGTGATGCAGTGAGGTAATGGTTGTGTGTTCATGTTGCAAAAGTGAGTTGGCTTTGTATGTCCTATGGATAAGCGTGCCTTGAGTTGTTCGCATTGTCGTATGCGTTGATTAACCCGCGCCGTCTCTCCGGTCAGATCCTCACACCCCGTCTCGGGGGAGGGGGGGCGGAGAGTAACCCCTCTCTAAATCCAAACTAAGCGTCCCACGAAAACGAAAGAGGTGTCATTGGAAAGCGATCAACGAGTAGGGTCCGGATCCAGCCCCCAAAACATTTTGGATCAAGCCCCAGCCCCGATCTAGCCCCAGCCCGGATCCAGCCCCCCCCCCAAAAAAAAAGCGAAAAAAGTGACTTCATCAGGGGGCTAGATTTTCACGACTTTTCACGACTTGAAGTGGGAAAAGGTATGCGAAATTTGGGTGCGATACCTCGCGCCGTTCTTTCACAATCCGTGGAAAACCCCAGGGGGCGCCTATCAACCTCCCTCCCCCGAGACGGGACGGGTTAATGGTGTCCCAACGTCGCTATTTCGGATACAGAGTGTGAAGTACTGCTTGTGTGGAATACCACTTTGTTGATATTTAGCAGTCGAGTGCTTGTTTTATGTGAGGAAAGTAGCAGGCTGTTGATGTGATGCAATGTGTGATGATTGGTATGCGCAGTGTGTTAGCTTATGTCTTCGTGTTGTTTTCCTGTGATGCTTTGGGTATCCAAAGTAATACCGGCTGTTGTTGTGCTGGAAGGTGATAGTGTATTTTGAGAATTTGGAAATGATTTGTTGTTTGGTGTTGTGAATACTGCTAGGCTTTGCAATGCTGATGTTTACTTCGATGCCATGATAAAGTGTTGTATGCTTGAGTTTTGCTTGTTTTGTATGCTGTATGCGGATGGCTTTGTTGTGCAGATGGATGCAATGTTGACAAAGGAACCAAGAGCAAAACCCTTCATGGCGACTACTTTGCAAAGTACCGCCACCCCGCCTTTTGCTTTGGTATGTGTGAGCTGTAACCTTCGATCATGTACATGATATGGTATTTTGGGTGTTGCGTTGTGTATTCTAAGAATAGCTCTCTGATTTTGTTGTGCGCGCAAGTGGAGTTAGGCCGGACTATCAGAAAGTGTATGTGTGGTGTGGATGCCACCACCATATTGTAAGTGGTGAAAGTGGCGCGATGATGGGAGATGTCGCTCTAAGTGATGATGCGAGGATGTGTACTTTACAGTCTAGTGTAACTTTGAGGCGAAACAAACGATGGTTTGTGCTATAAGTTGGAATCCAGTAGATTAGCGTCGTGCAAGGCTTTGGTGAAGGGCTGGTTGGAGATGAGGTGTGTTTTACAGTGATATCTGAGTAGTGCTTGTGTGCGTCTGCGCTTCAATGGTGCTGTGCTATTGTACAGGTGTAGTGATGATGTTCGTGGTTCGTAGTGTTGTCTTTCGTATCCACATCAGCGTGCATGGCTTCTTGCCGGGACCACCCGGTAGCCTTTCGTATGCCCGTGACGCCAGTACCAGCGCCTTGAAAAAACTGTATATTCTGGCGCAGTATATGCGCAGGAGTGGTGTAATACAATGGCATCACAAAAGCAGTGGCCATATAGCCACTGAATAGACTGAATGGACTAGCCACTGATAGAATACGGAAGTATCATGCTTTTCAGCGGTCCATCAGAGCGTGTTTCATAAAAGCAAGTACGTTCCTACGTGGTCGCCAAGGATGAGTACAGCCAGAATTGGTACGTTTTTAACGTCCGGTGCAAAAGTATAATCCCTGCTTTTAATAGGAAGCCTATGTTATCTGTGTGCAATAGTGGGTATTGTGCCATCGGTTCCCAAATGTATTGGTGTTGATACGCTTTGCAGGCTGGCTCATAAGTTGACGCACACCAGTAGGGCAACCAGAGGCTAGGGGGACTATATCCTTCCTCGTCGTGCCAGAGGGGCCCCATTTGGACGCATGAGGCGCGCCCAAATTTTGATTTGTTTGCCCGCTGGGGACCGGTAACAACCGAGGGCCCATGAGAGGCGATGGACTCCCAATGATTGTGTCGCGTCTCGGAAAAACTGCGCCGGGGCCCCGAATATGCGCACTGTCCCCTCCCTCCCCCAAAAAAAATCGCAGGCCCAAAATAATGAAAGCAGCCACGAAAACGTCCACCGAACCCCAAAAATCGTATTGGGGTCAAGGAAGTCGTCTACTGTCAGAAAATTTCGCACCGAGGTCCACAGATAAATGTAACTAGACCCCACAAAATATCGTCCTGGCAATCAAAATTCCCATCTAAGATAAACAAAACATCGGTGTCCCCCAAAAAATCACGCTGGAGCCAGACAATCGTATATATATATATATATATATATATATATATATATAGCATATTTTCCAATAGGTAGGCAGGAATCAATCCCATTTGAGATGAACGGACAGTTGTCATTTAGATTGCGCTTGTTTGTTTACCTTGGGGTTCTCCAAGCAGTTTGACTATCCTTCCTTCGGGGTTACCACGCTTTAACTTCAGCATTCGCTTACACATTGAAGGTTGAGCCCGGACAGCCACGGCTCGCCCTGGACGTACGAGTCTCCGGTTCATTTTCATGCCACGCAAGAGCAAGGAAGCCTGTCTGGAGGCCATGATGATGGCCATTTTTCGAATGCTCCATCTCGTGTTATGTATGTCTGTATGTATGTTATGTACATCCTGTGTATGTACCTGTACTTTACGCCATGTTCTTTGTGTGCTGTCCGGTGTCTCTCACCTGTTCTATCTCGCTTGCCCGATGCCGGATGTCGCATATGCCGGATGAACATACTTTTCCTTAACGTAGATTATCTCTAGCAGATGGCACTTTGTCTCCGCTTACAATTATTTTCGGCTATTTTGGCACAATTTGACGGGTTAGTCCGTCGCGAACTCGGAACATCGAAGAATAAGAACAACTCTATCCAAAGTGCTTGTTCGGTAGGTGACTTCCTATGCCTCATGTTATAGGGAATCGCTCAAGAACGCAGGAGTTAAGAAAGCTGGTGGAAATATCTGATTAATAAAGCCTGACTAGCGTATCTACATATATTTGAACCCTTCTGTGTTGCACGCGAGTAACTTTGATGTTTATGGACTGGCACTAAGCTTAATGTTATATTTTGGATCTGATAGGAACCTGTTCCTTGACGTCCTGGTGAATGTTGATAATTATTGAGTAGAAACGTTGATTACAGTATACACAACTCAGCAATCACCGTTGATATGGCCATGCCCTTCAATTTCTGCTGCTCATATATGGTCAGAAGCGGGTGCAGGAATTTTCACGGGCGCACATGTCTTCGAAGGGGTGCCTTCGACGGAAAGTACTTTCAATAGGGGGTTGGGGTGGAGAAGTACATTCAATCATCCTCAATGAGTGTCTTTTTCACAGAAATGGGTGTTTTGCTGAAAAAATATGTTGAATGAAGTGGAGGGGTGCACTCGAGCCTCTCCCGGTCAGAGTGGTGTCATCCTTCCACGGAGGACACATACTTCCAATGCCTCTTATTCAGCCCTTGCATACGGTTAAAATTGCTCAATGCCCTAGCTGCGAACTTATATCCAGAGCAGGTGCGTATATTTCGCACGGTCATTAGGTTGCGCCGTTCAAAAACAAATCCAACCCGGTCCCACCGTTTGAAGCTCCCGTTTTTGGTTCGTTTTCACTTGCTATGCGTGTCTAAGCTCGTTCGGAGTTGCTCCCCGGGTTCACTGGCCAACTATAAGTGGACAGACATCCCGCCTAAAGACCTGATGTTGGGGTGTGGGAGCATACCTGATGACAAATCACCTACCATTAATGCTGTTACCCGGCTCGTGTCACGCAACCGCCACTCTACGCTCACGTGTAGATCTATCAGACCAGCATTAGTGCACACTGCTCGTGGTTGGATGAAGGCTAGACTCGCGGACAAAGCCGCTACAGTCGCTGCCGGCGATGTTTAATTTCATTCAAAGGTCTTGTGCAGGCTGCTGTGCAGCACAGTGCCGAGCGATGTTTACCGTTGCAGACCTGGAGAGACCCCTGCGTAGCAGAAAACACCGAGCCGAATGACTAGATAATTGATTGCTAGCCATATCCTGCTGTTGTGACATGATTTGCTGTTTGCGGGTTCAGCTCAGAACTACTCTAACTCAGCCTGTTTAGAGTAGATATTCACCTTTTTATTATATTGTTTGCAGTAGAAGCGGGCCTGGGCAGCTAAACCTGAGAAAGTCGGAAGCTGGACCTACGTAATGTGTTTATTTTTCATCACATATTAATCGTCCGAAAAATCTTACCTAATGAACATTATGGCTCGAAGACACACCCTCATGCATTTATGTTAAACGGTGGGCTAAACATATATATATATACATGTTTCGTCTTTCAGTCTACATTATATTTATATTAAACATATTATATCTCATTGCGTATTTATATGTACGATATAGGGGCGAGATAGAGATCGCGGTGGATGGCCGCAGCAATTCTAGATTATGGACAACATCGAACATAACAACTTTCCACAACTGTGCGATCCTCTGATTGTCTGGTGTCGTGGAAGGAGAGCTTATCTTGAAAGAAGGACGGAGTGGTGCGGTGTCATTTTCTCCTTGGGAATCGATGAGACGGGAGGACGGAGATGAACCATCATGTCAGCAGGAGAACAATCCAGCTGAGTCAAACTCCATGAACGAATCACGACAAGGGTGTAATTTCGTTTGTAAAACTTGGAGCAGGAGACAAATTTTGGAGAAGAAAAGGGCGAATTCATCGACGCAATTCCATATTTTTGGTAAACTTATCATTAAGCCTTTGAGCAAGAGTGCAACCAGCATTTTCCTCAGGGGTTCATCGAAACAGAGAAACAATTTGTGCAGTGTAAGGCAATGTTTGGAAGGTTTTTATATGGAACCAGTATACAAAATTGCATAGAGGAGGGGTGCTTAGCATCCAGGGGCGCAACCATAATCTTATAATAGAGGAGTAATCATCTCTGAGGGGTTCATGCTCAATCCCTCCATTCACAAGAAAGCTACTTCGGCATCATGGTCGTGCCAACGTTTGAAAGAGTGGGAACATAAAACATTTGAGCGAGAGAGTACAGTATGAAAATTTCCAGAATTAAAATGCTGGAGGCTTCAGCTGCTTAACTGATATTTTACCATTGCTCTCAATTGCTTCGTTCCGGGGGTACAATTCCATGACATGGCTGGATACCTAAGCACCTCAATACTTTGTCTTCGCCAGGACTGACGGCTAAGTCCTGGGTACATCAGGGTGTCGACTGACTGTGGGGGCGCCTGCGGTCCTGTCGGCGCCTCTGAGCTGCTCTGGCGGTGTACTTAAGGCGATGCTGGGCAGCCGAACTAACGATAGGCGTGCCATGTCGTTGAAGACTTGCCGACCCACTGTTGAAGCCTGTGGGCAATTGGGACCTGCGCTGCTGTTGGGTCTCCATTCGGGCACTATTGAATAAGAGCGCAACCATGACTTTCTGAATGGGGCGGGGGCTCGTCGCCAACAAGTAAAAATCATACCACGGAGATTGCATTCGAAGCGCAACGATTTTGTTTTCGTTTGGCGTGGTGCAAATCCCATGATTTGTTGTTTCATCCTGTGTATTTATAGTTAAGTGATTGGGAGCGGGCTTTAGCCCGCTTCCACTCTTTAGCGCCAGAACCACATAATATAGTGCCGAGGGCCCGAAATAAGGTATTTTATAACCCCACAGCGGGGCCCTAAACGCCTGACACCGAGAATCTGAACACGTACAGGGACTCTCGAAAACACACCGAGTCCGGCAAAAAGGCGACATGGTCCTAAAATTAAACCAGCCGCGGCACGAAATATACACACCAGGGACTTTTAAAATGCGCCGGTTTCACCAAAACACCAGAGATTTGCAAAAAGCGGCCAAGCCATAGGGAGAGTCGTGATTACTTAAGCGCGCCTGGGCCGTCAGAAAACAAATGTTGGTAGGTTGGGCCCTCACCACAGGCAAAAAAAAATGTCGCCACAATTTATTTAAATTTAGTAAATGGGCCCTTTTTAAGAAATAGTGGTCGACACACGGTGACATTTGAAAATGGGGATGGAGTGAGCCCTCTTCAAATTCGTTTGCACTGCCACCCCTCCCCACACCCTCCTGAAGTAAATCCTAAGCACGTCACTGTCCGAGGCCTTCCCTGGAATTAACACATTTGAATGTGAAAGCGTGTGGCATGCATCGCTGACATCCTGCATCTAGATTCATGTTCAGGTGGCCTGCATTCTTGGTGTAAGCCATGTGTGCATACAATTTGAGGTCAGAGAGTCTCAGATGATCCAGGCCCCAGTGAGGCATTGCAGTAGCTAGCCATTTGGTATAATGCCGCAAAATTGTACCGCTAACATAGTCGATAGAATGCCCCACAGACTACGCAAAAATTTGATCGTGATCCGTTCAGCCCTTCAGGAGCTAACCAGAAAACAACTTCAGATGTTTCTTTCCCCTGTGCTAGCGAGGGTTAAGGTCAGTGCTTACCCAGGGGCGGATGCAGGGGAGCACTGGGTGTACATGCCCCCTCCCCATGAATGGTGGAGCCCCTCCCAGCGGAAAAATTCGAGTGGTGCCCTTCGGAGAGGAAAAGGCGCCTATCGGTGAACTCGAGTACCCCTTTCCCCAATCAACGAGTTTTCAGCCGAAGAGTTTTGGAGTTATCCCGCGGATATCTAAGTTATCTAGTTATCTATCTAAGTTATCTGGAGTTATCTAAGTACTATCGCTGTTATGCTCCATTGAACAAACGGCGCCTTGCATGCGAGTGCACCCCCAAGACAATTCCTGGGATCCATTCATGTGCTTACCTGAGAAAGAAAGGCATGTGAAGGCCGGATCAACGTTGCTCTAGATGCATAGGTGAAGAAAGCCGTTTAATGTGATTTTCCAACTGATTATGTCGATGTTGCCTATGAAGTTAAACAAGGCAGAGCTAGAGAAAGTTGGTGCCATGCAATACAAATTGGGCTTTTCGTCTACAACACCTGCAGGGGCAGATCTAGGGCATATATCTTCCGTCCCCTCCACTCCGATAGAGATGTGGCACCTTTTCGACTGGAAAAGGCGCCTTACCAGGAAATTCGAGTGCACGTCCGCCCTTGCTCAACGAGCTTCCCGGCTGATGTCGTCGCTCAAAGTAGAAAAGGCACCTGGTCCGCTGAAATGGCACACCATCCCCCCCCCCCCACAAAAATGCAAGCTCTCCACACCGGTCAAAATCTCTGGATCTGCCCATGAACATCTGCTATGCGGCATTCTCATTACATTCCTAGATAGGCCTAGTAGCATACAGGTGTTCAGGTTTTTGTGATCTCTTGACATATATAAAATCACCTGAACTAATACAACACATTTAGGCCGTCTGGGTTTTACCGCACACACTTTGGCACACTGTTTACGGGGTCTCCTCAGCGCATTGGAGTATACCTCTTTCTGATTCTTCGTTGTCCAGCATCGTGATGTGCATGAACACACGTTACATGACAAAAAGGTGGTCTGTATCTTCACGTCGAAGCGGCCCACTCACCGGTTCTGCGCCTGGCGGGAACGCGACGATTGTAGGTGGCGCTGCGGTTCGACCAAATCGTAGCGTCGGCGATGACTGGCCCGACTGCGCAACTCGGCGAGATGGCCGCTTCCGAGCACCAAAAACCCTGTTTTGTCTGCATTGCGCCGGTCGTACATGAGTTAGTTTGCGGTAAATGTCCTTCAGACAAACATACTAGTACTTACTCCTTTTGCACACATTACTCCTTTTGCTTCAACCCGTAGCGTAGGTTACTTCCACAAAGAACAGTTTTTGCCCTCGTCTTTCGGGTCAAATCCTCACACCTCGTCTCGGGTTTGATACACCCTTCTGTAATATCCAAACTAAGTGTCGCAAGAAAATGAAAGAGGTGTCATCGGAAAGAGCTCGATAAGCATAGCTAAACACCACCCCAAAAATTATATTCCCCAAAAGTGACGTCAGGTTTTCACGACTTACATCGTGTTTTTGGCTCTGAGGAGTTCATTTTGGGGGAAAATAAAAAATGGAATTAGGAAAGGAAGGCGAAATCGACCATGGTCTTTATTTTCGCCCATCCAAAAATCAAGATTTGTTTTCATTAAAACATGTTGAGTTTTCAATTTTCTTTCATTTTAATTTGTCCAATGGGTAGAGCGCACCGCTGAACGTTTTGTAATTCAACTTGCTCTCATAAAAATGCTTACTTTTGCCAGAATCTTCGATTTTAGCTTTCATGGGCAAATATGCAACACTAATTAGTTATCAAAAACGTAAAAAAATCCCCTGGTGCGATTTGCTTCCTCCCTAAAGATAAGGAAACGCTAAAAGTCTCATTAAAGTAACTTTGAAATTTTATGGAGGTGACCTCACTTGACCTTGAATAACTTGTTGACCCTAGATGACCTGACCTCAATATTTTGACATAACATGGCAAATTGATGTGGTAAAAGGCAATGTCAAATTTCAGTGCGTTATCTCACGCCGTTCTTTCACAATCCGCGGAAACCCTCAGGTCGCCTATCAATGCTATTGTGTATCAGTGGACGCTACGTTAACCCGCCCCCGTGACGGCGCGGGTTAACGCAGCTTCCACAACGCGACGACTGGCACTTGACTGGCCATAATCGCGGAAAAGTAGCGTACCTTGTATGCTATTACCGAATGGTTTCGCCACATTTCATTCGCCACATTTCCCAGTACCGGGAATCATTAAGGACGCTCGACGGGCGAGGGCGATCGCCATGGCCATAACGCAGACAACGGCGGCACCGTAGTGGTAGTGACACTTAGAGACGTAACTCGTACGGCTTGTTGTGTATGTATACGTGCTACCGCAGCTGTGGTGAGTTGAACGTCAGTACTAATATGTTCTGTGTTGGTAGTGCCTCCCGTCTGATGTTGTCTACAATGGCAGTGGCGTCAACCAGTGTGGCGATGATGTCGAGTGGTACCTTATCCAGCTCCCGTGCGCAAATGCAATCCCGGCTAGTGTTCAATATCCGGTATAATGTGAATAAACACCGCCGACTGTTGTGTGTGTCAGTAGTGTTTGTATCAGCGCTGCTCTGTGCCTGAACTATGATGTGGGCGGTGTGCCTGCTGATGGTGAAGTATGGCGAGTTCAGTATGTGGCGTAGTGTCTCTGCGAGAGTGAAAGACGACTCTCGTGTAATTTTGTGCTCAGGCTCAGTGTAGGTGCCTACTGGGTAGGCGCCGTTTCTTGTGCTGGCATTGGGTGCCGGCGTGGGTGTCATTATGTGCCATGGCCGGACCCGCCCCACCGACAAGTTATTCCTCCTTTCTGGAGAAATGCCCGCATTCGTTGCACCCCTGGACAGAGCTTTCGCCCTTTGATCTCAGTCCCTGTGGCATACCGAAAAGGACGGGGAGGAGAACAAAGAGTACAGCTGTTCCCACGAGAGTTTGAGGGACCCCAAGAATCGCGCCGGGATTACGAAAGCGCTGTGCTCCCTAAACATCCAGCTACGCCATCAAAATCACACCAGAGCACATTCAAATCATAGTGAGGGCCCCAAAGAGTCGGCATGTAGCACTCAAAATGTTCCCAGGCCCCCAAAGTCACACCGAGGCTAATGGAAATCACATTGGACCCCCGAAAATCTCTCCGGACCTCCAGAATGACGCTGGGGACTACACAGAAGTGCGACTAGGACCCTGAAAACCCTTCTGGTCCCCAAAACGTCAAGCCGAGGCACTTGAAATTCACGCTGTGTGCCCCAGAAGGTCGAGCCGGGCCCCTGTAAATCACCCTGGGGACCAGGAAGTCTCGCCGAATCCTGGAATACAATTGTGTGACCCCGAAAAGACCCCTGTGATTTAAGGTCCATGAAAATCACACTGGGGGCCGGAAAGGTCGAGTCGGGGACCATGCAAATTGCGCTGGGACATTAACAATCGGACCGGGGTCCCTGAAAATAACGTTGGGAACCTCAGCAGTTTGCGTCTGGGCCTTACAAGTCACGCTAGGGACCCAAACAATCGTGCCGAGTTCCTTGAAAATCGCACTGGGGCCAAGAAGACAGGCTAGGTCATTGAACATAACATTGGGGACCTGAAATGTTCACGCCTGGCCCCTGAAAATCACACTGGGGGCCAAAAGGGTTGTGCCGGATCTTTGAAAACAACGATGTGGCGCTAAAAGGGCTGCCAGGACCCCGAAGATCACGCTGGGTCTGGGGTTCTCAAAAAGTCACGTCTGGACCCCTGAAAGTCACGCTTTGGGCTCGACAGGTCGAACTGGGGCAGCGAAAGACTCATCGAGACCGAAACCAAATGAAGCCGGGTCAACGAAAAAAAATAGTCCGGACATGGAAAGTCGTTCTGGGCCCCAACAATCACGCCAATAGCCCAGAAAATGTGCTGGCCCCCAAGAGTGTCGAGGCCGCTAGAATTCGTGCCAGGGATCCCAACCAATGACGCCGGCGCCACAAAATCGCACTGGGGCCAACACGTCGCGTCACAGCTCTTGATAATCACGCTAGGGGTTCAAAAGGTCGCACCAGGGCCCAAAAAGTCGCAGTGACGCCACACAAATCAATGCTGTCCCGAAATGTCACTCTGTGGCCTAAAAATCGAGTCAAATGCCCCCTGCTCCACGAAAAGCGGGCCCCGGAAAGGAAACGTGACCGTGCACCAAAATCAAAATTGCACCGGGAGCCCAAAAGAAGCGTACCGGAGTCCAAACATATCACCCCGAGACTCGATAGAATCGATCCAAGCACCGAAAATTCAATACGTGCACGAGTACGAAAGGAAAAGTATGCGAAGGGCTTCTCTACTCCGAAGGGTGGCATCGGCCGAAGACAAGCTCCTTGAGCAATCGAAGCCGGGTACCAAAGGAGCAAATGCCCCCATCCCTTCCTCCTAAGAAAGGTAATCTCGAGAAGAAGGGAGGGGGGGGCTTCCAATAATCACAGCCGCGGTCAACAAAAATATCGTTGGAGCCAAACAAATCGTGTTGCTTCCCCCCATAATTCACGTAGAGGTATCCAAATAATTGCAGAGTGCCCAAAAATATCGCATCCGAGCTCGAAAATTTGTACCAAGGTCCGCCAAAATCGAGCTGCGGCTCAAGCTAAGTACAACGCAACCTTCGAACTCGAGCCGGGACACCAAAATATAGGGACAAAGGTCCAAAATTCCCGTCCGTAATCTCAAAAATTTAGGTCGGGACATTACACATTTCCGCCGTGGCTTTTATCAATTGGTGCCCAGAGCCCATACAAACGCATTGCGACCCCAAAAATCGCACCGGGACCCGCAAAAAATGAAGCCGGAGCAACCCAAAATAGGGAGGATTCCCAAAATGTTCCAAAATAGGGAATATCCGAGTCAGGAAATCGCTCTCGAACAAAGACCATAACAGCCACGGTCGGAGAATTTAGGCAGCCATGCTGTCAAAATTCGCGCACGGCTTTGAAAAAAAAACGTACAGGAGGTAAACAAGTCGGAGCGGTACACAATATTACGGCGCCTGGGGCCCACAAATCAAGCTGATATTTGACCTTTAAAAATGCAGCAGAGATTTACAAAAATCACATTGAGCCGAGAAAGCTGACTTTCTCTTTCAGGGCTCCCACAAATTGGCGTCGATGGCCTCATATATACACAGTTTGCCTCCCACGTCGGCCAGATACTCGGCCCTATGTCGGGCTGATGTCGGACGCCAGCGCGCTGGCGTCCGAGCCGAGCCGTCCGAGCCGCCCCCAGCCGACAACGGGCCGCTGCAGCGGCCCGTTGTCGGCTGGGGAGTGAAATGCTGGACAGCAGCCCGACATCGGTAGTTGTTGGTTTTACGACACGTCGACCATTGAGTCATGTAGCGTCGCCAATCTCTCACGCCAATTGGTTGCGGGCGAAGAGCAGAGACAGGTGAGACTCGAACCCACGATCTTTCGATTGTGAGACGGGCAACTTACTTGCGGCCCGACATCAGCTGGCCGCTATAAATATGCCGAACTCAACGAAACATGATATTTTCCAGGCAGTTTGCCGATGTCGGGCTGAGAACGGCCCGATGTCGGTATGCCGCTTACGAGATGTCGAGCTCGCCCCGACACATGCCGACAGCGGGCCGACATCGGCACGTTTACTGGGAGTCTCCTTTAAAAAATAGTGGTCGAAATCTCGGGACAGTTAAAAATGTGGGTGGTGGGCCCCCACTAATGCTGTTTGACCCCCACCATTATCGAAATCCTAGGTACGCCACTGTCGGCAAATCGTAAAAAAATTGAGGTCTGAATTTAAAGTGGTTGAAATCCGAAGAGGCCAACCAGCCAAGAGCTATGTAGTGCATCAACAGTACGTCCCAAATGCTTTTTCTTCGAAATCTACACCTCCTGCACCCATTCGACACAGAACTTGTTCGCTTTCTGTTGCCCTGGAAGAATTTATGATACCCAAGCGTTGAGTATGGATAATCATGTTCTCATCTAAGGGTTATAATATATCGGTTGAAGGCTATTCTACGCTAATTTTGAACTCTCTGCCATTCAATAATGTGTTTATGTTTACATACGTCATTAGTCACTCACCCATGGACTCGATATGCCTTGGGAAACCCATGGTCACCGCCTAGGTTAGTGTTCTCTAGCCTAGGTTGCCTTGGTTACTGCAATATACTAGGCTCAGCACTATCTATGCACCACTATAATGGTGACATTAATGGCTCTTGGCGGCATTTATAGCAAAGTGGAAAGCTTTGATTTGACGTGGGATGGGATGGGCGGATGGGGCGGATGGTGATCTGGGATCAAGGCCGATAAATGCCAAACATATGCGGATGCAGTCTTTTGAGCTGGCTCGACATTATTGTTATCGGTTGGGTGGATCGCATTGTTTTTACTTGATGGCGTTGTTCCCGGTGCGATTTAATTTTTGATTATCCTGCCGCGCATTTATGTTTGGCCTGTAGTGGTTAAGGTGTGCGAAGATGTACCGGTTCGCTGTATAAAAGGTAGAAAAGAAGAGCGGTGCCAAGACTTCATATCAAGACTATATGACCAGTGTAATGCACCGTGTATACCAAAAATACCTAGGTGCTTAGGTAGTCATTTGCTTTCCACTACCTTTAATATCCCAACCTAGATATGGAGTCATCACAAGATGATATACCCTCTCTAAGGTCAGAAATTGAAAGGTTGAATCGAGAGTTAGATGAAGCAAGCAGTGACAAAATCCAATCTGCTCAATATGGTCTTGCTCTGCTTGAAGAGAAAGAGTCCCTGTCCAAACGATGTGATGAACTGGAAGCTGCATATGAAAATTCAAAACATGATCTCAACATCACTCGTGAGGTGAGTAGATACCTACATTCCTAGATGCTGATGGGCATCACAATGCTTGTACACTGCAAATTCTTAATGCATTTATTATTTTGCTCTCTTTACAAGTGGGTAAGTAACTATGTAAAAAACAACGTGTAGCCAAGTTTGTGCTGAAATTGTATTTTCTGTTGTTATTGAATCTGATTCGTATTCATTCCTTTGGGAAGTGAACATTTGTCTAGAATGAGCAATTCAAGTTGAAATACTAACATCATGATAAGCACTCATTTCACCAAGAAGAATGGGTGCAAAATGACCCTAGATGTTGATGTGCCCCTAAACTCCAATCCACCACCAAGAAGAGAACATCAAAACAATACAAATAACATTAAAAATGTGAAAACAATTATTTCTAACACTATAATTCAATGTTGCCCCCTGAATTAAACATGGGTGGTGTACAGAAAAGGTGGTCTAGGCATGGTAATATATTATGAAAAATACAGTAGAAGTGCAAAATGTATAGCATAATCTAACTTGTGATGTTGATATCTAGCTAACTTAAGCTAGACATGTGATATCTAGCTTGGATGTGATTTTTAAAAGAAGTAGAGTGTAGAGAAGCTTCAACAAATATGTTCCATGCAATTTTATCAACTTGTTGCATAGGGTCTACTTTATACCTAAACACTGAAATGGGCATTGGGCACATACTTATCCAAAGAAACCTGATCAGGGAACCATGGCAACCTGATCAGGGAATCATGATTAGGTCTATGATTATATGTCTTCCTCCATGCTGTTTGAGTATTGAGTACAAGTGATGATATACATAATAACTGTTGATCTTTTTCTTTTCCAGGCATTGGCCAAGTTCCAGACATGCCATGAACAGTCAACTCGATCAGGAATTGAGCAAGAAGAGAGCCTGCTGTCTGAGTCTCATGCCAGGGAAACATCTCTCAACTCACAGATTCTGGAGTTGGAGATGGATGCACGACATGTCAGTTGGTTGTTACTGTTATCATCTCCACTATGATTTGTGATAGAGCAGTATTTTGGCATGCCACAAACTTTTGAGAAATGATGTGGTAATATTTATAATGTATATATTTTATGTGAAACATGAAATAAATGCTATCCATAGCCATATGACAAGCATTGTGATTTTGTGATCAAATTATTGCATGCATAGCTAAGGGTGATTTGATATTCATTTGTAATCCTACCATTGTGAACTTGAGAACATGCTACCAAAGGGGCAGCACCAATATCCTCCCTTTGACCTTTAAGCTCTTGGAATGCTTAAATGCACCCTTGGATCCCACCTTGTGAGTGAGATGTGATAGCCCTTCAATGAGTCTTTGTACCTGTAGGCCAGCTAATTGATGCAGCCTATAAGTCCCTACAATAGTTTGTCTTTCCATGACAGTACAAAATTTGCTATGTCTTTATCATCAAAATTTGTGGGATGCAAATATAAATTGGGATCTCAGTTGGGATGCATCCCAGTGGAGAGCAACCTGTGGTTGCTCTCAGTTTGGTTGTGTGTTGCTAGTCTGTACACATGAAGGCATTGTGTGTTGTAGTATGGTAGCCCAAATATGTACCAAGAAAGGTATGAAATAAAAGTCATTATTTCATTATAAGTATCTAAATCATGCATAGCAAGCACAGAACAAAGTACAGTTTCTGTCACATGTGCTGAATAACAATTGCTAGAATATAATTTTTACAATATTAGCAAGTTATATGAATGTAAGTCTGTCCATATGATAATCCAAGTATGGTCCTTGTTGGTTATCATTTTCTGCTAACTAAAATAAGAACTAGAATTAACAAGAGAGCATACACTTTTAATTGATCCACATGCACTCAATTAAGATGTAGAGGCCATCCAGTTAAACAAAGGCATCCAATGCACTTCTCTTCACACTCTATGCTCTTGCATGGGACCTCATGTTACATCAATTTTTACCCTTAATGGATACAGATAGTCATCAATTATGTTGTGTGGCCTCTGATGTGCATTGTGCTCTAAACATGGAAGGGCCCACTGTCATCAGCATATTTAAATATGTTGGATACTATCTCATGAGTGCTTTCAAATGATTTATCTGGGAAGTCACAGGCATGCAAAACTGCAATGTATTAGATGTTGGTGAATTTTGTTGGGCCTGGAACATGAGTAAACTGTGACTGCTTTATGTACTTCCTACTGTGGAAATAACTGTGGTGTAGTATGATGTATTTTGTGGTGTGGGGTTTCATAGCCTAATAGTTGGTTACATTACCCATGAATGTGATATTTACAGATTTATTACCCTATTACCCCACAGTATATCAATGACAGATTACGAAGCTGCTACTAATGTCACACGATGGGATGGCCTAATGTGCCAAGTTATTGTCATCAACAATATTTAATCTTATGCTATGTCAAGGAAGAGAAATACGTTTTTGTGGATAGTTCCAGCATAAAGCTTAGAACTATGCATCTTGCAATTAGTCTTCAATACAGCAAAAGTGAAGTCTGAAACTTTTTTGTCACTTGGGGAAGGATTACTTTGATGCCCAGTGAATCAAAGTTTCACATGTGACATGATATCATGCATTGTTTAATGACACCCATGTTTTATTGGATATGACTGCACCTTTGTGCATAGGGACCAACATCCACAACCTCAGATACATGGCATGACCATTTTTCCAACCCTTGGCCATGCATGACAAAGTATTTCCACATGTTAATACATTCTTCACCATGTGTGGATTTTCTTCATGGGTGTTATAACATGCCCACCAGGGTTAAAATTGGTTTTCATTAGGTGTGAGATGTCGAAATGAGCATAGCAGGATGTCAAAATTTGACATGTAATTAGTGTAATTTAAAATGTTTTGATGTCTTTAGTCTAAAATTTGAGTTCATGGTGTAAGTGATATGACGGACCTTTATCATTTGTTTTAAGATTCATAATTTAAGAAAGATTTATTCGGGATAAGGAGAATAATAACTATGATGAACTGGTATTGTATCCCATATCACATAGGTCATCCCTTTACCCGAAATGCATTGCAAAATGTTCGTGCAACACCATTCCATATTGAGGGCATGCACGTGCTGTTTATAAACAAGATACTGTTACAAAGGAGACATAAATACTTCATATCAATGAATATCAATGAGCAGGATGCGATACTTCTGGAGAAGGATGTCGATTGAGTGTTCAGAAAGTGGAATAATTTATCACTGAGCAACTTTGATGAGCCGCATATTGTATTAAATGCAGGGCTTCATTGCTTGCGAATAAGGACTTAAGGGTGCTGGATGATACCGGGTTTCAGGATGCTGGGTAGACTATCTGAAACAGAAGAGGCTCTGTGATATGGTTTCAGGAGATTTCATGATCAGAGGTCATTGGTGCACCCCAACTATGGCATAGTTGAATTGTTGAAGGGCATCAGGATGTCTTCAGTTGAGTTCATGTTGGCTTCATAATCAGGAGCTAGTAAGGAAGGATGTCATAAAAGCCAAGACAGGAGGTTGATGAACTTCATTAGGTGGTATTTTCCACCCATTTTCCTGAAAAATTTCACACTGTGCCCCACCCCACAGTATATGCAACCATCTACATCAATGTTTTAAAGGAAGCTTGTAGCACAATTCCCAGATATTGAGAAAGCAAACATTGTCCTCTGCAATTTTAATTTTTCTTGCTCACTCCAAGCATGTTTAAACTCAAATAACGAACTAGCAAACTGTTGGTCACTCATGGAAGAAAAATACACCCATGACGTTGGGAAGAATGCAAAATATTTGTAACGATGTATATTGTTGAGTACAAAGGAATGTTCAGGCATTCATTATCACACATGTTGATATTTGCTTATTGTCAATATTTCATGTTTGTTGTGATTTCAAATCATATGGGTGATACTACACCCATTCTGGGTTTTGTTGGTGTGACCACGGGTGTAACATTAATTATACGTAGCGTCAGACGGGTCAGTCAGTTACCTCGTCTACGGACTCACGCCGGTGTGACGGGTGTGCGCAGGCTCGCCAGGAAGCGTCACGCCTCCTTTCCGAGAAAGAAGCTGCGCAACGCGAGCTGTCCGACATCGGCAAAGATCGCGACATCACGTGTCTGGAGCGGCGCAACCTGCGCTCGGAACTGAAGGACCTCAAGTACCGCGAGACGCGCCTGCTGCAGGACTACACCGAGCTGGAGGAGGAGAACATCACTCTACAGAAGCAAGTGTCGGCCCTGCGCTCGTCGCAGGTGCGTGCGGTGCAGCGGTGGGCCGGGAACACCTTGCTGGGCGGCCTGGAGTGCCGTCTGGCTGCCGGAGTGTTCCGGCGATTTGGAGAAATCGGACGAAAGTGCTCTGCTCATGGCATCAGGAGTGTATGAGTGCATATTTTAATGTTTGAATTGAAAAAAAAACTCGATTCATCAGGAAGCAGAATTCAGCGTGAGATCTGATCAAAATTGCGCATGTCGTTGTGTCTCACATAGCAGCATGTTATCTACCATTTTGTTATTTTGACTGTCGGGAATAGAACCTCACCGATTGATGACGCTCCGCAATGCGCCATTCTTCAATAATATCGTTCTTGTCTTCGACACTGTCTGCATCTCCAGCATACACTAGTCTGGAATAGTCCAAGCCCAGGAAAAGGTGTTAATATAGCGACTAATACTGTTGAACCCCTTATGTCGCAACCGTTGTGAAGGTTTGTGCCGTCGTACTAATGCCCGTGACTGCAGTAGCGGGCTGAATTGCTCACTGTTGGTTATCCACAGGTGGAGTTTGAGTCCACCAAGCATGAAGCTCGCCGTTTGCAAGAAGAGGTCGAGGTGCTGAACGATGGCATGGAGGAGCAAACAGCGCTCAGGCGCATTGCAGAAAAGCAAATGGAGGAGGCATTGGAGGCTCTCCAGGTACAGCTTGTAAAATGTCTCGCACTTATGTGTCAGCATGCCTGTATGGCTATTTGCAGTTGCAAGGGGTTTGAAGCTTAGGTAGTTTAATTTGTCTGCCATGTGCAACATTTTGGCTGAGCTGTTTTAAGTGCTTCATTATAAATTGCCCAATAGCCTAGGTGATAGAATACGTTTGAGCATTTAACATTTCAACATATACCAAAAGGGGAGCGAATATTTTGCATTTTCCGGAAAACCAAATTTATAATCACCAGATTCACAGTATATTGTTTCATGAACGTTTGCTGCGTGATTGTTTTCGTTTTCACGTGGCATTGCTTAGCAATCTAGCAAGTACATGAGTGCACAGTATTTTTTATTGGCAAGATGAATGCTGAAAGTGAGAACATCTAAGGGGCCTATTCCAGAACTGGCCAAAATGCATTGGTTCTACATCTATACTTACCTAGGTTTGGTGTGGTATACTGTCCCAAAGCAGTGCGAACGTCCTCTTGCACTTCCCCGGACTGTGTGTGTAGGTGTATGCATGACCTGTCGTGTCTCCACAGGGGGAGCGGGAGGCCAAGTACGCGCTGAAGCGGGAGCTGGACAAACGCATCAACTCTGAGTCGATGCTGAACCTCAGTAACCTGGCGCTCACCACCCTCCGCATCGGTACGATCACACGCTGGTCCGCTGGACTGGGCTGAGTTGCCCACAGCCTGCTTACCCAGAGTCTAGACACCACCAACCGTATTGGCGCTTCTTTTGGGCATATGTTGTTTGTTGTTTGTCACTTACTATATTTGAAATTGAAACTCAAAGCAAATGATCTCTTGAGGTCAACTCCTTTGACCTTGCAGCATGACCTTGCAACATTGCACAAAATGAGGTACATTTTGTATGACTGCCACTTTTTCAAATGTATTGATGGGATTATTACAAGCAGCTAAGTTTGTTTTTAAGCTGGAGAAGTAGCCAATGCATATAGAGGTTGTGCTTACATGAATTGAGATGTTGTCCAAGCGGTCCCTGTTAGCAATTGCTTCTCACCTACAAGTCATGTTGTGTGCCTACACGCTATGATGTCTCAAATGTGGAGATGTACATGTCATGCAGTTAAAACAGATGACATTTCTATAGGCTGTATTCCTTCAACAAAGGAAGAACAATGCGAGACTTACAAGCTCCTGATCCTCCACAGGCAAGGCCACTCTATAGGTGGCCTTGCTTGTCTCTTGGGCACAGCTCAATGCTTTCCAATGCTCATATCCAAGGGCAGGATGTCTCATGTGGTATCCAAACATGGCAAACTGTGGGCTGGCTCCCTTTGTGAATATTGAGGTAAATAACTAACTTATAACCCCACTGACATAAATAACCCCACAAACTTAGGTGAATGCTCATCTATTATGAACTGGGGGGCATGCATGCAGGTCTATCACTGATTAATTTACTGTGATATTGTGAGCAACTGTGTAAGTATGTTTTTGCAAGCTGGAAAACATGGTCCTGGGATAAATACTTGTCACACACACAAACACACACACACACAGGCTCAGGAGAGCCTCAGAGAGGCTATCCTGAGCTCCAGCTACCACCACGTGCCATGATCTCGTATTTCGCTGCTTTTGCAAACCCTAACTTCTGCACTCTGCCTCTGACAGGAACCCCTCCTCAGATCCAGTCTCTGACCTGTCCCGGTGTCCAGCCTTTGACACGGTGCGCGTCCGCAGGCGAGCCGCAGACAGAGAGTGAGGGAGAGGACGACCAGCCGGCTCTGAAGCGGCTGGAGGCCGACATCATGGACTCCGACAAACCAAAGTCGGGCCACGGCGTTGGCGACCTGTTCTCTGAGATCCACCTGAACGAGCTGCGGAAGCTCGAGAAGCAAATCGAGCAGGTAAGCTCACCGATCCGCCTACATGGCCTGTGAAAGCTCGAGGAGCAAATAGAGCAGGTAAGCATATCGATCCACCTCAATGAGCTGTGTGGACTGGGAAAGTAAATCGAGCAGGTAAGCACACCTCGGTCCAAGCTGGAGTGGGCAAGTGCCTGACGTGACAAATCGGTGTGAAACACAATCGTTGGTGTGAAACAACACGTCGATGTGGAACGGCGTGGGAAACGTCAGTCGGTCCCGGTCGGTGCACATGCTGTTTCTCACATGGCTTCTGGCAGGGCGGCCGGTGGAGTTTGAAACAGGGCCGAAGTCCTGACCTGATTCACGCGACCTAATCCGACATGCTCTGCCCTGTCCGTAGCCTAGGTTTGACGTGGAGAAGGCGTCTGTAAGCCACGGAGAGCCCATGGCAGAATTAAGCTGACATGACCTAGCCCCTGTACGTACGTTTGTTAGGTGTCTGGTCCACACTCGGGCTGGGTCAGAGGATCCTGGAGTGGGATAACCTGGCTTGACCTGACCAACAGACTGACCTAGAGAAGGTCTGAGGGAGGGGCAAAAGAGTTCGGAGCAAGCTGACCTGGCCTGACCTGACCCACAGGCGGAACTTGAGAAGGTCCAAGGGACAGCCAGGAGAGTCCGGAGCGGGCTGACCTGGCCTGACCTGACCCACGGACGGAACTTAAGAAGGTCCGGGAGCAGCCAGGTCAGCCCGGAGCGGGCTGACCTGGCATGACCCGACCCACAGACAGAACAGGGGAAGGCAACACTGATCTGCGGTCTGTGGGACAGCCAGAGTGTGGAGCGGCCTAACCTGGCCTGCCATGACCCACAGACGGACCTGGAGAGGGCGGCGCTGACCCGCAGTCTGAGGGACAGCCAGGAGAGCCTAGAGCGGGCTGACCTGGCCTGACCTGACCCACAGACGGACCTGGAGAGGGCGGCGCTGACCCGCAGTCTGAGGGACAGCCAGGAGAGCCTAGAGCGGGCTGACCTGGCCTGACCTGACCCACAGACGGACCTGGAGAGGGCGGCGCTGACCCGCAGTCTGAGGGACAGCCAGGAGAGCCTGGAGCGGGCTCGGTCTGAGCTGGAGTCGCAGCGGTCTCAGGCAGCCCAGCTGGTGGCACACGTGGAGGCCCTGATGGCACTGCACGAGGAGGAGGAGGGTGACAGTCTGCCGCCCACCGTCGACGCCGCTACCAAGTCGCCAGAGCTGGCCAAGGTCGAACAGGTGAGTGGGACTGCAGCTGGGGCTGAAGATGTGGCCGTGGTGGTTAGGACAGTGGTAGAGCTGGTGCACACATGTAGGTGATTAACCAACTGGTGGCCACATGCAGCTGATTAGCAAATTGGTGGACACAATTGACTGGTGGTCAGTCGGTGCTGGCTGGACTAACTGGGACATTGTTTGACTGGAAGTCAGGCAATGCTGGTGGACTGTTCTCTTGCAACCTGGCGTTTCTCTATATTTTTGGCAACTTCATGATGTCTATGTTGAGCTTCTCCACAGGCTGCAACATTGTAGCAGCCTGGATGGCAATCTGGTGTTGCTCTATGTTTCTGACAAATCCACGACATCTATGCATTAGCTTCTTCACAGGCTACAACATTGTATCAGCCTGGGCTAGTCTGTGGAGTCTGCGGAGCTGGAAGTGATGGTCAGCTGCTTGACTAGCGATCAGATCAGCTGCCTGACCATCTGTCTGACCAGCTATCCAATCCGCTACCTGACCAGCGATCGTTTCAGCTGTCTGGCCAACTTGCATGACCAGCTGTCTGACCGGTTGTCTAGCGGTTAGATCAACTACTGGACTTGACATTTACTGGACAAGCACCAGCATCGTCACCAGCTGTCTGCTGATACGACGTCTGCAACCACTGCCCCCCCCCCACCTGACAGGTAATGGAAAAGCACCGGCAGCGTCACCAGCGTTTGTGACCACTGGTCCCCCACCCGACAGGTACTGGACAAGCACCGGCAGCGTCACCAGCTGTCTGCTAAGACGTCTTTAATCACTGCCCCACCCCCCACCTGACAGGTACTGGACAAGCACAGGCAGTGTCACCAGCTGTCTACTGATGCGACGTCTGTAATCACTGTCCCCCCACCTGACAGGTACCGGACAAGCACCGGCAGCGTCACCAGCTGTTTGTGACCACTGGTCCCCCACCCGACAGGTACTGGACAAGCACCGGCAGCGTCACCAGCTGGCTATGCTGGAGATCAGCCGACTTCAGACGGACATCCGTGACATGCAGGCGTCGGAGAGCAACTCGTCGGAGGCGGTGGTCACGCTGCGTAACGAGGTACGCCGCCCCACGGCCGCTGCTCTCTTCATCCTCTGGTGCCGTAGCGTTCCCTCGAGGGCGGTGGCTTTCGCCTGAGCGGTTGCGACACGTATCAGCGTGTGGCACGCGCCGCATAGTGAGGACTTCCTGCGGAGTGTGGCACACCCCTCGCATTGCTACACTCGTCCAAGAGTGTTCAACACCCGTCCATGCTGGTCCTCTCAGAATCGGGCGTATTCCCAGAACGTATGGTATTGCGTCTGCAATTAAAGCACGGCACGTTTATGGGCTGTGATAAGTCATGACGCGGCGCGGTACCGTGGGCCCGTGAGTGTGCTGTGTCACGACTGTCTCGCCTCATAGCCTGCGGCGGTGTCGTGACGGTGCGAGTCCGACCACAGCCACTTCCGGTCCGGGGCGTCGCTGGTGGTAAACTGTGGTGTTGTCGCGGCGGAAGCGTGGTATAGCTGGCATGTCCAAAGCTAAAGCACCACCATCGCCGCACTTGGCGCTTCGATAATTATCCGACCTTGGTGCCGTACTTTTCTTAGCAGCCGTTCGGTGAGAGCTAACTAGGTGTTTGCCGCGGCCGTTTTTAGCGTTTGCTCACCGTGTACACGTTTTCTGTCGGGTACACATAGCACCTGGAAGCCAAGTCTCCTTGCAGGTGACCACGAACTGTGGACGACAATTATGCTGTCAGAGGGGGAGGTGCTGGTGCACATGATGCGACGGTCGCGGTCTCCATGACGTGTTAGGATGAGCTGGTTGGTGTGTATCGCAGCATGTCTGACGGTCGCGGACTCATGTGTTAGGGTGAGCTGGTTGGTGTGTACCGCAGCGCGTCTGACGGCCGTCCCGCCTTCGCAGGTGAGCTCGCTGCGCAGCCGTCTGCAGGACTCGGAGACCCGCGCCGCCGACCTGACATCCGACCTATCGCTGCTGAGCCAGCTGACGGCGCTGACGCAGGGCACGCTCAGCAGCACCCAGGAGGACATGCTGGGCGTCAGCGAGGAGCTGGCGCAGCTCTACCACCAGGTGTGCCTGGCCAACGGCCAGACGCCGCACCGGGTCATGCTGGAGCACATGCAGAACGTGAAGCAGCTCGGTACGTCCTTTGCACGCTCGGCGTCGGCGACGAGATTGCGCCGTGGAGGGCGAGAGGGCTTTGGGGTGCGTTGTCGGTAGAATTGCAGGAGTCATCTGCATTGTATATGGTACGTTTTCTGCGACATAATTTGCGATGGTGGAACCTTCAACAGGCGTGGCGAGATAGAAAAGGCTGCTCGGCATTCTTCTACCGTTTTTTTTGTTGGGTTAGCTATATTATTTCCAGAAATTGGTCCCATACTGTTTTATTTCGAACGTGATTATTCCTGTTTGAATACGCTACCATTTCACCCCATGCTGAAGTATTTTCGTCATCCGTTTAATTGCATGGGCTGACGCATAAATCGTATTCATATGGCAATATGTATAATATGACTATTACTGGAACGCCGGCTCGACTTTAATGGAGTTCGCATTCGCTGAATTGTTGGGACCCTGAGTTGTGGATTGCCCGGACGCTATGCTACGTCACATCCGCTGTCCAACAGGGGAGGTCAGCCCCAGCAGAGAGGTGTCGCCGCAAAACTCGTTCGCGCCGACCAAGTTCGAACAGCTGATGAGCGCCCTGAAGCTGGCGAAGCCGCTGAAGGAAGGCGAGGCGGCCGACCCGACACTGGTCGCCAAGCAGGTACGGGCGCGCGCGGGGCGGACGGTGCGCCACGGTGTTGCCATTGGCAGGCTGCTGTAGCTGGGGAGGCTGTCGGTCTGGTGACTGTTTAGGGGACGTCGGATGGCACTAGTCCGCGTTGTGTGTGTTGTGTCGGCCTGACCTGTCCGGTCGGCCCAGTTCGGTCCGGTCGTGATCCAAGCCGGGCAGCTGGCTACCTGGAAGTGTGTAGGCAATGTTCGCAGTTGTTAAAAAAATACATTGGCATCTTTGGTGCACGTCGAGAAGTGCACCTCGGTCGCGCCAGTGGCGGCGGAAGGTAGTTGGGGGCGAGGTTCATTGGCCAACTTAGCTACAGGAGCCCTCTGTGACTGTAATGGTCTGTTGACATTCACGCGCTACTTGCTTAGCAAATAGCTCTTATTTGTGTAATTAGTGCAGGTGTCAGGGGTTCGAGAACCTCGTTGAAGCTGGATGGGACAAATTATTTAAAGAAAGTTTAAGCCAGATTATAATATTTTCGGTGAACTTTTTTTTCTCATGGAATTTGCGATTTTCGGCTAGCAGTCTATCAAAGTTTGCGTTGTTTTCCCAACGCTTTGCTTACTGTGAACACGGATGCACTTACCATTTTATTTTTGTGAAGGGATAGTGTCTGGTAGCATTGTGCCAAAGACTAAGGACGTCACGAGCATGGGTTGATATCACCATCTCCTTAGAGGGCTCTAGCCTCTGTATCGGCCATAATCGGGTGAGCTCCTCAATAATGTCAGGTTCTAGCTTGACGCAGCTGTCCAGTCCCTACAATGCTTATGGGATTTATCAGCGTTGGTGTTGCTCTCCGATTCTTTCAAAGCTGAACTGTTGGCCACGGCTTTATGCCGAATAAGGTTAGGCCAGCTCTCAAGCAGGCTCTATTGAAAATGAAAAACGTTGGGTGCTGCATGACCACTGCAGTCGATGCGCCCCTAAACCCCAAGAACAGCGTTGATTAGCTAGATGACATGTGGGTGGACGCGCGTCCACACCATCCACGAAAACGCAAAATAACTAGTGAGAAGCGAAACAAAATCACTGGGATTTTATCAAGCATGTGTCTCACTAGCATAAATGAAAGAAATGTATTTTTCCGACAAAAGTTTAGTTCACATCAATACTTGCAACGATAATTGAATGAGATATAAAGGTTTCCTCCTCAGTACTCAGATAGCTCCTTCAGTGCTTAAAACCTTCGAACTCGAATGGAGATTTGTAGGCCTCAGGAACCCTTTGATTCATCAAAGTGGCCCTTTTGGCTCTCCAGTGGATCCCCACAATACTCAAAGCAGCCCGCATGGTGCTTCCAGGGCCTGCCCGTAGTTTACCATGCCCAAACAGAACTCCAAAAGGCGTTCCCAGACTTAAGGACTCGAGCCCAAAGGGTTCTCCCAGAGCTCAGACGGGCCGTCGTAAACATTAAATGGTTCTCACAAGCCTTATATGGCCCCCTTCGAAAAGACGCCATAGCGTCCTTCAAGGAAGCCCTACCAGAGCTGTCGTCAGCCAAATTGCCACGTCACCCATTCCCACCTATTTTCTGACATCCAACGCACATCCAGCCACTGTGATATCTGGCCTACACCCACTAATGCACAAACTTATACATAACTTGCATGCGTCCATCTGACATGCTATAGCTTTGGTTCTACCTCCGTTATGGCCGAGCTCTTTAATAACACTGTGTGAAATGACTGCTCTGTCATTCTACATATATGAATCTAAACATCTACATATATGAGGTAGATGTTTGGATCACATGTAATTCTTCGCCGATCTAAGATGACCCGGCCCTGTGCCATACTGAGATGGTCAACCAACCCGTACCATACCGTTCCGAGATGCCTTAAAATGATAACACACTGCATTCTTTAGATAACACCAGTTGACCTTCGTTGGCTCCAAATCGTACCGTCTTTAGATGGCCTTAGATGACCTCGGTTATTGGTTTTTACGACACGCCGATCGTTGAGTCACGTAGCGTCGCCAATCTCTCATGCCGATTGGTCGCAGGCGAAGAGTAGCGACAGGTTAGACTCGAACCCACAATCTTTCGATTGTGAGACGGGCAACTTACCACTAGACTACTCGTCCCCCTTAGATGACCTCAAACCATACCATTCCGCGTTAACCTCAGATGATCTGGGCTGGCCTTAAAACCTCAGATGATCTGGCCAGCTAGATGTTGAGCGACACTCAACATCTAGCTGGGAAAAAAGAAGTTACCTCGCCACACCGTCCTGAGCTCAGCCACACCGTTACGCTCAGCTGACCTCGTCTGACCGTTGAGGCGACCTCAGTCGCAGTGGACTGACCCGGCCCCGTCGCCGACAGATGGAGACCATCACCGACCAGGTGAAGTACCTGCGGCGGGCCGTGGAGCACGCCATGGACGTCAGCAAGCAGTCTGCGGCCGGGCCGCGGCCGGGCGCCGACATCGACGCCGACACGGAGCTGTTGCAGCTGGAGGATCTCCAGGAGCAGGTGCGTCGCACTGCCGCCGACGGCGGCCACTCCTGTGGGGCCGGCCAACATAGGCGGCGGCCGCTCACTCTGGTGGGGCCGGCCAACATAGGCGGCGGCCGCTCACTCTGGTGGGGCCGGCCAACATAGGCGGCGGCCGCTCACTCTGGGGCATGGCGGCGGCCGCTCACTGTGGGGCCGGCCAACATAGGCGGCGGCCGCTCACTCCTGTGGGGCCGGCCAACATAGGCGGCGGCCACTCACTCTGGTGGGGCCGGCCAACATAGGCGGCGGCCACTCACTCTGATGGGGCCGGCCAACATAGGCGGCGGCCGCTCACTCCTGTGGGGCCGGCCAACATAGGCGGCGGCCGCTCACTCTGGTGGGGCCGGCCAACATAGGCGGCGGCCGCTCACTCCTGTGGGGCCGGCCAACATAGGCGGCTTAGTATACAGATGGTCTCAAGAGGAAAAATATGCTTCGGTGTTAATTGTTCAGAACATTGCCGCGTGCAACAACATTGCAAACAAACATTTGGTCGGGTGAATCCCCGAAGTACAAAAACCCGACCAGTACAAGCTCCCGATGATAAATGGTCACCATGGTCAGTGCACATGAAGGCCGAATAATCAACCGATCGATGGATAGTGACGCTAACTGCGTGTAAGTTGTTTTTATAGTTGTAATGTAGCGTATGAATACTGAGGCGATGCAATGCTAAATTCCATGGATATGGAAAGCTATATCGAACTGGGATATCTGTCGGTCTGTGCATGTGTCGGCTGTGGCTAATCGTTACCTTCCACGACCAGGTGATTAAGCTGAAGAGTCTGCTGTCTACCAAGCGAGAACAGATCGCTACCCTGCGCACGGTGCTGAAGGCCAACAAGCAGACGGCCGAGGTAGCGTTAGCAAACCTCAAGTCCAAGTACGTCAACGAGAAGAAGATCGTCAGCGAGACCATGATGAAGCTGAGGAACGAGCTGCGCATGCTCAAAGAAGAAGCAGCCACATTCTCAAGTGAGTGCCTGGCTTGGGTGGCTCCAGCTGAGTCGGTGAGTGCCGCGTTTAGGTACGAGTGCCGGTGCGTGCCACTGGCAAGCCTCGATTACCCCATAGAGATTGGGATTGGATTCGTGCTCATTTGAGCTCCGCCATATTTTATCGAGTTCCGCCGGTTGTATTCGATGGCAGCACATTTACACAGGAACTGAGCGTTCATGGTTGCTGATTCTCGGCCCTGCTTACACGGGCATGAAGCTTCTACCGCGTAATTCTGCAAAGGGGAGGCAAGAAGACGTATGCACCATTTCCAAAAATGTCGGGGTCATTTTGGTGTTTGGAGATGTTGTTCAGTCAGGTTTCCAAACTCTCTTAAAATATATTGGGTCTGAGCTGAAAAGCAGAAAACTTAAGTCCCAATAATCCAAGGTAAAAAAGCCTAACCCCACTTACAGTCAAAAGGCCATATCTCCTCCATGTATTATTTGTGTCATGATGATATGAATTTATTTAAAATACGACGAACAAGCAAATACACTTCCGATGCTTGGTGCATTGACTCACACGAGTTTATGTCTGCACCGCTTGCTAATAAACTCGTCGCGACTCGTCGCCATGGATCGGCCTGGGCCGCCGATGTCGGCGAAAACGCCTAACAAAACCGCGTAAACTCCACCTAACCCAACCTAACCGGACCGAACAGAACCGCGTAGTAAACTCCATCTAGCCCAACTGAATCGTACCGAGCTGAACCGCCCTTCACAGGCCGGAGCTGAACTCAGCCTGATGTGATCTGACCTGCTCTGGTCGAACCTCCCATAGCATGACTTCATGGTCGCAGGTGCATTGTGAAAGATGAGCTGAATATGTGTGACTGTGGCGAAAGTCTCTGCCTATCAAGTGATATGCCTTTTGTGCCAATTTTGCCCCCGTCGCCTCGTATCTTGTCCGCTCCAATTATTCCAGCTAACAGGCATATGTGCATCGGTTGGCCAAGTTCACTGCTTGGCACCGGTATCGTTATAGCAACACCGTTATCGCAGCCATTCAGTTTCCGTATTTTTTGACGACGAAGCAGCAAGTGGTGACAACACCCAGCTGTGTTCGTCCTTTTCACTATAACGGTGAACCGTTGCGTTTCCTACTATTGATTACAGGGCGACTAACGATAAGTAAAATGATATACATGATATATTGCCATGGGATGACCCATGTACGGGTTCTATTGCCGTCGCAAGTTCTTCCCAGCGTTAAATATTACATTAGATGCGTTTTTTTACTTAGTAATAAAATGGTCAGATTCTAGGACAGTTTCTGCAACCTAACCTAACAAGACCTCATCTCAGCAGAAGTTCGCTTAGCCTCGTAGTGGTATGTGAGACATACTGCACTGAGTGTGTCGAAGGCTGCTCGGTGTCAGTGCTGCCACCGCCAGTGAAGGTCGGTGGGTTTTGGCTCTGACGCTCGTCGAATGCGACGCCTGCCATATCGTCTCAAGATCTGCCCACAATCTGACCCAGTCCCGAGGACTGACGGCCCCACCTGCGCGCACACGTGACCCATGACCTCGTCCGTCAGGTCTGCGCGCCATGTTCGCGGCCCGCTGCGAGGAGTACGTGACCCAGGTGGACGAGCTGCAGCGGCAGGTGGCCGGCAGCGAGGACGAGAAGAAGACGCTCAACTCGCTGCTGCGCATGGCCATCCAGCAGAAGCTGACCCTCACGCAGAAGCTGGAGGACATGGAGTTGGACCGCGAGCGCCGACCTGCCAGATCCTCGGGAAGCCAGGTGGGTCTATGGCTGGGATTGCACCTTCAGGTTCTGCATTCTGATGTCCAGCCGATGAGAGACGGATTTGGTGTGTTAAGAACTATGAGTGGGGAAAGCGCTGCAAGAAACATGTACCTGCCTCAAAGTATGTATGGGACAAGTGTTTCTTTTGGGTCACTTAGTGGATGTGTACTACCCCCAGCGAGTGCAGTTATGTTCTCACGTGATCAGTGGAGGTGAGTGTTCTGTACACGACGGTATCAGTTGCCAATGTATCGACATTGTGCGATGTGTGCACCTGTACAGTGCACATATGGTAGTACGCTTGATCTGGTATGCGGGTACGTGATAGTTTGTTTATTGGGTGGTTCACGACGCACCTTATGCACATTCACGGCTAATGGCGCCGCCCACACTGTTTCGCCGGTGGGCCGCAGGATTGGGAAATCCCAGATCAGCTCTAGTGTCGAACCCGGGGCGGTACGTGTACGCCACGTTATCCGCCACACAACTGTGTGTGACGGCACCCGTGTGGCAGTACCCTTGATCTGGTATGATAGTACGTGCACGCCACGTTACCCGCCACACAACTGTGTGTAACGACACCCGTGTGGCAGTACCCTTGATCTGGTATGATAGTACGTGCACGCCACGTTACCCGCCACACAACTGTGTGTAACGACACCCGTGTGGCAGTACCCTTGATCTGGTATGATAGTACGTGCACGCCACGTTACCCGCCACACAACTGTGTGTAACGACACCCGTGTGGCAGTACCCTTGACCTGGTATGATAGTACGTGCACGCCACGTTACCCACCACACAACTGTGTGTGACGACACCTGTGACCGTACATGTTGGTACTTGTGGAGGCATATGCACATGGTAATTCATGATGTGAAACGATACCTGTGGCATGCATAAAGGGGCACCTGTAGCGTATGTGGTGGGGCACCTGTAGCATTTAGCGTACGTGACGGGGCCCCTTTGTGGCCGCATGCGACGGGGTAACTGTGGCCCTATGTAACTGGGTAACTGCGCCCCTATGTGACGTGGTAACTGTGGCATGCGTC
This sequence comes from Imbricaverruca yamaguchii, assembly GCA_034440575.1. Taxonomy (NCBI): domain Eukaryota; kingdom Metazoa; phylum Arthropoda; class Thecostraca; family Neoverrucidae; genus Imbricaverruca; species Imbricaverruca yamaguchii. The sequence goes on along the minus strand of JAOTOL010001462.1, from coordinate 539,292 downwards.
ACCGGATAAATAGTGTACCTGACGGGTAAACTGTGGCAGTGCACGACGGATAGACTGCAACATACGTGACGGGGCACCTGTAGCGTGCGTGACGGGTAGACTGTGACCGTACGTGACGGATAGACTGCAACATACGTGACGAGGCACCTGTGGCGTGCGTGACGGGTAGACTGAAGCCGTAAGTTTCGGAGCCGGTGGCCGTGTGTGACGGCACGTGACGGCACGTGACCGTTGCTGCGCGTGACGACAGGACAGCAGCTGGCGACGGTTCGGCGGCAGCGAGCGGGGCCGGTCGCGCGGCGGCTCGGCACGCGGCGGCCGCTTCCCGGGCGGCGGCTACGGCAGGAGGGACACCTGACCCTGCGTGCAGATGTAGCCGGCCGCGGCGCCGGTGCGCGCCTCTCCTGCTCAGCGACACCGCGCGCGCGGCCATGCTCCCGCCCAGTCTGACTCTGTTAGCCGCACGTCTAGTGAGTGGCCTCGCGTCCAGCCCAGACTGTTCTCTGCTCGCTGGTTTGATTTCGGTATGCGGTCGAGTGACTATGCAGTGTGGCGTGAGTCCGGTGGGCGTTCTTAGCGACGCGTCACCGGGAGTACGGGTGTGTGGTTGGCGGTGTTAATGGTACAGGAGGCTGGTGTCAGCCTCCGCCAGATGGCAAACGCAGGCAATACCGATGAGTGTGTTACGGCGACGAAGCTCCTCGCTCCCGGCCGACCGCGAATTGTGCACACGGCGTTTGTTTTCGGCGAAACGGCGCACACCGTCCAGCGGGGCATTGAGACTTGCGATTGGTGACGGGAGCTACCACGCTACTAACGTGCATACCCTAGTTGCGGTGTCCCGCCCCGCCGAGCAGCCACCGGGGCAGCGTCTGATGTCAGTGTCGTGATGGTTACGTGCGCGTCCTCCGCGGCCGTGGCTCTACGTTCGTGTTGACTAGTCTTCTGACCGGCCGCCGCCGCGCCGGCCGGGTCGAGCCGGGCCCGGGCCGGTCGCGGCGGCTGCGCGTCTGTCCGGCAAGGTGGACCGCACCGGTCACTCTCTTTGGCAGCAATTTGGCAGCTTCGTGCCAAACCGTCCAACCTGGCGTGGCGCCTGCCACCCTCCCCTGTGCGTGTCTGTTGTGGTGGAGGGTGTGGATGCTGCGCCTTCGACCAACGGAACGTCGCCATGTGTGGTGTATTTATTGCACGCTCGCGAGCTTGGTCGGCAGTATTGCAACCGCAGAATGGTGACGACCGACATGGCATCTGTTATGAGCTCCTTGTGGCAGCTGACTCAGTTTTATAATTATATCTTTTAGATGCGGTACATGTATGTATACACGCGCTGTAATCAATTTGAGGGCTGCTGACAATATAATGTAAGTGATCCGTGTAGCATAACAGTGCTTTAATAATAATGTGCTATGTCAAGGATGTTTTCGATTTTCCCCGCAAGATTTATATGTTCTGGTTTTGTTTCGACCGGCACTCCTTCGACGGAGGTAGTCAATCGGACAGGAGCGTACGCCTTCGGTGAAGTGAAGCTAGGACCCCATGAGCTTTAGCCCCAGCCTCAACCCCCATAATTGGACAAGTCCATCAAGTTCGGCTAAAGTGAGGCTAGTGAGGCCTCGTCAACTCCAGCCCCCACAAGTACGGATTTGGAGGTTCGTGTACGACCCGCCTATCCGCACCACTTGTACTACGTCTTGTTCCGCCTATCTGCACCACTTGCACAACGTCGTTGATCTACTGCGAATGTCAGACGAAATCAAATCTGTCAACAGCTGATGAGGACTGGGCTATCATGCCATTTTGAAACATAAGCACGTGTTGATTGTTACCCTGAAAGCCCGACAAACAGCGCCGTTCGGAGCCTAACAGCTGCCTTTCTATTACATTTCACATCTGAATTGTTCCTTTAGGAGTAGATCTGGTAATTATCATATTTTCCGATCTTCATCACATTTCCTTCAAGAACTTCGAACTTGTGACCAAAGAGATGATTATGTGATGGTGCTAGGCACGTCGTACGGTTGGAGCGCCGCTTACCCAGGGGCACCAGCGTATGTAGTCAAGAGCTGCTGAGGAGGCACTCTCACGGTGGTCAAAGGGAGGGGGGGGGGGCAATGTGAATGGAGGTGGAGAGCTTCTCGCAGTGCAGGTTTCAACAGTAAACTGAGAAAATCCTGTACAGATTACGACATGTGCACACCAAAAATTTCACTGCTAGGGCGCCACACCCTTGGCTTCTTTCGCTCATTGGTTCGACCAGGGTTCACGTTATAAATTGTACAGTTATTGTCCAGCAACTGCAGTAAGAATGCAATCCGTTTCTTTATAAAAAAAAAAAATACTGGATTCAATTTTGTCTTCTCAAGCACTCGTCTACCAGAAAATAGTTTGGTTTGTTCTTGTTTGTGAAAATAGTTTGGTTTGTGTTTGTGAAAATAGCTTGGGGGTTCAGCAAGGTTCACAGCAGCTATAACGATAAAGGCGCGGGAAGTGGCCCTCCAAATCATCTTAGACACTGCTTCACACTAAGTGCAACTCTACTTGTGCAACCACTGCTTGCTTTTCCACCTTGTCGAATTGATGGTTGATTTCATGCGTGATCGGAGCTGGGAGTGTGTTACTTGAATTTCACTTAACTCTGAATATCGTCTTCCTAATTATGCCCGTATCTGCCAGGACGAAACCTTACCAAAATGATGGCGCAAGTTATTTCATACTTAGCTTAGCATGGTGCACTTTCATTGGTGTAAAAGGCCGATCGCAATAGGCAGTGTAGTGCGCAAGGTGCACAAGGTGGGAATTTGATGCCCCTGCCAATTTGTGTTATGCGCTAGACAAATATGCGATAAACATGGTGTGGCTCCATCGTGGAGCTTCCAAGAACTCGGGATATTTTCCCGTACCTCATCTGACTGGCCTTCGTGCCGGGCCACATAGCTTAATGCTGGAAGCTGCCAGTCATCCACCCAGTTGTCGCTCGAGTTTTCAGATCCTGGTCGGGGAACGCATCTGCTTTGGTGGTTCACTATCGGACTGCGAACTAAAGACTTAACCTAACACCATGACACATACGATCTTGGTGTCGCCTTGGGTCAATGTCACCGACTAGATCAAGATCGAACACAATAATGTGTGATATGTTAAAGCTCATATTATTCCATCTCAGTGACGGTCCATCCATTGCCCTTCATCTATCTTAACGTTTTTGTTGTATTCAGAGGTGATCGTAGATCAAAATGTCGTACCTTGTGATCTGCCTGCCACGAGGTCGGTAAATTGCCTTGCCAATGTCAGTCCGATGGAGGGCGCCGCTCGGAACGTTTATGCGCAGTACACCCGAACGGGAAGGCTGCATAGAAAAAGGACCATGACTGACCCTGGCACCTATCCTGGCTTAATTATTCGGCAATTAATTTCAGCCTGAGATGCGTACATTAAAGTCGACAGATGAGCCAGATTTCGGCATGGGCGCAGTCAATCACGGCTGAAGCTGGTTGTTTTTCGATTTAGTCTACACCTGTGTCAGAATTGAAGCCACTGTTTCTAAATTCGTTTAGCTGCCGAATATCCAACACGCCTCGAAATAGATACTGCACTCCCGATTTGTAGAGATAAGTTTTACTTATTAATGCAATTCTTCTACGTTCACAAAAAATATGACGTAGGTACAGGCACAAAAATAGACTCGGTGCGATGTAGGTACAGATGACTCCACAAGCTGTGGAAGTGCGGTCGCCCTGCTGGCGTTGCATTCCTACAGATGTAATGGCGCTTTTATGAAGTACGCAAATTGCTCTTCCTAAGAAACCCTGGCCAGAGGGGAGGGGCAGCACTATAAAAAATTGACCAGCCACGCAAATTACTTGTGACACCATAATCAAGCCCATCACTTGCGCTTCAATTTGTGCATGACTGAGTGTGTTGCTAGGCAAAGTCGACCAACTTTTCACTGAAATTTAGTACATCTGACGCCTTTTGACGTTTTGTATTGTCATCGGAATAAGTGTCTGTCCTGGGTCTCGTACGAAAAGCGATTAGGTACAGAAAAGGCCCAACATATAGTTTGGAAAGACACAAATGCAGAACACTATCTGGTGGTCTCCTTTTGCAGCACATTACCTGAACCTGTACAAAAGGCACCACGCTTCATCGTCTCCCTTCACTTTGGAGAGTCTGACTGCAGCTGGATGAGTGAGGCGCTCGACGTCGGTAGAAGAGCTTCTGATACAAGCTATCTCGTATATATGCTAAGAATTCACACCAGGAGTGCAATACCTGTCAAAAGTGGTTGGTTGGGGTAGACAATCATTTTCAGTTATTTTGTATGCAATACCCATACGGCATGGGGACAAGGTCAGTGGCGTCGCTATATTTTTCAGGGGTGGGGGCAAGTATGAAAGGAGACCCCTGTTACCCGAAAGGGGGCCTCCATTGTGTTAGGGCATCTTATTGCTTGTTTAAGCTCTTAGTATGTTTTGGGAATGGGAAACATGACTTCGCATTGATGTCTTGTTTGTTCTTGGCATGGTGCATCATTTACGCAAAACGCAACAGCAATACTCGTTTTCGCTGAGAATTGCGCAATACCAAGGTAGAAATAAGTAATATGTGGACAAATACCTAAGTGCCAAAACAAACCAATGTTTTAATGCATTATCGATCAGAGAATCTTTCCGCTGGACTCCAGCTTGCAGCGAGCTGGCGGGGCTGGTGCTAAGCAAGATATCTAGATATAAAGCTATCTATCATCGATCAACCCACTTTTGTCCTCCAAGTTAAACTGAATATGGCTAGACTCATCACTACCGTTAGTCATTCCCACCAGTTTGATGTCATAAGCAAGCTTAAGGATGATTGATCAGTCCTAGGACGAGAATTTCGCAAGGGTAACAACGAGAAGTGGATTGAATTGGTTTTCTGATAGCCATCTTGGGGATTTTTTTTTTTAATAACACGTGGTGCTGACTGCATGGCATCTGGCACACAAGCTAAAATAATAAATCCTCACCGAGCAAATTCATGGCAAGCATATAAACAACACTAAATAAATACACTGACCAACAATGCATGAATGACAATGGAACAATGCAACAATGACAATGCATAAACAATGTAAAACCTTCAAATTCCACGCCGTCACGCTCCTGGTTTCGCCGTGCTCTACCATTTTGTAAATAACGTCTTTGAGAAGATATTGAAGCTGGGAAGCTCTAATCATTCGGGCTGTAATCACAAAAAGCATAGTAGGAAAATGCATATAAAACACCATTCCTCCCAGTTTATTAGTAGCATGGGTGTTTTGTATGCTGATGAGGGATAATTTTCCACCTAATGTCGACTTTGCCCCCATGGGCGTATGCTTCCGAAAATTATTGGGGGACCAGTGGCATACCTATGTTTTCATCAAGGGGTAGGTGGGAAAACGGGGCCATCTACCCCTATAAGTCATCGGATTAAGACCACTGTTTTGCCAAAGGGGACCTTTTTTAAATATAATAATTAGTGACCGATTGAACTACCCTGTGGAGGGGTCTAATCTACCACTATCAATTCTGATTCGTCGGATTTCAACACTAACTCCCCCACCATGTTCTAAGGTATTATTTTGGTTTTTCTTGATAAGCCATCTCACACTGTTGGAATTACACCTATACAAATCACTTTAGTACGTAAAATGTACCAATTTCAAGCATTCCAGTTCATAGCGCCGGCGGACGCCACGCCAACGTTCTGCACATACACACCCATACTGCACATTCGCCAAACTTCGTACGGTGCTACGGTTTCTGTTAGGCCTCCTACGTGTTGATAATTTCTGCCACATGATAGGCTTGCTCCATATTTTATGTGATGGAATGCTTTGTAAGGGCGTTCCCTGTGAAAATTCAATGAATTAACTTCGATCGTCAGTTCCCTACCTCTCGCATGTTTTATGGTTAAGAAATTCGGATACTCGCTGGACTTTGATGCACTTCATATTTTGTATTAAATATGCTCCCAGATTTGTTTCCGAACCGGGGTCCTGCCTGTTTATTTTGTTGGACCCGTTGAGTCTTTCTTCGTCTAGGGATGTGTTTTAAGGCTTCAATCCATTTTTGTTAGGGGCCCAACACATTTTAGAAACCACGATTCGTTTTGAGGGTTTCTTTTTTGTGCGATAATGTTTTTCATGTGTCGGGGCGGTTTCGAGAATCCAGATGTGTTTATTTAGTGCCCGATCTTTTTGTTCGTTTCGGGACAATGTTGCATTTTGCAGCCCAAGCATCTTTTTCAGGCTTTGTGCGGGTTCATGGTCCCTGTGTGCCCTGAGAGCTTCCGGTGTATTTTTAGGGCTCCCGTTATGTTTGTTTATGGTTGCATTGCATGTTCCGAGGCCCCATCGCTTTTCGCAAGACTGCGCTTTGGAGGGCCAGTTGCATGTTCGGCCTCCATTGTGCTCTTGGGGTCCCGCTGTTAATTTGGGGCTTCTGACGCACATGTGTGGGGCATCAGTACGATTTCTGGGCTCGGTGCGTTTTTATTGGCCCCAGCGCGACTTATCGGGCCGAAGCGAGTGGTCCCGAAAACCCAACGCCAGTTTTCTGGGCTCAAACACGATTTTTGTAAATATTTTCTGATTGTTTTTAAGTCAGAATATCGGCCTGATTTTCAAGCCCCTAGCGCCATGTTTTGTATCCCACCTCTATTTTTTGTTCAGCTCCGATACGTTTTCGGGGCAGCACACGATTTGTGAAGACATCTGGTGACATGATCGGTGCCCCAGAGCCATTTTCCTGACCTGGACATTTTTTTAAATCCCTCCTTATTTTGGAGGCTCCCGGCTGTATATTTTCGGATACCGATGCGATTTTTATGGTCACACTGTGCTTATGTGGGGCCCTAGACGCCATTTTTGGGATTTAATTTTTGATGCCTGGACCAATTTTGGGGGGCTACCAGTGGGAATTGTGGGTCACGAGCGCGATATCTGGGGGTTCCAGTTTGCGGGGCGTGGTGTACTTAGCTGTGACCTTAACGCGATTTTGGCGGTTCATATTACACATTTTCGGGCCTGGGAACGAGTTTTGTGGGGCCCACTGTATTTATTTGGAGCTGCCTGTGCGAATTCTGATGGACCAACGCGAATTTTGGTGGCTCCAGCGACTTTTGGGGGCCCCTGACAGATTCTCGGGAGTTTATCCCTCTCTGGAGGGAGGGGGCATTTTCCCCTTTGACATGCCACTGCGGTCACTGAAGTTTATTTTTTTTCAGCCGATGGCATCTTTCGGAGTAGAAAAGCCCTCCGGGTAATTTTTTTCCGGACCTGTTCTTCACTTTCCTGTCGATTCGATCGAGTCTCTGTGTAAACGCTTTGAACATAGTTCTATTTTGTGAAGGCCCCTTATGCGATATTTTTGGGTCCTGGTGCGATTCTTTGGTCTCCCGGTGCGACTTTTTGGGTGCCCTGTCACGTTTTTCCGGGCCCAACGGGTTTTTAGGGGACTTTAACCCAATTTTGAAGCCACAGTGACACACCGGTAAAGAATTGCTTTTGGGAAGCAGCTGCAACTTTTGGAGCCCCGGCGCGACCTTTTGGGCCCCCAGTGTGATTTTCAAGGCCTGCGACGCGACTTTTTTTAAACTGCAATATATATGTCCTTTTCTTGTTTGTTGCTGGCAGCTAAATGGTTTGTTTTTCTTTCTCTCATTTATTGGACTTCTGGGTTAGTAATTTGGGTTCTGGGGATATTTACCAGACTAGTAACATTGTGTTGCAAGATTGTAGCATTGCAACATTATGTGCATGCCTCAATATCACTCGATGAACTTCTTGACTCTGGCGACGCTTTTAATCGTACCTACTTAGCATGAGACAATTTTTTCCACATACCCGTGCTTATTGTTCAGCATATACTTTGTAAACTTGCATGGAATTATTCAGATTTCTGAAGCTATAGATGCCGTGTGTCGGCAAGCTCAGTGTTTACAACCGGGACATAAATACTTTCGACCAACAGTAGACGACGTGTGCACCCTACTTACAGTGTCTGAACAGCAACGCTTTTCTTCGGTGACGACTTCTACGAGCAAAAGCAGGGTCTGGCCATGAGAAACGTGTGCATCTGTACTAGTTATCGTCTGTTTTGGATAGACTGGATCAAAATGTTCTGGACAACATCGCACAAAATCACAAGTTCAAATTTACCCTCATTGACGACTACGCGGAACCATGGACTCACGGGGAGCAGGCCCTAGTGTGATTCCTAGAAATCTGAATTCGCAACACCAGAACACCAAGTTCATTATGGAACCCTCCGAAGGTAGAGTCAGCGTACCATTTCTGGATACTCTGGTGACCGTCGAAAGGACTAGCGCCAGCACTAAACTAGAGTTGTAACTTAACCCGTCCCGTCTTGGGAGGAAGGGGGTCTTCAACTGCCTCCCGCAGGTTTTTCGCGGATAGTGGACGAACGGCGCACGGCAGCGCGCCCAAATTTGGCATACCTTTTCCCACATCAATTTGACATGCTGTTTCAAAATTTTGAAGTCAGGTCATCTAGGGTCAACGAGTTAGTCAAGGTAAAGTGAGGTCACCTCCAAAAAAGTTCAACCAGTCGTCACGCTTTAACGGACGCAGATATTTTAATGAAATTTTCAGCGTTTGCCTATCTTTAGGGATGTAACAAAACGTACGAGTGAAATGTTTCATCTTTTTTCGTTTTTGACTACATATAAATTTTGCGTATTTGCCAAATAGCAGTTCAAATAGATGATTCTGGCTAAAATAAGCATTTTGTATTAGGGAAAGTTGACTTCCAGCAACGTTTCTCGGTCTGTTCTACCCATTGGAAAAGGAAAATTACAGAAAACTTCAAAACTCAACATTTTGAAATTTCAAAAAAATTGTTGGGGGGTGGGGGTCAAAAAAATTAAAGCCCTGGTCTATTTCGCTGTCCTTTCCTCAATCGAAATAAGTTTTTTTTGCTCATATATCACCCAAAATGAACTCCCCAGAGCCAAAAACATAATGTACATCGTGAAAATCTACCCTCCCTGGTGACGTCACTTTTGGAGGAAAATTGTTTTGGGGGGTGGACCCGGACCCTACTTGTCGAGCGCTTTCTGATGACACCTCTTTAGTTTTCGTGCGATGCTTAGTTTGGATTTTAGAGGGGGTTACTAACCGCCCCCCCCCCCGAGACGGGGTGTGAGGATTTGACCGGAAAGACGGCGCGGGTTAGCATCAAACCCACCATCTATGGCAGTATTTTACATTACACCTCTTCGTGCTCCACTTACACCAAGCACAATATCGCTTGGAACAGGTCCCATAGGGCTAGAAACAACTATTTCAACACAGAGAAGGAAAAACGAACATCGACAAAATCCGTACTTCACTTTTGGAGAACGGTTACCCGACATCGACGCATATGGTGTGATAACGATAACCTTTTTACTCCGCTATACATCAACGAAGACGTACTTTGGAAGGTAGATGAAACAGCTACAATGTCTGGTATAAAAGGGAGAATAGCTTGGGAAAGAGCACCAGAAAGTTGCGCTCTTCTTTGATTAGTTCAGTATTCACTAAGGGTGGGTGGCCTGGAGGACAGCGTTGTCACCGATGTAGGTGTGTACATTAGAGCTTTAGTTTATATATTTGCATAGCAAGCACGTCGTGTGTTAACAGAGAACCTGAGCACACGCGAATGCATGTTTGTCCTGTACTAAGTACGATTAAAGCTATCATCAAGAACCGGGAAAAAAACTGTGAGTGGGTTGACTTGGCGTCATAGATATAAAAAATAAGCGATGAGAATTCGTACGATAGATTGCAGTTCTTTGTGGGTGGGGGTCAAGGAAATGCTGTACCCGAACAGACATCAAGTGCAAAGTAACCTTTTGCGTTTATTCTGTTTACAAATGAAAGGTGATCGGACAATATTGATGCATATGTTATGTTCCTCGCCGGATCGTCATATAGCCTCGATGTTTAACCTGGATCATCTTGCAACATCTTGTGCATCAGTCATTGCATAACACACACACACACACAAATTAACAGTATCTAAAACGTCAGTGACAACCAGGTTTTCCTCCTCTCTAATTAATATGAACCATTCACTTTGCTTCAGCACACTAAGCTGGATGGTTCCCACCCCAATGCATACCGAAATCCGCGTATGTCGAAAATTACTCAGTCATTGCATAACACACACACACACACGCACAAATGGGAAATTGTGGGAATTCCGAAGGAATTAAAATGATGTGATGGTTTCCAAGGAGCTTACTTTACTATCATGTTCAAACTACCACAAACCCCACTACTGTCTTGACCTGGAATTGCCTCTGCAATTTATATGCGTACTTGGCGATGGAATATGTGCAGCATATGTGCTCGGCATCAATAGTGTCGGGAAGAAGCTAGTACTCATGAACACAACGCGCAAATATCTCACTGGTTTTGAAGGTTCACCACACACGCCCTCCAGAAACACTGCCTCGAACAGCGGCGTACCGAGGGGGTGGGCATTGGGGGCGGTCCCCCTGAGAGGTTGTGGGCCCCCAAGAATCGCGCCGAGAGGTTCGGAAAAATTGTGCCAGGATCCCTAAAAAAACCACTGGGGACCAAAACATCGCACCAGGCCCCTTAAAAATAACATCGGTGTCCACAAAAACTCGCATAAGGGCCTCTAAGAATGACACTGGGTTCCAAAAATCACATCGGGACCCCTAAAAATCCCGGAGGTCCCAAAAAGTCGTGTATGTTCCCTTGAAAATGACCGGGCACAACAAATCACACGAAGGCCCCAGCAAAACACATTGGGGGACCAAAAATCGTTCTGGGCTCCTGAAAATGACGCTGGAGGCTGAAAAAGTGGGACCAAGATCCCTGAAAACACCGCTGTGGCCCGCAAAAAACGCGCCAAGACCCCGTAAAAGTCCCCGAGGTCCCTGGAAACCACGCTGGCGCCCAAGAAGCTTCACCGGGCCCCTGAAAATCAGGCTGGCGCCCAAAAGGCAGACCAGGCCCTTGGAACTCACGCTGTGCCCCAAAAAAAACCGCACTGAGGCCCCAAAAGTCGGTCCTGGACCCCAAATTAACGCCAGGAACCTCACAAGTTTTCACCCGATCCCCTTAAAATCACGCTGGGGGCCCCAAAAGTCGTGCGGGATCCTTTAAAATCACGCCCCCACAAAAAACGGTCTGGCCATATGCAAATCACGCCTGCGGCCAAAAAGCTCAGACTGCTGTCCCTGAAAATAGCACCGACTCCAAAAGTCCGACCGGGATACCTGAAAACCACGCTGGTTGCATCAACAGGTCGCACTCGGGCCCCTGAAAAACACTCTGAGAACCCAAAAGTGATACCGGGGTTCTTGAAAATCACGACGGGAAACCCAAAAGGTCGGGCAGGTACCCCTGGGAACCACGCTGAGCCTGGGGTATGAAAAACTCGCGCCGGGTCCCTCAGAATCACAGTAGAGGCTCGACAGGTTCCACCGGGGCACCAGAGGTCTCATCGGCACATCCAAAAAAAATAATAAAATGAAGCCGGGGAAACTAAAGATAAAACAGCCCGAACATGGAAGATCACTCCTGTGACCTCAACAACCGCTCCAAAAGCCACAAAAACGTATTCGACCCCCGAGACATGTCGAGGCCACCAAAGCTCGCGCAATGAATTCCAGCAAACAATTGAAGTGGCCCGAAAAAAAATCACACTAAGACGCAAAAAAAAGTACCATCGCTCCCTTGAAAAGCCAACATGGGACCCACAAAGTAACACCGGATCCCCACAAGACGCAGCTGGCTTTCCGCAAATAAATGCCTACAGGGAATATCACTGCAGCCACACAAATTGTGTCCCAAGATGCTAAAAACGCGTATACCACGGAAAAGAAGCGTATTGGGACACTAAAAAATCACGGAGAACCCGAAGAAACGTACCGGGGCCCACAAATATCACGCATGGTCGGCTGGAAAAAAAGAACTCGACAACAAAGTCACGAGGGGACTCCATCGAATCGACCATACCACCGAAAAATTAAAAACAGACCGCGAAAGGGAGTTCTCTGAGAAACTTTTTTCTCATACTCTGAAGAGTACAATGAGCTAATAAAAACGCGTTGAGTAGACACAGTGACTTACCAGAGGAAAATTCCCCCTTCCTCCTGAAAGTGTGGGCTCCCAAGAATCGCGCTGGGGTCCCCCACCAAATCCCTCTTGGGCCCCACAGAATCGCGTCTGGCCACCATATTTCCCATAGGGAAATCTGCTGCTAAGTAAACTCAGCAAGTACATAAGTTTCCCCCGGGCCTAAAAATGTATGACCCGCGCCGCCAAAACCGCGCCAAGTACAACGCACCCCAAGGGCTCGTGCCGAACCCCCAAGTGACGTGCTTGAGATCCAACATTCCTGTCCGTAGTCCCGTTAGTCCGGGTGTCCAAAATCCCCCTTGGAGCTCCAAAAAATTGGCGTCAATGGCCCGAGATAAGCAACTTCGCGCCAAGGATTGCATTGAGACACGACAAAAAACAATCCGGAGCCATCCAAAATCAGACACCGAAAGACATCTGTCCAAGCCAGGAAAATCGCTCCGGATTCCAAAACATACCACGAGATTGCCTTTAAAAATCGCGTACTGCACAGGAAAAAATGTACCAGAGCGAACTCATGGCAGTACACCAACACACGGCGCCGGGGACCGGATAAATGAGGCGGGAACTCGGGACTATGACAATAGAAGTCAACAAAAGGCCGAACCCAGAAAACTGGCATCGAGTTCCCCGGAATCAAGCACCTGGGCCCGAAATTCGAACCGAGACCCTGATAAATCATACCAAATCCCACAAATGTGCGTCAGGAGACACAAACAGCAGGACACCAAGAGCTCAACGGAAGGCCGAAAATTCACCGGACCCTCGAGGGTACCCAGCCTTGAAAAAAATTAGCACGGCCTTGACACACATCGCTACTCTGAATACACGCCGCGAGCTCTAAAAAAAAAAAAAAAAAACAAACAAACAAGGGAAGTCCCCAAAAGAACACCGGGCTCATGCGACCGCATAGGAGCCTCAAAAACCGACTGAGCCCTCAAGCATCAACATGGTCTTAAGAAATTAACAAAAAGACGGTTAACAAATACAGTATCACATTGGCATTTTCGATTCAGACTGGACAAATCAAAGTGCACAGTCGAGCGCCAACAGGTTTCCAGTCAAAGGGTGGTTGATCATAGAATGCGTTGCCTGTTGATGTGGGGAGCCGCTCACTGTATTTAGTTTCGAAAATAGGATAAATACGTAATTAGTTTTTGGTTAGATAATCTTGTATTTTAGTTCTAATTGGTGGTTGACGGGGTGATATTTACGCAAGGTGCAAGCATGGGTGGAATTAGAAAATCGTTGATTAGGAAGGAATATATTGATGTGATGGAAGTGTTATGCATCAAGTGAACCATGCTAGACAAGTTAGGGTATATTATTCCTTTGAAACGGGGATATGGTACTGATAACGGCGCACCGTTCGTTTTTCTCGTCGAGTAGCTTCATTCCTATATGGGCTTAGCCGAGACGGGCTCCCTGGGCCCTTACACAGCCAGACTACTTAACCTGATGCGTGTTACCAACGTGATCACCCGACCTGCGCGCGCAGTGGAGTTCAGGGGCACATCGACCGGCCGGCGAGATATCTGGCGCATGTGGATAGATATGTTGGGGTAAATATGTAGGCTGATAGGCATAGTGCACTGATGTAGATAAGGGGTATGTAGACATGATTGGCATGGATAGATAGGATGTACACGCATGATTCGCACAGCTAGGCATGATGTTGGGATAGCTTCTTTAGAATTTGTGGCATAACATCGATTATGGTGTTGGGTCATCTTTTGCATATGCTTATGGTATCTATCCCTTACAGGCTTAACCCAGATAAGCCCCGCGACTCTCATGAAGTCTGTATGACTTATGCCACTTATGACCTATGACAATTCCAGAGTGCTGGAGGGTTATTACACAACCAGTCCAGAGTCGAATGAACTCTGGCGTCACTGAAAAGCACGTACCTACTTGCATATCTGGCCCATGCTGAAACACATCCCCTCGGTATCAAGTTTATTGACAATACATCGCAGTTCACATGGTACAGGAATGATCTACAGAGCGCATCATCAGAAAATATATTATCCAACACGTCGCAAACATCAGTAGATACCGCGATATGTGATAAAGACAAATCACGTGCATGGCAACTTCCCCTGCCCAGCTACCTAAAGCTGCATTACGTCGTCAGTTACAGTTGTGGAAATATTAGCGTCCGGGACTCGTACCGAGTATGCGACATCACCAGGTGCAAATCACACAAGCAGGAATATCTGCACAAACGCTGAAACCCCAACCAAGCATCCGCGCCGAAAGCATACGAAATCTCCAGTTAATGCCAGCACGGTGATTATGTTACCGGAGCACAGTACGGTTAGGTTTCCAGATGTTGGACAGACCCGGCGACGCCTGGCACCCTGCAGGGATATGGGGACACTGGCGTACAATCATCCAGCCGACTGGTAGTGCCAACCATCGACCATGCAGTGATACTGCCACAATATTATTATTTTTTTAATGAACAAGAAACCAGCGTCTAAAACAAAGGCAGCCTTCACGCGTGCGTCCAATCCATGCATCAGCTGTCGCTATCAGCAGCCCAGGCTAAGCCAAGCGCAGCTCAAGGCCGGCGCCCGGGGGATCGACGATTGATGCGGCCAGCCGACAGCGCCAGTAGTTGGCGGCGCGTCCGTGTGGCGGCGCTAGTAGTCGTAAAACTCGCTGTGAACGGCAACAGGCGGCGGTGAGGCGGCGTCGGCGGGGCGAACGAAGGCGCGGCAGATGCAGGCGCAGGCGGCAGACGGCTCACGGTACTCCGAGCACGGTGCACAGTACGCGACAACGGCGCGTCGACTACGCTACCACCCCCAGCCACTTGAAGGTGGGGTGACAGCCGGTCGACTCGATCTTGCCGCATGCGGGATGGTTAGCATGCGGAGAGACCCCGATGGACATCTTGGCAGCTCCCGATAGTTAGGCATGCGGCGTTAGCGACGAAGCCACTAGTAGGGTTAGCCACCGTCCATGCGTTGGCATGCGCAGGTGCGTTAAAAGTCCTCGTCCTCCAAACAAAACAGTTCCCTGCGAAGAAGCAGACGACTCAGCTGTGTTACACAATGGATGGGCTGCGGAACCGAGCGCCAGAAGGAAGCGAAAAGAAGGCGTACTTGCTTTCTGCTCAAAACATGCCATGAAGTTCACATTGGTGTACACAACGTGAGAAGCACACAGTGCCGAACATGAAGAGCCCAGAGGCCGTGGACGTCTCTCTCGGCCAGCACCTCACACCGAAGTCGACGGAGATGATCCGCGGCGGCGTCGCTCAGTCAACTAGCAGTGTACTTTCGTCACCTGGTGACGACAGCACCAAGCTGAGCCTGCACAGACCGCCACCAGGTGCGGCCGGTCGTTTACCTGTTGCCGTGCAGCCGGCGTGTGTTTGCCTGCCGCTGACGGGCCATAAAGGACGACTGTCCACCGCTGATGTTGGACAGACGCTGCTCCATGGCTTGTCGGTGGATCTGCGAACCCTGGCACGCGCATGTTTCGTGTCACAAGGCCCGCCACGGTCAAAGGCGCGAGTCCACAACAATCCAAATATTGACACACAACAGCAGTGAAAACAATCATACCTGTGGCGAAAACTGCCTCCACATCGCTTGTGTGATGACACACCTTGGTCATTTCAACTTGATTCCAACCATACTTTGAGACCTACAGCTGAGAGATACCTGCACTGCTGAGTTGCCAAAGAGTGATATTACTGCCGGATATGATGATTATATAAACACATCGCTGCTCTTCATTAACATGGAACCATGTAGAAGCAAAAGTGATTCCGCTATGTGCTGGGGTTGTGCGCGAAGGTACTCACGAAGTTGTAGAAGGCAGTGGTGATGAGCCGTTCCTCGGCCTCACGGATCGACTTGGCCTTCTCGTTCTCTTTCTCCATCACCTCCAGCAGTCGCTCCTTCTCCGCCAACTGTACACGCATGACAGGGGGGTCACCTCGGTTCTCATAATCACGATATCTATGAACTTATGCAACATAGATTGCATATGCTGTGCTGCAAACGACCCAGAGGCGCATAAAAATGACATGCTTGTGTTCGCTGCTTCGCAAAAATAAACTGATAGGCACTTGAGATAAAGGGCCAGACGTCAACATTCTGTCGACATGCAAGTTTGTATTTCGTGTTGGCTCAACTATAACTAAGGCTGCGTGATTGTAAATCATAAACAATAATCGGATGTAGTATGCAAGGCGCCACCCGGGGGGGGGGCGCTGCACGAGTGAGGGCAATAGAAGTGCTATAGGATTTCAGTGCTGCACGCACGAAGTCGGTACTTAAGTCGCCATGAGGGGGGAGGGGATGCACTGGGCGAGCGAGGGCAAGACATGCCATAGGATTCCCATGCTACAAACACGGATTGGTATATAAGGTGCCATGGGGGGGGGGGGGGATGCTGCACGTTAGGTAGTCATTTGGGCTTCCGGACGCTTCGACTGCTCTGGTCATTCCATCTAGCGGTTTTATTATATGCAGCGAACAATTTGATGATACATTCTTAAATAACTGAGACTTGTGGCACACTAGTTACTGAAGACAGCAAGACCATCAATGGTATTAGTTGATAGGCTTAGCATGTCCTACAACTTTCAAAAGTAACCTTTCACGCAATGGCAATAAAGACAAAAAAATGTCAGTTGAGTTCGCCAAATGTTGAATAGTAAAGTATGGATGGAACCGGGCTAAAATGACCAGGAAGTCGCATCGGACTAGCGATGTAGCCTACTGTATTAAGACATACCAGTGCCATTACTTGTACATATAAGCAATTTATATCATGTTCTTCACAAATCATTGGATGACGGTACAAGGAAGAAACACAAACGTTATCTCAAAAAGCAATAATTGTTCAGTTGAATGGATTCCGTAATTAACACTAAACTATGCTTCCAAAAGAATGCATCTCTTAAAACGCATAGCTTAGAGGCTTTACATTATGATGATGATCATTATTGGTGTTTTAGGGGGTGAAGCTTTACATTAGAACAATACGCATTAAGTACCGTTCTAATGCAAAATAAACAGCAAAATCGCAGCCATGGGCAAGGTTTTACTCACTCATTAGTGGCTAAAATATACTACACCATACACTACATGCAAGCTTTTCATCGCTCTGCTATTAGATTCACAACTCAAACCTCGTTATTTTTTTTATTTTTTTTTTTTTATTTTTTTTTTTGGGGGGGGGACTTCTACAACATCTCTACAATCCATATTCCATGGTCAGTTCGTCTGCCCTACAATCAATGGTTGCACCATTATAGTCTCCATACTATACTCCTTGACGTTAAAAGAGATTGGTGCTAACTGTAAGGTACCAGGCATAACAAACTCAGGTCATAAATCATTCATGAATGCATGAACAGCAAAAGCAGCCCAGGAAGAGCATCTACATAGAATAAAGGAACGACAGCCAGACAACATACCGCCACAATCAACTTCTATTAAATAGCGTTATCACCATCCAAGGTTTGCTTGAAGGCTTGAAGGGCTGGAAAAATAGGTAGCGATCTTTTGTCGTTTTCTCCTTTCTTCTAACGAATTGCATGCGACAAGCACAGGATGCAGTGCCGTCATTTTTTACAAAGGATCTTGCCAAATATTAGCCATAATGTAATCGATTTGAAAACATGTCCTTGAAAACGTGTTATCCGTACAGGCCTCAATGATTGAAAACGATTCATGTTCGGATCGGCCCTCGTTTCATGGAACATAACTTGGCAATGCTACCAAATGTTGCTGCTTCATTGGATACCAGGTTAAGGATAGTCGAACCTGGATTTTATTTTTTAAAACTCTTGCAGTACGTCTGACCCTACGACACGTGATCGCCGCCGTACCGAGGTAGCCCGGCTTCTACCCACGCACGCACGAGCGCTGGCCCCATATCATTCATCAGCACGCATACTGGCCCCACATGCTCCTTCAGCAAGAGCGCCCGCCCCAACTGACAGTTCAGCACGCGCTCCGTTCCCACCTGATGTCTCAGCACGCGCTCCGTTCCCACCTGATGTCTCAGCAGCCGCCCCGTCCCCACCCGTTTCAGCACGCGCTCCGTCCCCACCTGATGTCTCAGCACGCGCTCTGTTCCCACCTCATGTCTCAGCAGCCGCCCCGTCCCCACCAGTTTCAGCAGCCGCCCCGTCCCCACCCGTTTCAGCACGCGCTCCGTCCCCACCTGATGTCTCAGCACGCGCTCCGTTCCCACCTGATGTCTCAGCAGCCGCCCCGTCCCCACCCGTTTCAGCACGCGCTCCGTCCCCACCTGATGTCTCAGCACGCGCTCTGTTCCCACCTCATGTCTCAGCAGCCGCCCCGTCCCCACCAGTTTCAGCAGCCGCCCCGTCCCCACCCGTTTCAGCACGCGCTCCGTCCCCACCTGATGTCTCAGCACGCGCTCCGTTCCCAACTGATGTCTCAGCAGCCGCCCCGTCCCCACCCGTATCAGCACGCGCTGCGTCCCCACCTGATGTCTCAGCACGCGCTCCGTTCCCACCAGATGTCTCAGCAGCCGCCCCGTCCCTACCAGTTTCAGCAGCCGCCCCGTCCCCACCCGTTTCAGCACGCGCTCCGTCCCCACCTGATGTCTCAGCACGGACATGTCCGGCGAGCCCGCCTGGCCGCCGGCAGTCTTGGGGTCGAGCGACCGGATCACCGACTTGGCCTTCTCCAGGTACTTCTTGTAGCGTTCCTCCATGGCGGCCATCTCGGCGTCGCGCCGCGACAGCTGCTCCTGCTGCTCCCGCGTGCGCTCGTCTGGCGGCAATCAGCGCGCGGCTCGCAACGGTCCCGGTACACAGAGCGGGGTACACAGAGCGGGGAACATCGGTATACACAGGTAGCACCCAGCGAGAGCTCCCAACGAACCCGGTATACAGAGTGGGGCACACCGGCATACGTAGGTACAACCCAGCGAGAGCTCTCAACGATCCCGGTACACAGAGTGGGTCACACCGGCATACGTAGGTAAAACCCAGCGAGAGCTCTCAACGGTCCCAGCACACCGGTGCACGTAGGTAGCTCCCAGCGAGCGACACTCAGTGGCCCAGATACACAGACCGAGACCACTGGTACACGTGTGTAGCACTCAGCAAGCAGTCATCAGGAACGGTGAGGCGCTACACAGGAGTGGTACACAAACGCGGCACATAGAAGCAGTACTCAGGAGCTGTGGTCAGGATATACTATGGAGTAGTACAATAGGGGTACAGATGAACGAGCGGTACCACGGAATGGTACGCACGGGCGACGCAGATGAGCAATATTCAGGGGCGGTGTTAAGGAGCGCTGCTAGGGACACACAGACACGATACACCAGAGCAGCACACAGCAGTACACAGGGCCAGTTCACATCAGGTACTCTGAAGCCGTGCTCTGGCACACCGTAACATGCGGCTGTCGGCAGTTTGTAGGTTCAGGTTCGAACATGAAGCTGTACACAGTACATATATTTAGTACAGAGTGCACAAAATTGCCGGAGAAACCATCCTTCCTTCACGAAACTAGTCAGATACTCAGTGATTACCACAGGCTTCAAACTATAAGCTCTCGGTATAACGAGCGACAACAAACGAAGCAGCAAATAGCATCGTGTACAAAGTGCACTCGCTTCTACGGCAGCGTGCATGACGCGACAACGACCTGACCGACACGGTGACCGTGGCAGCGACCCTGCCGGTACCTTGTTCGGCCAAACGGATCTCCATGGCGCCGATCTGCATGTTCTTGCTGTTGAGTTCCTGCTCGAGCGAGTAGAGCCGACCGGCGGAATGTGTCGGGCCGCGGCCGGCCGCGTCCTCAGTCTCTTCCAGGCGAGACTGCAGCTCCAGGATGCGCTGGTTCAACCGCCTGTGGCGCCGCCGAGCGGCAAAAAGACCAAGTTCAGACACGGACGGTGGCCGCGAATACACTGCTCACGGCCGCCGAGTGAGTTTGCGGCTGCGGGTTGCGCGCTCACGACGACAGCTCGCCGGTGATGAGAGAACCACACACGCGACGACAGTACCCAGCCGGAGTCAGGCGTCTGAAGCCGGGGCCAGCTGGGCGAGGCGGCGACCTCAGACGCCGAGAGACGCCAGCGCTGCGCCGCAGTCACATGACCCGAGACCCGCCCTGGCCAGGCGCCATGGCCGAGCGGGCCACCAGTCACGTGACTGCGACGGAGCGTCGCCGGGGGACGGCGCAACACGATACACACACGCACAGTGCATCCCAGCCCACACCCAGAGCGCTCGCTAAGTACACAGGATGGGAGGCGAAGGACGGGCAATCGGGGACAGGCACATGTGGATGGTGTCAACGAAACAAAAGTAAACAGTACTCACATGGTGCACAAGGAAGAGATCGCCGAGTTCCCAATGATTCTGAAGTCGCTTAAAAGGTTGACTGTAAGTAGCTAGCTATAGTGGAAGTAAGGAGACGAACAGAGTCCGAGAAGAGAAGCAGATATTGACCGAATCCGCCACCGTTTACCTGGAGCGTTTTCACAGTGCTAGCAGAAGGAAGAGTGATCGGCAGCTGCCAACGGGTTTTAGTCTGGCCTCCGCTGCCCAGTTAGTCGCCGCACCTCGCGTCGTCCCGTCCGGAGTCATCGCGTCGCGTCGTCTCGAGTCGGATCGGATCGCGTCAAGTCACGTCACGTCACGTCAGACCGGCTCCCTGGCTACTGGGAATACACAACTGCAAGCGGGCGGCGGCCACAACCAAGCTGAGCAGCGCGCTGGCGGTGGGGGAGGGCAGCATGCAGTCGGCCGGTGGCTTCCGCTGCAGCAACACTCGCCGGCTCTCGCAGATTGTGTATTTTCTCCCGAACCGGGAGTGCGGCGGCGCATTTCAGCCGAGCTGAAACGGAGTGCTGTGTTGTCCGTCCCGGCTAGGCCAGGACAGGAG
Source organism: Imbricaverruca yamaguchii (assembly GCA_034440575.1). NCBI lineage: Eukaryota > Metazoa > Arthropoda > Thecostraca > Neoverrucidae > Imbricaverruca > Imbricaverruca yamaguchii. The sequence goes on along the minus strand of JAOTOL010001462.1, from coordinate 518,241 downwards.
CGGAGCAACGTTATCGCGTGACGCCGCAGAGGCGTCGAGCGCTCACAAGTCGGTCGGTGGCTCACAAGCCAGTCAGTCCAGCGATGCGGGTCGTGACGCCCACACGGACATACGCCACATCGCAATACGCATCACGCCCGTGCCTAGGCACTAAACAGTCGCAGCGCCTGCTGGCCGTGTCGGGGAAGACGCGGGAGTGGTCAGAGAAAGACGACACAGTTAAATAATCTCCACTCGTCATACAGCACACGTTGACGGCGAGTGCCCGCGCACACACTGGGCGAGTCTCGGTCAGGCCGGTGCTCCGGCAGAGGCACATCTCAAGGGTCGGGTTCTCCAACGAGACGATCCAACGAGCCGTGCTGTCACGGCGACTGAGCACCGCTGGCCAAGTGAGGACAGGAGGAAGAAGTGAAGCATGCTCGGCCACAGCAGCACCTGGCCATCGCACAACGCCAAGCTCGGTACACGACCTAACTAACAATGAGCCAGGCAGTAGAAAAACAAACAGAGATTCAAAGCCAGCTCAGGTAATCCCGGTGCAAGCCAATGCAAAAGTAGACAAAGCTACCAACTACTACAATACCATTCAGCTAGTGCATACACAATACTTCAGGCATCGAGCCTTGAAGCGAAAAGACGCATGCTACAAAGGACTACACAAATGCGTGAAGTACTGACAAACGCAAGAGACCGACATGAAAATGCCCTCCCACAAGACGAAACTGGGAACACACGCAGCGCACAGCAGGACCACTCGGGGTGACGAACAGCGCACACCGCTGATCAGCACGCTCTTCGCGCAGCCGTCGACCAACTCCGCTGCTTCAATACCACTCCTTGTCGACACAAACTCCGTTCTGAAAGACACCCTGACATAGCGGACGGCGGTAGTAGCGGTACTGGTAAGCATGGATGAAGCGTCTCTGCGTCTGTGTCTCTGTCTGTGTCTCTGTCTGTGTGTGTGTGTGTGTGTGCAGGTACGAGCACGTGTGAATGCAAGCATGTCGAACGAGCGTGTCGTCATCCGTTGCAACCAGCTCAGTGCACATCACGTGAATGTGCGGATGCAGGTGTGGTCGTGGACGTGCAATGATGAGGCCCAGTGTCGACTACATATGCATTTTTGCCTTTCAGTGTTCGCTCATCGTTGTTCCAAGTGAGGGGAAGTTTGTGTCGGGCCATGCATGCGTGTGTGCGTGTGTGAAATGTCGTGCGTGCGAGGCATCACGCGGACTCGCACCGGGCGAGTTCGCGGAGCACGCCGCCGGCCGGCGGCACCAGCTCACGGCGCGCACATCGCGAACGTGGCGCCCACAAGCGTCACGGTGTCCATCAGCTTGCTGCGCCGCTTCTGCGACTTGGAGCGCGAGCGAGAGCGCCGCGGGCGCCGGAAGCTGCGAGACCGCCAGCGCACTATCGTCGGCAGCTCCTGCTCGTCGCTGTCGCGGCGCGCGCGGCGCTGGTCGTCGCGCGGCGGGGAGCGCTCGGCGAGCGGCGCCAGCCGCGCCGCCGGCGAGAACGGCCGCAGCACGTCCGGGTGGAAGTCCTCGGCCGAGGCGAGCGACGGCGTGGCGCGGCTGCCGACGGCCGAGTCCTTGCTGGGCGTGGTCGCGTACAGCGGCTCGTCCAGCAGCGAGCCGGACGAGTCGGAGCGGGTGGCCGCCGACACGGAGCGGAACTCGCCGTACTGGCCGTCGTAGCGGCCGATGAACGACATGCGCCGCTCCAGGTAGGTGTCGCTGCGCTCCGTCACGCCCGTCATGGTGGTGGTGCCCGAGCCGCACTCCAGGTCCAGCCGGCGCGACGCGTCCAGCGTGGTGCGCCGCGACGTCGAGCACGCGCAGCCCGAGTCGAGCGAGTCCTCCTTGCGCGCGGGCACCTTGAGCGAGCGCTGCCGCTGGTTGCCGGGCCACCTCTCCTGCTTGTACTTGACGCTGCCCTGGCGCGTGAAGCGCTGCGGCCCGCGAGACGACGCCACACTGACGGCGTCGTCGTCGTCGTCGTCGACCGGCAGCGGCAGCGGCGGCGGCGGCGCAGCCGGCAGCAGCTCGGTGGTGGACGTGGCCATGTCCTGCAGCCGGCGGATGTACTCCTCCGTGTAGGCGGCCGACGGCGAGCGGGCGGCGGCGGCGGCGGCGCGCGGGCAGCGCGCCTCGTGTCTGGCGCACACGACGGGCGAGTAGCGGCGCGGCGTGCTGGCCGACGACACCAGCTGGTCGACGTACTCGCGGATGAGCGCGCTCGGACTGAGTCGGACGCCGCTGTCGCCGCCCGGACTGCAGCGCCGCTCGGCCGGCTCCGGCGACGTGCACAGCTTAATCTCGTGAATGTGTCGGATGGTCACCTGGTCGGCGGGCGGCGGCGGCGGCGGCGGCGGCGGTGCCACCGGCGGCAGCCGGGCCACCGCCGGCCGCCGCGGCAGCAGCTGAGTGTCGGAGGCCCACCTGTTCTCCGCCTGCAGGTTGGTATCGCGCCGCAGGTCGTCTCGCAGCGCCCGGCACGCCTCGTCCGGCTGCTGCTGGCCGCCGGCCGACACCTGCGAGCGCAGCTGGCGGTTCTCGTACTGGAGCCGCAGCAGCTTCTCCCTGTCGGCACGGTCACACGCGATGTCCGACTGCGGGGCTCGACATCGTGGTGCTTGCTCAGTCACACGGGACGCACGTGTTGCCGGGGAGGTGTCAGGCGACGGCAGAGAGCAGTGCTTGAACACGTAGCTGTCATGCTGAGTAAGCGATACCCACACGGCATGAGGTGCACTCTGATGGACAGGTGGGTGTGGAGACGGGCTGGAAGACAACATGGCTGGCTGATTGACATACGGGCAGGAAAAACGGCCAGACGAACCGATGGACCGGCAGCCGCACGGGCAGATGGGCCGACAAAGATGGACAGATCAACAGAAGGGAAAGGGTTTAAGGATTAGACGCCAGGTAGAAACAGACTGAGACAGCCAGCAAACCAGCCAACCAGCCAGTCAGCTAAGCAGCCAACCAGCCAAAATAGATCCAGACAGACAAATAGCCAATCAGAGAGACACGGGCGGACAAAGACAGACCAGTAGACCAGTCAAATAACCAGTCAAATAGACGATACAGAGAAAAACGACATCCGGTCGGACACATGCCTTCCACGGGCAGGAATATGATTAGCTGGCTTCTATCGATAGAATATTGTCATGCGCAACGTCTTACCAGTAACATCTCACCACCATCTCAACTCACGCGACATCCAATATCGCAACATGTTAATCCCTATCGTGAACGAAGCTGCAAAGCGAGGAGGTAATAGTGATCCTATTCTGATATGAACATGACGGAACATGAACATATGAACGTGCCCAAACGTGAACCATAGCACAAACATACACGCGTCCACACAGATGCAGAGATGCGGTGCAAACTATGTAGCAGGCATACGCTGAACACAATACAATGAATTACTTTTGCAGCCGAAATGTCACGCGATGGCCATGGTTTGGAGAGCACACTTTCGTCACAATCGAGGTCATCAACACGACAGTGGCTCCGCAAGTTCCAAAGACATACAATCCTATGAAAACATGACATGTCGGCTTCGTGGTGGGCGAAAGTTCACAATACAAATTCGAGCTCGGCCAACCGTTCACACCAAACACACTGGTAGACTTCGAGGTTAGACAAGACACAAACTTTAGCAAGGAAGGCTATACAATCGCGTGCCACATCACCAACTCATACATATATACATATATATATATATATATATATATATATATATATATATATATATATATATATATTATATATATATATATAATATTCGTTCATCATACAGGTAAATACATCGTAGCAATCACTACTTCACCCAGGTGAATGACAGCTTGCAGCCAGTCAACTACAAATAAAATCGGAGAGCAATACTGAAGAAGAGTTCTGGACGTCCTCAGATTTGGCCACGCAAATAAGCACTTCGGAGGATGTTGATCCAGAATAAATTACGCCGAGCAGATTATGCTGACGAGTGACAAAGAAAGGGACAAACAACGTAATAACACGTGCAGTCCAATGTCAACCGGCCGCAAATGAACACATCCGTAACAAAGATGGCGCTCCATGCTGCTAACGAGTGACACGAGCCACAGTTGCACCTATGCAAGTGGTAACTGAAACGCTCCTTGGCAAAACAAAATCTGGACCAGGCCACTCCCCAATATGAAAGAAATCAGCTCCAAAACTCCGGAAAGAAAAACGCGGCGACAATTTCCCACAGCAGCCCTCCGACGCAGTAGCGTTTGTCACCGTGGACAACTACAACTCACCAATGAAGGAGCGGCTTTCAGTGGAAACCGGATCAAGAACTGATTCGGGTTGAATGGTCGCCAAAATCTCAACACAAACTAGGATAGGAGCTGAATCAGCGCGGCGCCCAGGACGGTTGCATCACTGTGATGTGGATAGTGGAAGAAGGCATCTCAGTTAATGGCAGCCCACTCGGAAGTCAGGTGACAGGGAGCACCGCTGAGGCGGCAGCATGGTCAGTAGACGCGGTACCGGCGGCGTTTGGGGACCGGCAGACAAACACCGGTCCTACCTCCCACCGCACACTTTTGAAGGCACAAGCAAAGTAAGTGTAGCAAATTTTCTCGAAATAAAAAATACCCGAAGAGTAATTGTTGAACTACTGGATGCCGCATGAAAACAAACTTGTCGTTTGCGATGATGTTCAGACATACGGCTGGTTGGCTGGATATTGAAGCTATATACTATTAGATAGACAACTATAAACTATAGCAATTACGGGGAGGGGGATGCATGATATCAACGTCTATCGGCTAGACAAATGGAGATCTTGTGATCACTACCTCTGTGGTGGAAAGCTTACATGGCATCGACGGGTGCCAACTCGTGGCGAAGGGCTTACCTGACATCACTGGGTGTGTGCCGGGGCGGGAGGCGATGAGTCACCGACAACTGCTGGAAAATTCCTTACCAGCGACTTACTGAACATCGGTGGGTGTTCGGCCCAGCGGAAGACTGGTACGGCTTGTCTACGTGACCATCGACTTTACGACGGATCGACTGCTCTGGGCCACATAACGTCGCCAATCCTTCACGCTGACGAGTCACGGGCAAAGAGAAGCGACAAGTGAGATTCGAACCCGCAACCCTTCGCCTGGGGCCCGGACTGGCGTGGCTCACTTGACATCGGTAGGGTATCTGCTCGATCGTGTCGAGCTCGGAGGACGAGGAGCAGCCGTTGCCGGGCCGTGCCCCTAGCGGCGGAGGCGCGCCGCTCAGCTGCAGCTGCGCCAGCTTCAGCTCCTCGTTCACCTCGCGCAGCTTGTCACGCTCGGCCGTCAGTCGCTGTCAAGGTCACACCACATCGACGGTCATAGATGATGCGCAAACAAGGCGCAGACACAAATCAACGGTCAAAGGTCTGGGGACTGGATGGGGGGACTGGGACTAGGAACTGGTGGACTAGGAACTGGGGGGGGGGGCAGAGACCCATCAAATTTGAACCAGCTTAGCATTGGCCATAAAGGCGTTGCATGGGAATGTTGACCTCACAATGGGAATGCTGGAATGTTGACTCCCCGCTCCTCAACATTGTGATCGTTCGTGCGACCTTGTTCCCGAGCCCTCAGGTGAATGGATGCTAAAACAGTCATTTCTAACCGATTCTGTCCATGCCACACCCAGAGCTAGTGGTTCTGGATTCCGATAAGTGGGGGACAATGTACCACTATCCTGCCTGCTGTACTACGTCCACACCAGGACCACACCCTTCCAGCGAACGGCGCGGCCGACTCGCACACCTCTCATCCACCGGAGCCTCCGTTACAACACGTGGCCAAATTTGTTGGAGCGTCCTACGGCACTGATCTCGACGTCACGTGGCAGCGCGGTGTGGGTGAAGGGGGGGCGGTGCGGTCACAGCCCGGCGGCCTAACGTGTCTCACCACAAAACCAAGCCGTCGGCGGCCGGTGTGGGCGAAGGGGCAGTGAGAGGACGGCGCGCAGACCACGGCATTGCCTTGACATATCGCGCCACACTCGGCTGTGCCGGCCCACCGCACGACTGAACCACAACCGCCGCCGGCCGGCCACCACCGCCGCAGCAGGTCAGCCCAGCCGGCCACCACCGCAGCAGGTCAGCCCAGCCGACCACCGCCGCAGGTCAGCCCAGCCGACCACCACCGCCGCAGGTCAGCCCAGCCGACCACCACCGCCGCAGGTCAGCCCAGCCGACCACCACCGCAGCAGGTCAGCCCAGCCGGCCACCACCGCCGCAGGTCAGCCCAGCCGACCACCACCGCAGGTCAGCCCAGCCGACCACCACCGCAGCAGGTCAGCCCAGCCGACCACCACCGCAGCGTACTGCCGTGATTCGGCGCGGCCGGCGACGCGTCCACCTGCCGCTCCAGCTGCCTCAAGAGACGACTGGCGGGCGCGGCTCGATGGGCCGCCCGACAACGCGTCCAGTGAGCTGCACGCCCGCCCAACACCGAACGTCGAACATCCACAAAGCGCGCCCCGCCCCACCGACCGGGCGCATGTCGTGTCGCCCAATGGGGCCCAGCCGGGCCCACGGCTCTTCTAGATACGGGTCCGGTCCGTCACCTCACTGGCGGCGAGCACATGGATCAGGATCGGGGTGTCGCCAGCGACAGCGGAGGATGCCGAGCCCAACACGCTGGCTGCAGGCCGCTGCAGCCAGCATCCGGGTCCGGGTCGGCAAGTCGTGCTCCTGCTCTGACCATACTGGCGACCACTGTTACTTGGGCAACGGAGCCACCACTGACAACCACTGTCCTGGGCAAATGGGGCCACACGCCACCACATGGCTGTCCACACCCTCCGTGCTCCTGCCCTGCCATACTGGTGACCCCTGTCGCCCTGGGAAATGGAGCCACACCCACCACATGGCCGTCCGCACAGTCGTGCTCGGGGCGGGGGTGGCCGAGTGTTTAAGGTGTTGAGCTCTGGGTACCAAAGTTCCCAGCTTCGACACTCGCACCGCTCCGAACATTTCCCAATCCCGCGGCCCACCGGGGAAACAGTGTGGACGGCGCCACTGGCCGTGAATGTGCATAAAGTGTGTCGAGAACCACCCTCCGTGCTCCTGCCCTGACCATACTGGTGACCCCTGTCGCCCTGGGCAATGGAGCCACACCCACCACATGGCCGTCCGCACAGCGCGCTTTGTCTTCGCACGCAGCCTGCAAGACGGCTACCCGCCGTTGAAATAAAAACTCGGCCGTACGGCACGCCATGTAAACATAGGAATTGGGCCTCAACCTGAGCAACAACAGGCGCCGAGCAAGGTATAGGAAATCGCGGCTCGAACATCTTACAGGTAAAAATTTGACCGCTCCGATTGTTCAACTTCCGACCAAGAAGCCCAGACATGGCGGAGTGCTGTGTGCGCAACTGACAATGCACGAATGCCACCGGTACCAGCCCGACCAATCCAGCAAAACCCTGCGTAGCCTCTTTACTCCTGGATGGATCGTTGGATTGAACTGTGGGAGTACATGTTTACCGAAAATGGGTTGATTGCCAATACCTGAGTGCCAGAACACATACGTCTACAATGCAACACATCATCCCCCGACCCCCACGCGATGAACTATGTCAGCGTGCCGAACCCGAGTGTACACCTCACTTCCAATCAGTTCACTGGACACGGACAATGGGCGCTGGAATCGTCATATCAGCAAGTAACTAAGCCGAGCTCAGCTTTTGACCTCGTGACTAGTTTTTAAAGACCAATTGCGGTCAATATCATACATCCACAGCAGGTCAGGACGACCGGCGAAGTCTGACTGTGACGCGTGTGACCTTGTTCAGGCGATTGCACCCAGGCGTGAACTCCTTCAGATTACTGTAGTGTCACCATAGTTGGTTAAACAAGCTTTAGGGCGCATCGACCAGGTTTGATCGTCTAGCCCGTGTGACCTTACTCGGGTGACTGTACTCCCTCCCTCCTGACCCGAACCGTCAACTAACCTCCTTCTCGCTCTGGAGCGCCGTCATCTTCTCGGTGAGCTTTCTGAGGTCGAACTCGGCCTTGTCGCGCTTCTTGACCTCCTCAGCCAGCTGTTCGTGCAGTTCGCCCACCTGCTTCTTATACAGGTCCAGCTGTGGCCGGTAGCTGCCCGACTTCTTCAACTCCTGTTGGTAAGGTCAGGACAGGTCATGTCAGGTGAGATCGAGCGCGGTCAGTCCGCGGCGTTTGGCAGCGCGATGCACTACGTCGCATCAATTAATGTAACGGCAGGTGGCATCTCCGCATGAGGAGCAGTGGCTGGATTTCCACGTCTACAAGAGACTTGGCCTGGAAAACGAGTGGCTGGAATTTCGACGCATCCAGGAGACGTGGTCAGAAAAAGCTTAGTCACATGTCACGCGCACGCTGATATTGACAGGTGGATGTTGCTACTCGAAAAGGAACACTTGAAAAACTTCGCTTTGTAGCCTGCCAATTTCATGCGTTTCAGCGTTGCAACAATCGCTGTATACTTGCGTAGCCTGCCAGTTTCATGTGCTTTAGCGTTGCAAGATCAATATCGGTGGACTTTTGTAGCCTGCCAGCTTCATACATGTCACTGTTATATCAATCGTTGTGGACTTTTCCAGCCTGCAAGCTTCACACATTTCAACGTTACATCACTCGCTGTGGACTTTTGTAGCCTGCAAGCTCCATACGTTTCAGCGTTGCAGCATCAATCGCTGTGGACTTTTGCAGCCCGCTAGCTTCATACATTGCAGCGTTGCAACATCAATCGCCGTGGACTCGCGTCCAACAATGTGCACACTGCACATTTTGCACATTATTTAATCCAACTGATCCGACCAACACATTCCAGTTTATAAAATATAAATGTAGTTCGAGTTTTTTTTTTCGGGATGCTTTGCAAAATCCAACTCGGCTCTAAGCGGAAGTGTGATGCACTCACCCTGAATACACCCCCTGACTGGGAAATATCAGTGCTATAGCACATTTTGACTGAGAGCCTAACCTACCCAAATAGCAGGCACGGCCACTTGGTGCCTGCACCCCTACCTTCCCTGGCCAGTTGCCAACTGACCATTCCAGCCGGAGGCGTTAATAGCGAGCGGGCGAAGCGAATCGAACCCGCTACTCCAAGACTGGGAGACCTTTGTAGGCCAGCGCTCTATCCGCTGAGCTGACCAGGCGTCAGTTGCTGTATTAACCTCTTCCATCGCTACCACCAGCACGCCCGGCACGCTCACCTCCTCCAGCTCCATGTTGTGCTGCATATAGTCGGTGTTTTTGTCCTCGAGCAGCTTGATCTGGCGGCGCAGGTCGCCCATCTCCTGCAGCCGCTTCTTGTAGGTGTCGAGCGCGGTCTCCCACTGCGTCACCTTGGAGGACGTGTCGCGAAGGATGTCCAGCTCGTCCTGCGCACACCACCGTCACCGTCACTGTCCAAGGTCGCTACCACAACGGTGTGTCCAGCACTGAGCGTCGGAGGAGAGCATCGGCTGCAGCACCGCCATGTGGCACTCAGTGCGACTTTAAAATAGGACGGGTTATCATCACGTGTACCCGTGCAAAGTATGCATACATGTTGCAAGTACACATCGCAAGTATATTGCAGCATGCATGCATGTTGCCACTTCCATGTGTAATCTAGCGACTGGGGAACAATTACTTATTCTACCCCAGCTGCTTATCCGTTCATCTCCTCCATCAACACATACGCGCGTTGGCAGGAATGAAGGCCGACATCAGCATTGATCGACTGGGTCCCCACACGCCCATGCCGGTAAGAAGCGGATTCCTGCGAACGCGCACGGACAGAAAAGGTTCTCCACATATCCGCACCCGTATGGATAGCATACCCTTCACCACATACCCGCAAACAGCGTGTCTCGTCTGCCATTCGCTGCAGCTCTTCGTTCTTGGCCTGCGTCTCCCGAAGATCCTTCTCCATGACTTCACACTTGATTCGGAACTCTTCGCGAACGGCCTCCAACTGTGGGACAGTCGGGCATTACGTCATACGATAGTGTTAACATCATCACGATTCCTCACAGCAAGTGAGGTACAACATCACAACAGTCACGGCATCACGGCGTCACCAGCTGCCGACCCGTAAGTGTGACGCCGTATGTCCGTGAAGTGCGACATCAGACACAAGTACGGTCTGACATCACACGTTGGCGAGGTGCGACGTCAGACATCAGCGTGTCATCGGCCGTGGCAGCCCGGCGACCAATGTCGCGCCGGCCAAGTACACTGCCATTCGTCGCACCGCAGCATACACCCACCCGCACCTTATCGTCACCTGTCACAAACAGGGCGCAACAGAGGAAACCGCTCTGGGCTGGCGCGAAACGGCGGGTAAACAGCGAGACGGCGGGTAACCAGAGAGACAATGGGCAAACATGGTTCGACAGGACAGCTCACAATTCAGGTGTGCATCGCAACGGATCCGAGCGCCAAGACGCAGTGTATATCTCTTCTAATGTCCACGCAGTCAGACTGCGTGAGCATCATAAACACTATTCTCAATCAGCCAGGCACAACGCACATCTCAACCTTCCCGGGCCAACGGAGAGAAACATCGGTGACCGCATTGATCTGCACATACAGTAGATGGCACAGACCAGTGCGGCCACCCTCTGCAGATACAGTAGACGGCGCACACCAGTGCGGCCACCCTCTAAATACACAGTAGACGGCACAGACCAGTGCGGCCACCCTCTAAATACACAGTAGACGGCACAGACCAGTGCGGCCACCATCTTAATATACAGTAGACGGCACGGACCAGTGTCACCACCCCCTGCACATATCGTAGACGGCACAGACTAGCGCGGCCACCCTCTGCACATATAATAGATGCCACATATCAGTTCAGATCGATGCGCCCACCGCTATTGATCTGCGTTGTCTTGGCACGAATGAGATGTGCGTTGTTGGCTGGTTGGCCGGTTGGTTCACAACAACCTGTTCACGTCACATGAGATATGGCTCGGATAGCTGCGGCACGAAGGTCGGGCTTGCTCACGCAGCAGGATACCACAGACAGGGAGGTCAGGCTACAAGAAACGAAGCTCACTTCAGCCCACGTCAGGTCCGGCGAACTCGGTCACGTCCGATTCAGGTATTCTAACTAGGTTCGTCTTGCTCAACTAAGCCCAGTGCTACCAACAGCGCTACAACACATCAGCATTAACCCGGACCACTCTCAGCTCGAGTTCTGTGCCCACCTTATAGATCTCATCATCAGCGGCGGCCAGCTTTCCTCGCAGCTGTTTGTAGCGCTGGCTCTGGTCAGGCCCCTCGGCTACAGGCGACACCGGCTGCGGCAGCTCGCGCTGCTCATTCAGTCGCTTCTGCAGCTGCTGGTTCTCAGCCTGCAGAGCCGCGTTCTCGTCATGCAGAAGAGCGATCTGCCGAGGAGACAGGGGTCAACACTTCCCTCTCGCAACAGTGAGCCATCGAGGAGACAGGGGTCAACACTTCCCTCTCACAACAGTGAGCCATCGAGGAGACAGGGGTCAGTACCTACCTCTCACAACAGTGAGCCATCGAGGAGACAGGGGTCAACACTTCCCTCTCACAACAGTGAGCCATCGAGGAGACAGGGGTCAGCACTTCCCTCTCACAACAGTGAGCCATCGAGGAGACAGGGGTCAACACTTCCCTTTCACAACAGTGAGCCATCGAGGAGACAGGGGTCAACACTTCCCTATCACAACAGTGAGCCATCGAGGAGACAGGGGTCAGCCTCCCCACAACAGTGAGCCACCGAGAGACAGGGGTCAGACCTACCTCTCACAACAGTGACCATCGAGAACAGGGGTCAACACTTCCCTATCACAACAGTGAGCCATCGAGGAGGGGCAACACTTTCCTCTCACAACAGAGCCATCAGAGACAGGGGTCAACACTTCCCTATCACAACAGTGATCCATCGAGGAGACAGGGGTCAACACTTCCCTATCACAACAGTGAGCCATCGACGATACAGGGGTCAGCACTTCCCTATCACAACAGCGATCTCTCGGGGAGACAGATGCTAGTACACAGCCATGTTGTCGCCATACGCGCTGGATGGATACGTATGCCCCACAGGACGGCCTGTGGAGGGGGGGGGGGGGGGTGCCGCACAGACAAGGTCGACAAAGCGGCTGAATCTCGCCAACGGCGAAATCTACCAGATGTTAAGAAAGCAGCACTGATCACTGCAAATACGTATGACAATGGATACACATGGTTATGGCAATGAACACGGCGAAAGCAGCATGAAAGTTGGACAGACGACTTATGAATTTTACTTAGGAGTGCACTTTACATGACGACTTTCTCCTACATGAACCAAAGCTTTACTCGTACGACGAATTCGAACATGTTTTGTGCACGGCAGCCACACAGAAGCCAACACCTATACTTAGCCTTTTCTCACGAGTGTCCCTGTCGACGTTGGAACGGGAACAATCACCATAGGATTTGATATTTGACATGCTTGAAATATTACAAACGATAGCTGGGTGTGGAGTCTTCAACTATACTACTTACGCTACACCAGACACAACAACTACACTGCTAAATATACTGTGAAATAATCGCAGCTGTTAGATACCGTTGGCTCGTGTGCAAAGATGTTGACTACGAACGTTTCGAAGAGCCTACCTGAGGTTGTAACGCCCCTTCCGAGGCGCCATTCAGTGCTCTGCATAGAAAGTGTGCTCGGCTCCGAACAATGGGCATTCTCATGTCGGCACGGCTGTGTTGGGAATGCTCTCCATCACAATACACATCAGCGCGCAAAAACAAACACATCAATCGGCGCGCCGCTGCCGGCGCCGCGTGCCGCCAGCCCACCACCGGAAGACGGTACGCCACGTCACGTCACCACGTGACCCGACCGGACGCAGTGATGCGACCGGAGCCGCGCCACAGCTCGCTCGCGTGGCCGCTGCGGCCGGCCGGACGCGACGCACGCGACACGTCGCCGCCACACCTGCGCCAGTTTTTGCCGGCGTTGGTCGCACCGGCCGCAGGCCGACCAGTGCCGCTGACCAGACGCGACAAACGTTGCGCGACTGGGAACCTGACCGCGCCGCCACGCTCCGACCGTCGCGACAGTCCGCGGTCGGGCGACCGCCACGGCCGCCGGGCGCATCGCGCGCCGCCTCTGACAGACCGACCGCACGCCGACCTTAACGGGCGTCCGGCACGACGGCGGGGCTCAACGTGGGCTCACGGCCGGCAGCAGGTCGGGTCACGCCGCCGGACGCCCCCTGAGCGCGCGACGGAAACCAGGCGCGGTGACGGCCCGGCTGGCGGCCGCGGCAAGCCCGAGGAGATGGCAAGATGTGCCGGACACAGCCGGACGGCCCGACTGCATCCAAAGGCCGAATCAAGCCGCGCTAGGAGGGTACCACACAATCCTGCCCGGCTAAAGTGACCCCGACAGATCACAGAGTCGAAGACACCAGCTGACTGCGCCGACTACGCTAGGAATCAAATTACATGCGGCGTCACCACGAATGCCGTGACGGCAACTTCTCCGCCGAGCGTCGCCTGGTTCCTTACAGAGGATTCCTGATCCACACACAGAATTCCTGGGACCTGTGATTTCTGCCGCTTCATTCTGGAGCAGTTCGCTGCAAGCGCCATGTTAGAGCACAGTCATGATTTTCCCCTTAGAGAGAGAGAGAGAGCAGTCAACGTCTAGTGGGAACCTACGTCCACAGCCATTTCGCACAGGCAGCCTAGTGCAATCCATTTCCCGCATATCACACGGAATTCGATGACATCATTGTCTCAGGTTTGTCCACCGGCACTAACTTTCATCCGAAGGCCTACTGGATCCAACGTGTTTCACAAGCCGCCCATCTGTTCTACCACCCTGCCACTGGCCGCCGTCTATGCTCCCACCCTGCCACCGTCTGTGCTCCCACCCTGCCACTGGCCGCCCGTCTGTGCCCCCACCCTGCCACCGGCCACCCGTCTGTGCCCCCACCCTGCCACTGGCCGCCCGTCTGTGCCCCCACCCTGCCACCGGCCCCCCGTCTGTGCCCCCACCCTGCCACCGGCCACCCGTCTGTGCCTCCACCCTGCCACTGGCCCCCCACCCTGCCACCGGCCACCCGTCTGTGCCCCCACCCTGCCACCGGCCACCCGTCTGTGCCCCCACCCTGCCACTGGCCCCCGTCTGTGCCCCCACCCTGCCACCGGCCACCCGTCTGTGCCCCCACCCTGCCACCGGCCCCCCGTCTGTGCCCCCACCCTGCCACTGGCCACCCGTCTGTGCCCCCACTCTGCCACCGGCCCCCATCTGTGCCCCCACCCTGCCACCGGCCACCCGTCTGTGCCCCCACCCTGCCACCGGCCACCCGTCTGTGCCCCCACCCTGCCACTGGCCACCCGTCTGTGCCTCCACCCTGCCACCGGCCACCCGTCTGTGCCTCCCACCCTCTGCCACCCTGCCACCGGCCACCCGTCTGTGCCTCCACCCTGCCACCGGCCACCCGTCTGTGCTCCCACCCTGCCACCGGCCACCCGTCTGTGCCTCCACCCTGCCACAGGCCACCCGTCTGTGCCCCACCCCGCCACTGGCCCCCGTCTGTGCCTCCACCCTGCCACTGGCCGCCCGTCTGTGCCCCCACCCTGCCACTGGCCACCCGTCTGTGCCTCCACCCTGCCACTGGCCACCCGTCTGTGCCCCCACCCTGCCACCGGCCACCCGTCTGTGCCTCCACCCTGCCACTGGCCACCCGTCTGTGCCACACCCTGCCACAGGCCACCCTTCTGCGCCTCCACAATGCCACAGGCCCCCGTTCCGTCCCAGCCGGAGTGAGCCGGTCAGCGAGTGTGGCACACGGCGCTCGACACAGATCGGCCCAGTCACACAATGGCCCGTGGCTGACAAACGGGCCGCCGCCGACACCGCAGCACTCGACGTGTTCCCAGCACGCGACCGTCCATACCGGGCGGCCTGTCTGCCTCGATACACCAGCCGCCAGCCAGGGCTCTCAAATTCGTCTGTGTTATGTATCCGATGGGCGCAAAAATGGCAGGGATTGGGAAAAATGTGAAATGGGGGTACTTACGCGTACATTTTGGGGCACATTAAACGCTGAATCCCAACTAGACAGTGATGCATTATCAGGAAGCTTTACTGTGCATATGTCAGGCCACATTTGGAATACTGCATCCAAGCTTGGTCTCCTAGCTATGAAAAAGATTGTTGGCTCTTAGAGAGAGTGCAAAGGGGCTACAAAAATGGTTAATGGCATAAGCAACCTGGCATATGAGGAAAGACTGAAGAAATTGAATATGTTTTCACTTAGATATAGAAGGCTGAGAGGAGATCTCATCGAGGTCTTTAAATTTGTACATGGTCTGGAGAGGGGATATCTTGGGGAAATGTTTGAATTGAACAGAAATGATGCAATTAGAGGCCATAAATTCAAAATTAAAGTTAACCACAGCAGAACAAGGCTAAGGCAGACTTTCTTCACCAACAGGGTAGTGGAACACTGGAACCAGCTGCCAAAAAACATTGTCAGTAGCAGCATATTGAACATCTTTAAAAACAGCATAGACAATCACTATAAAAATAGAGGGCTTGCTTTTCAGTATTACAGGGTGGGCTGATTGACATATTTGGTGGGCAACTGGTTCAGTGTACAGAGTGCAACCAAGAAGGGCCCTTGTGGCTCATAGTTGCACTAATCTTTTATGCCTTTATGTCTACAAGCATATCGCAACGCAATTGTTGGAAACTAGATAACCTATGATGTGGTCTGCTATGCAATACCAGCTTATAGTATATGCCTTTTTAGCGCTATCCCGAATATAGATATTTCTAAATTACGCATCTCAAAATATACGAAGAAGGTTCAGTCATAGGGACGCTACCGGCTGAAAGATATGGTTTGAGAGATATGACTTAAAATGTATGTTAAGTGACACCAATTCTAACGCGAATTTTGACATCCTACCGTGCTCGTTTCAATCGCTCACACCTAACAAGAAAAACAACATTATTTTAAATTGCAACTAGAGCTGTTGAACTTCATTGAACAAATAACTATTTTTATGTGCGAATAACAAAAGATGAGGAAGCATTTCATGTAATATCTACAGCTAAGACAATTATATGCATCATGCATGCTCATATCACCTAGTATGAACACCACTGAGGAGTAGCTTGGTAAAAAGATGTAGAAACTATATCGGAAGTGATGTAAGCAAAATATGTGTTACGTGTTAGCTTGCACCCAACTGAGAGAACTTGAGAACCCTGCCCAACGGCAGGGGTCACAACGCCGGCCCCGCTCCACACGGCTATAAATTATTCGTGGAATAGGGTGAAACTTACCGCTTACTGAACACTGAGTCGAAGTCCTTCCCAGATAATTACCTACATCGTGCTTCTTGGTGCGTGCTCGTGAAGTCATCACGTCTCGTGTATAACAGTATCCCGTGCTTATGCCCATAATCGCTTCGAGATCGTGAGAGCAAACATCACGCGGTGCAATTTCAGGTAAAGGGATTGCGTATGATGTGCTATGTTAAAGAACTCCAGTTTACGGCATAGGTATTTGTATAGTTATCATTGATATGGGTACCTCCAAATTAGATACCTCTCAAAACACGCAAAATGGGTAGTTATGTGGTACGATGCAATTTTCCAAAAACTACGTTTCAAGGACCTAATTATTTTAAACAGTATCATTTCCATAGCGATTTCGGCATCCCGCTGTACTAGTTTCGACATCTCACACGTAACAAGAAATCATTATTTTAACACTGGCCCAACACTGCACCCACCTGCGGCGTCAGCGGCCATCGGCTCGGCGGAGCCAGCTCCACACACCCACGGCCCGGCGGAGCCAGCTCCACACACCCACGGCTCGGCGGAGCCAGCTCCACACACCCACGTCCCGGCGGAGCCAGCTCCACACACCCACGTCCCGGCGGAGCCAGCTCCACACACCCACGTCCCGGCGGAGCCAGCTCCACACACCCACGGCTCGGCGGAGTCAGCTCCACACACCCACGTCCCGGCGGAGCCAGCTCCACACACCCACGTCCCGGCAGAGCCAGCTCCACACACCCACGTCCCGGCGGAGCCTCACAACCCACGTCAGCGGCCAGTTCAACCCACCCACGTCCCGGCGGAGCCAGCCCACACACCCACGTCCCGGCGGAGCCAGTTCCGCACACCCACGCTCGGCGGAGCCAGCTCCACACACCCACGTCCCGGCGGAGCCAGCTCCACACACCACGTCCCGGCGGAGCCAGCTCCACACCACGTCGGCGAGTTCAAACTCGGCGGAGCCAGCTAAACGTCCCGAACACAACAGTCAGCGACGTACCAGTCCCGGCGGAGTCAGCTCCACACACCCACGTCCCGGCGGAGCCAGCTCCACACACCCACGGAGTCAGCGGCCATCGCATGACGACTTCACGCCGCAACACCGAGATCGGCCGATAGTCTCTGTCTGCCCCCACAGCTGACTTGGCAAAGCTTCGCGTTGACGGTTGGTTGAAGTGTTCGGTGAAGCTAAACCTGAATGGGTGGGGAGGGGGACAGCACGGCACGGCACGGCAGGGCACGGCAGCCTCGCCGAGCGCAGCCGGCCGGCCGTTCTGGGAAACACAGCACCGGCGGACGACTGCTGTCTTCCGGCGAGCACGCCCCAGCGGCCGACGGCCACGTGCCGGCCGTCGGCCCCAGGGGTGCGCCGCCGCGCCTCACAACCGTATGGCAGCGCTCTGTCGGCCGCGAAGGCTGAACTGGCCAGGCTCGGCTACAACACAGACCGATCGGTTCCAACACAGATCAACAGTTCAATCAGTTACAACACAGGTCGATCGGCTTCAACACAAATCGACAGTTGAACCAATTACAACACAGGTGGATCGGCTACTACACGGGCCGATCGGATA
This sequence comes from Imbricaverruca yamaguchii, assembly GCA_034440575.1. Classification (NCBI taxonomy): domain Eukaryota; kingdom Metazoa; phylum Arthropoda; class Thecostraca; family Neoverrucidae; genus Imbricaverruca; species Imbricaverruca yamaguchii. Next base: position 500,313 of record JAOTOL010001462.1, on the reverse strand, counting down.
CAACACGGAAAGGCCGTCCATTTCACTACCAGTGTGGAAAATATATACCTCTGGAGCATAACACCGAATTAGATGCTCAAATCCGCTCCAAGCCATATCCATATGAGAAAATTCTATGAAATAACCACATTGGTACATGATAGAGATATACACTCCTTGTTTAATCTGTTTAACAAATGTAATATAGTGCCTTCGCAGTGCCAGAGAACAACGACACGGCCGCACCTCGACATGAAAATGCACTTCGCCACAACAGCGCTGCCAGCTCCAGTCGGGATCATGCCGCCTTACGTGGGACGTGTTGAGTCATCAGGGCTCGGACATCCGCCCGTCACGTGACCGTGACGCGCCCGTCACGTGACGGTGACGCGCCCAGCCCTGCCACCAGACGGCCGGCCGGCAGGCAGCCGCGCCCCTCCCAGCCGGCACCGACTCGCCCGAGTTCGCACGGTGGTTCAACGTCCCGTCTCGCCGGCCATCAGTGCGCAACGACACGTGTAGAGCCGGCATTCGCATACGAACCCGCGCCGGGGCACGGCGAACGGCCGCACCACCTCCTCCTGGCCGGCAGGCTTCGCCTCAGGCGGCCGCACTCGCGGCGACGAGGGCACCGCGAGCTGCTGCGGCGCCACCGGCGCATGCCCTACGGCCGCGTTACAGCCGGCTGGGCCGACACTGACCGGCCTCGGAAGGTCGGCTGACGCGCCTTCACCAATAACAACTGGCGTCGGCCGGCCGCCGCCCACCACCCATCCGTCTACGCTCGTGACCGCCTGTGTCACCGCCGCCCTGATAATGGGCGTGCCGTTGTGTCCGTCCACGTCCACTGAAGCTTCTCGTGACTCAGCTGGTGATACCAGGCTATCAGCCGAATATCTTCAGGTCCATTGAAACTCATTACAACTCCAAACACAGCTCAGAGAAGCTTATCCGGACCGGAGCGTCAATTTTCAGATGAATTTTGATGGCATTGATCGGTAAATACGGCTGAAAAAACGTGAACTTTCAGAGCTCTAAAGCTTCTGAATGTCTAATGCCTAAATGTCTCGAATGCTTATAACATCGATATTGTCTGCGAGTAAATGACTGCGAGTCAATCTAGATCAACTGGTGCGACGCGGTGGAACACCTTTGGCGCGACGTATACAATGTCGTCTACACTAGAACTAGCCCATCTGTTTTCAGGCGTGTGACATGAGTTCCCCAAGCCGGCCAGGGACCTGCCAGCCAACGAACGACGATACATCACTCACAGAGTCAGCCGTGACATGCACCTCCGCAGGTCCCCCGACCCGATCCACCCCGGGCGCCTTTCCATCCGCCGCAACCCTGCAATCATCCGATCCGAACTCACAATCGACCGAAATCCACGCCGGCACGAGTCAGTGCGACTGCCCCTCCCACCGATGGAGCGGCCGGTTCCGGTTCCGGTCGAGATCAATCTCACGCACGTCGTCCTCCTCACCAGCTGCGCGACTTTCTCCCTGGCTCGCCATCAGCGCGCCTTACACCGGTTTCACCGAGTCACGCTTGGTTCAATGGAAGTTGCCGCACTGCAATGGCGACTGCAACAGACCGCGCTAGCCCCGTGGCCGAAGCGATTACTGCATGCTGGTTCAGGATACACCGACAATAAGCACATTCGGGCGTTTCTAATGCACGCGTGAAATCAAATCTGTCAATGGTTTGCCCTGCATCGGAATCGATAGGCGGCCTCTTCCCCGAAGCATACAGCCGCTGCATCAATCAAAGTCACACTTGCTCGCGCTGATTGAGGTGCTCCCAATCGATAGTCATCAGTGGAAGTCATTACTACGTAACGAAAGATGGGAGGTCGATGACATAGAATTTGACTTCGTTGTCGATGTAATCGTTAGACATCAAACTCGTCGTGTGCTACAACTGCACCTAGGTGCCAGCGCCATCCGGTCAATAGCTTCTCTGTTCACCGCCATATTCGAACACCTCATTCGTATGCAGCCAAGTGCACCTCCGGGCCCGTGGTTTTCCTGTTCGAGTTCTGGTATCGCTGCACCTACTGCTGGTAACTGCTTCCCACTCCCCTAATATGCATCCTACCATCACATGAAAAACCATCAATAAATTCCACTTCACTTCACTTAAACTTGCTTCAGGTCTTCAAATTCAATCACCTGAGCCATCAGCTACCCCTCCCCCTCTCCAGTAACAACATCTACAGCTGAGCCATTTCCAGAATAGCCCAGTATTCTTCGGCTGCCACAATACCTGCCTGCTTTCCGATCCAACATCCCACCCTGACATTCTCCTCAGCGCTTTTTACCAAGCTCCCCTAGGAAAGGCCTCCTCGCAGTGACGGTCGGGACCTGTCTCAGTGAGCTGATGAGACCGGAGTCGCGGGTACCGTGTCTCCTCAGTGAGCTAAGGGGGCCGGAGTCGCGGGTACCGTGTCTCCTCAGTGAGCGGTAAGGCCGGAGTCGCGGGTACCGTGTCTCCTCAGTGAGCTAGGCCGGGCGCGGTGGTCCCTCAGTGAGTTGGTAAGGCCGGATTCGCGGGTGCCGTGTCTCCTCAGTGAGCTGGTAAGGCCGGAGTCGCGGGTACCGTGTCTCCTCAGTGAGCTGGTAAGGCCGGAGTCGCGGGTGCCGTGTTCATGATGGTAAGGCCGAGTCCGTGTCCCCTCAGTGAGCTGGTAAGGCCGGAGTCGCGGGTACCGTGTCTCCTCAGTGAGCTGGTAAGCCGAGTCGCGGGTACCGTGTCTCCTCAGTGAGCTGGTAAGGCCGGAGTCGCGGGTACCGTGTCTCCTCAGTGAGCTGGTAAGGCCGGAGTCGCGGGTACCGTGTCTCCTCAGTGAGCTGGTAAGGCCGGAGTCGCGGGTACCGTGTCTCCTCAGTGAGCTGGTAAGGCCGGAGTCGCGGGTACCGTGTCTCCTAGTGACGGTAAGGCCGAGTCGCGGATACCGTGTCTTCTCAGTGAGCTGGTAAGGCCGGAGTCGCGGGTACCGTGTCTCCTCAGTGAGCTGGCAAGGCTGGAGTCGCGAGTACCGCGTCTCCGGCTGCAGTCGCTGGTGCTGCGCTACCTCAGTAATGCAGTGCCTCCCCAGTGACCCAGTGGGGTCGCTGAGTCGGACGGCCAGCGTACTCACCTGGTTGTTCAGCTCGAAACAGCGCTGCTTGCGTTCATCCTTCATGACGTCGTAGTCCCTGACCACGCCGCGCAGCCGGTCCACGTCCTTCATGGACTCGGCGCCGCCGCCCCGCATCAGCTCCTGTATGGCCGCCATCAGCACCGCCTGCACCGACAGCTCCAGCCGCTGGATAGCCTCGATGTACTCTGGGGACGGCGGAGCGGGTCAGCTCCTGGGTCGCCTCGATATTGGTAACGGACGAGGTCAGCTAATGCAGTCAAGTGACACGTGAGCCAGGTGCTGTCGCCTGCGGGGGGGGGGGGACCAGACGATGCGACTACGTTGCACTCACCGGGATAATACGTAGACGAGTAAGATACGCTGCGGATGATGAAAGCAAACTGGCTGTACGTAAATATCCTCAACGCAAAATACAATCTTCGATCTCTGGATCCCTGGGGATCCTCGTAATGTAAATTTTAAACTCATACGATGCTGACAAGCAGAAACAGAAGGCGCAAATACATTCTGGGACACACTCAGTATCTGCACTGACAGACTGTTTATTGGTTGGTTCACGACACACTTTATGCACATTCACGGCTAATGGCGCCGCACACACTGTTTCGCCGGTGGGCCGCGGGATTGTGAAATGTCCTGAGTGGCGCTAGAGTCGAACCCGGGACCTTTGGTACCCATAGCCCGACACCTTAACCACTCGGCCATCCCCGCCCCCACTGACAGACTGTTCACACGTAGAAATAGAAGGCGCACATGCATGAAAGGACCAGCATTATGCACCTGCACTGACAAAGACTGTTTACAAGTAGACATGGAAGGCACAAATACATGAGAAGACCCGCGCGCTGCATCTGTACCGACAAACACCGTTCCGAGGTCAAAACGCCTAAATTATGTTATCCCTACAATTTCCATGGTTTCATCTTCTACATTAGCCATACGTATGTATACTTATACGCATGCAGATGCACACATACACACATTGCATACAGATGCAGTGTGTGTGTGTATGTGTACATAGATACATGGTGATTTATTGATTATTTGGGCTTAAGGGCGCGCCGACTACAAGGTCATTTAGCGCCACATAGATATATGGTGGGTTGTGTCGCTATGCATTGACCATAGTCGAATGAATCACCAGCAAGTTACCAGAATAGGATAGACTGACTGGGCCGGTCGATGAGGTAAGTCTACAAAGGATGCGTGCGGGTGGATGCATCGGACAAGTTCGGGTCAGAGGGGTCGACAGAGTGAGTAGGAATCGGTGATGGGGTCAACAGGTTGACCATGGGAACTACGCGTCTGCAGACTGGGCGATTGCGGGGCAGGCGGGGTGAGGAAAGCGACGGTATGCCCAGCACATTCAGGAGGCACACGAGCCGACAACACGGCATCTCAGTTAATTAGTTATTAGGGTTTTAGGGTGCATCAACTGCATTGGTTATACAGCGGCCATGTTCACGGCATCTCAGGTAGTTGATGGAACGGCGATAGCCGTCGCGCATGCCAGTCATGACGACGCTTGCAGGCACCTTTCACGACAAGCTCGCCTGTCGGAGATGACCTGCATTTGGACCTTGGGACGTGTCGACCGATACTTACCTTATAGTTACTGTATCACGAATCTTTGGGTCACCATTCTGGAATTGAATAGTCGTGAGAAGATTTCAGACACCCAGTGGAATTCTAGCTCAGGATTTTACGAATATAAACGTACTCCATAATCGGTTAACTGTCGAGTATTTGTGCGGGGAAATTAAGGTGGTTTACTGGTGGCAAGTGACATCCGCCCGACATCCGCTTCCTTTCCCACGTGGGTAACTGCTGTCTATCACGCCCCCAATCACAGGCCAACGCACCCAACGCCACGACCACAAGCCTATATTGGGTAGTGGCTGCACTCAACATATTCTGAAGAAGCCACCTGATCTGATAATGCTGAATAGACACATGTCGGCGGCCTGCCCGCTGATAACTTTTTCATCCCCTCCAACGACGGCTAAGCCGTCGGCACGGTTCAGCACATGGCCGGCAGCCTGCCGTGTGAGCGCCCCGGCGAGAACTCGTGAGCCGCCGATCACCAGCCAGCCGCATCGCCAATTGACCCGGCCGGCCGATCCACGGCGGGGCGTGGGAACCGGCGTCCGCGGCTCGTCACGAGCGTCGGCCCGGCCCGACCCGGACCGCTCCTCCTACCAACACATCACCTGTCAGCGGCGCCGGGATGCGGCCGCACGCCGCTCCCACACTCGAGCACAGCTGGCGTGGCGGCAACATTTCCCGGGAAACCGCGGACAGTCGCCGTCCGCGGCGACGTCGTGTCGGCGGCGCTGCGCCGGCCTGTCCACTTTCACCCGGTCCGGGCGCGTTGCAAACCCTGCCGCGGCCGGCGGGACAGGGCGCGCCGCCACGCCCTGCGCCGCCGGTGAGGTCACACCGGTCCGCGGTGTCGGCTCCCACGCCTGTCCCCGGCCACCACCCATGGCTGGCAAGTCTGTCCGCCACTGCGACAGCGCGGACGCTTTGCAGGCGCCCGCGCTGAGTGGCGACGCTGTTACGCAGCGCCGACCGGTGTGGCTGGCTCACTGACGACGACACCGGGTCGGAGTGTCGGCGGCCGTCCGACCTCGGCCGGGACCGGCTCGGCAGACATGTCAGTGGGTAGGCAGACACAACCCGATCCACGGCCGACCGGCAGCTCGCCCGCCCGCCCACCCACTCACGGTGGTAATCTGTGCACAAGGTCAGTCGGTCGGCTCCCGGCCGGCCATGGTGCGTTCTGGGCAAGGCAGGTTCTGTCTGGGTTCGGCAGAGCCGGCACGCTTCGGTCCGAAAGCTCTGAGCCCCACAGGCCCGGTGCGTCTAAGCCCCGCAGATCTGGACCCGGCTGGACAGGCAGGGTTTGGCCCGACAGAGCCGGCACGTCTCGGTCCAGCGGTCTGCGCCCCACAGGTCCGGTGGGTCTGAGCCCGGCCGGACAGGCAGGCCTGGGTCCGAAAGGTCTGGCCAGAACGTGACCGGGCCGGGGGCCCATTGACACAGGACCGATGGGAACGACCGGAGTGCTGCGGAAAATCCTGCGACGGCCGAAAAAATATATCGCAATTCGTGGACAGCGTGGGAGCATCCTGGACCATACCAACCTACGCAGCTGCGAGGTCGGCAAAGCTGATGGAGCTGACGATGCAGACGGACTGACAAAGCTGACAGCTCACATTATCCACGTAACGAATGGAGCTGACAACGCTAGCCAGGCGGATACGGTGGCTCTTCAGAGCAACATCAGCCAAAAGACCCCCCACGCCCATGCCTTGCAATGACATCCGGTATTGACCGAGCGGAGGTCATATGACCGGTGAAGAGGCAGTTCGTCCAGCCGCGTCCACCTGCAGTCACGACAGCCGCCGCTGATCGCCGGCACACGGAAGCAGTGCCAGATCAGCCTCGGTATGGCGGCAGGGGCGGCTCCAGCCCAGGCTGTCCGATCATCCTCGGTTTGGCGGCAGGGGCGGCTCCAGCGGAGGTTGCCCGGTCGGTCTCGGTATGGCGGCAGGGGCGGCTCCAGCGGAGGTTGCCCGGTCGTCCTCGGTATGGCGGCAGGGGCGGCTCCAGAGGAGGACGCCCGGTCGTCCTAAGTATGGCGGCAGGGACGGCTCCAGAGGAGGCTGCCCGGTCTTCCTCGGTATGACGGCAGGGGCGGCTCCAGCGGAGGTTGCCCGGTCGGTGTCGGTATGGCGGCAGGGGCGGCTCCAGAGGAGGACACCCGGTCGGTGTCGGTATGGCGGCAGGGGCGGTTCCAGAGGAGGACGCCCGGTCGCACACCTATGTCGCGTCGCCACACCCGCACGCAGCCCCAGCCGGGACCGTGAGGCGGCGCCAGGCACCCTGTACTCGCCCTTGGCCCGTCCATAAAGCCGCAAAGTCCGGTTTCCTCGGTGTCGGCGTGCAGGCGCGGCCCATGCATTCCTCCCCCCCCACACACACAATGGATGGCGGTAGGTGGATGAGCGTACGGCGCCACCGCACACAGAACCACAGGCATGGCATGTCGGTAGCCTGTGCGGCCACGACCGCCGGCCCACAAGCATAGAATGTCGGTAACCTGTGCGACCACGACCACCGGCAGCAGGCTTCTCGTGCTCCGGCAGGCCTCCGCCAGCCGGCCTCTCAGAGTTCGGCTTCTGGAGGGTTCCGCGAACTGAGCCGACGTTTACGGCTTCCCGGCACATCTGCCAACTAGAGACCTCAACGGGCGAGAGTTGGCACCCAATACCCACCCGCTACCCGAAGAATACGATTTGTACCCACCTGCTACGCGGAACATTTTCCGACGTTCATCCCATACCCATCCGCATGCCAGTGAATTTATCACTAGAGGACTTATAGCAATGTTTACCCGTGAAACCCTAAATGGGCTTTATTCACGAGTAAATAACATTCGTTTATGTAATCAATGTTTATGCTTGTCATGCAGAGCTCATGGGGCCAAAGGTGCAGGTGGCTCTGGTCAGTCAGGCGCGACAGGCATTTTAGCAATCCATCTGAGATCTGCAGTGGTTGGTTGAAGCATTCTATTTTTTTCTGGAATGCTAAACCCATGCTACCAAGTGTTTTGTATGCAGAGTTGCACGAAATACCTGGCCAGCATGCCCTTGAATGGAAACTAATTCGGAATGGCTACTATGTACAAGCCATTGCATGTGGCTAACATTCACGGATTATTTTCATTATTCGCTCAATGTTCACGTTGCAATTGAACCACAATACAACACCGTACTAGATAACGAAGCATTTATTTTGCTGGTATTAAACAAAAAGATGCATATCTGAAGTCAGAAATCGCAGAACGGTTACTAGTGTTGGCTTATTGGCTTCATGACACCGGAAGTGCCGAAACCGCTGGCGAACTGGCTCTGCGAGTCGCCTGCAGTTGGATGCGGTGCGCTTTGCGGTTTTGAGACCAACGACTTGGAATGCTGCACGAAATCCAAATCGAGTGGGTGGTCTCGGAGTCCAACTGCTGCAGGGTCCGAGGCAGAACTGTTGCAAGGCAGACCCTGCCACTGAGTATGTGGCAAAACCTAAAAGGAAGGCCGACTTCCTTTACGCGAGGTATTTCACCGCGTTCGCACATACCTATCACAAATTGGTAGATGAGTGGAAGATGGCCGTTATATATGATAACACACTTCACAACTCATATGCATTAACACCGTCACATTCCTCAACATGACAACATCTCAGCATGTCAACATCGGGGCAGACGTATGTACTTCGTGACATACACATTTACTTAATAAACTGCACAGCGCAACCTGTGGTGGTTATTGGTTTTACGACACGTTGACCGTTGAGTCATGTAGCGTCGCCAATATCTCACGCAGATTGGCCGCGGGCGAGGAGTAGCGGCAGGTGAGATTCGAACCCACTATCTTTCGATTGTGAGACAGCAACTTACCCCAAGGCTACTCGTCCCGGTTACTATTGTTGAAGATATTAGTTGGCTATGTGGGCTTTAGGGCGCCCCACCAGGTTGGATCATTCCCGCCCATTGTCGCAGATGTAGTCATTGATTGCTACCCGACATGCACCCCATGTATAGGCTGCTGACCTGCACCCACAAATTGCATACCCTTTGAGTGTATTGACCGCTAACCTGTATCCACCCGTTGCGTCTGGTTTTCCTCAAATCCTATTCTTATACCCATTCCTGTACCTACTCCCATGCGCAAGGGTGGTAGAACCCTGGGTTCTTTTACGACGCATTCGACCGCTATGTCATATAGCGTCGCCAACCTCTCACGCCGATTGGTCGCGGGTGGACTCGGTAAATGCCGTCGGTTGTGAGATTCGAACCCACAATATTGCGATCAAGAGTACGACACTCCACCAACTGAGCTAACTGAGTGGCGGCAGGTGCGACAACGTGCACAGAGGGTCTACACACCACGCTTGACGTCCGAACTGACGAGAGAAGCACGTGGCAGCGGGTGGCGGCAGGTGTAACAACGTGCACAGAGGGTCAACACACCACGCCGGACGTGCCTACCGACGAGAGAAGCACGTGGCAGCGGGTGGTGCGAAGAGGTGGCCCTTTTCACCGGCGCCGCTGCATGCTCGTGAAAGGAGAGCGTGGCAGGGCAGACTGTCTAGCCGTGGAAACCGGTGTGAGCCGTGAAAAATGGACAATTAACAGGCCGCGGGTCGACCGTTTTGGAGAAACGCGCTAATGGCATACAATTAGAGGCGACCCCGGGTCGAGGGTCAGGCCATCGCGGCTTCATCTCGCCAGGCATGCTGACGCCTTGTCGGCGTGGCACCGACGCTATCGGCGACATCGCTCGGGTTACAGGACACGAGACAGAGTCGGTGGCGCACCGAAGCTGGGAAAACGACGGCGCTGACATGGTCAGTGGAACAGGTCCGGACATCGCTCTGGTTACAGGACACGAGACAGAGTCGGTGGCGCACCGAAGCTGGGAGGACGACGGCGCTGACATGGTCAGTGGAACAGGTCCGGACGTCGCTCTGGGTCACAGAACACAAGACAGAGTCGGGGGCGCACCGAAGCTGGGACAACGACGGCGCTGACATGGTCAGTGGAACAGGTCCGGACGTCGCTCGGGTCACCTGACACGAGATAGAGACGAACACAGCAGCGCACCGCGGCTAGGAGAACAACGGTGTTGTGTAACCGGAACGTTTGCGCTTATGGTCCCGACACGAGCCAGCCGGTCGGCAGGAGGCATGTGCAAGTGACATGGCTATCCTTATCTGTGCCCCCATTGTTCACGTTGTGACACTACGACGGAGGGACTCGCATCTGTCATTCTGCAACCAATGCTAGACCATGTGCGTCACAAAGGCTACATTACTATATACATATTACCATCAGCAACCCTTAGCCATCACTAACCACCTTACGCCGTTGACGTTTCAAAACAACATCGCACAAGTTTGCGTACAACCGCAACGCAAGAGTGAACATAATCCTCTAAGCGACTTTCCTTACTGGAAAATAATCAGCTACTTCGGAAAGAAAGGAACCATGCCCCCAGCAAGCATGATGGCATTTCCGAAAATATCTCCTGGCGCTCACGTCGTAACGAGCATTAGCCGATAACGTGCACTTAGCTCGTCCAGCAGTGCCTGTATCTATATCTTGATCGACCAGCATAACCGGATTGGAGATTGATACTTCAATGATCCAAAGCTGAATGACGCAAAAATGATTCAGCCATAGCAAGGCTTGAGTCTGATTGCAATCTATGATTATACATAAACAATAACCCTTTCTCCGAACGTGCATTAGAAGCACACCGCAACAATAACTGCTCCCCAAAACTCCCCTGGTCCCACTGACTGTGACATGCAACGGGAATAAGTTTGAATCCAGCAGTAGTTGGTTGGTTGGTTATTTGGCCTTAGTGGCGCTTCGACTGCTTCGGTTATACACAGTAGTTGGTCGAAGTCGTTGAAAACTGCATCCTTTTCATGGTCATATTCTAAATCCCATTCCACACTCGACTAAAACAACTAATGGTGGATTAAACACTTGACTAAAACAACTGCATCAATGACTGGTAAGCATAGTAGCAACAGAACACCTCAGGCCTCAGGCAGGCATGCTTGGCAATCAATCGCCACTACAGTATGACACCAACCAGCGATACAAAATAGGTCTGGGAACATGACCGCATCAAATAATGTCTCAAGTGTGGCCCAAAGGCCGGCACTGGAAGTAACAGCGGAAGAGAATAACGAGTAAACATAGCATTCGTACAACTGTGCGGTGTGCCGCATGGCAAAAGCACCGATTAGCCGAAAACGGAGCTAGCACATGGCCTCGCGGGATATGCACCACGATGCGACTCCCACGGCACACCGGGACGTCTTCCAACAACTTCCAGACTTCAGCATTTATTATTAGTATCATCACTGCAGTGAAAGTATTCTTGCGATAGTTGTTCCGGATCAAGTTAATGGACTGGCTTGGCCTGTTCACATACGGCTCGGCTCTGTCACCGTGGATCACACGAGCATGCTCGCAGCTGACACAGTGCATCTCACGTAACATGCCCGCAGTTGCCACAGTGCATCACACGAAGCTGACCCATACATATCTGGCAACCCGCCGGGTGACGTGTTGGCCCAGCAAGGCGGCTCATGGCCGGAAAGCTCCGTCCGCAGCCAGCGCAACAAACACGCCCAGTGTCCCGCGCGGCCCGACTCTCGAAACCAACCGAGAACACCGGCCCATTACGGCCGGGCAATAAACCACCGGAGGCGGGCGCGGAGGCAGGCGCGGTGGTAGCCGGTGTGGACGCGGTCCATTGTCCAGCCGAGGTGCGCGGCTACTGAGACGCCGACCACTCCCACCCGGTCCGGCCCGGCTCTGTCTTCATCATACCAGTACCGCAAGGTGTGCCCTGCAGCACACACTGCACACCGCTATCCCGCCTGGCCCGGCCAGGTCAGGCCTGACCCGGCCCGGCTCTGGCTATGCCATGCCAGAACCGCAAAGAGTGCGCGGCAGCACAAGCTGCACGCTGTTGATGGATAGTGTGCAGTGTGGTGTACGCGGCAGATCATCTAGATGGTCGCTGCCTTCAGAAGTTCGCATGGGTGTGTTTTGCCGTTGACGAGACATGCAACCGAGGGCAGGAGATACGCATTGAAACTGAGAAGAGGAGAGAATGAGAGAAGGAGGAGAGGAGAGGAGATAATGAGATGCGAGAAGGAGAGGGGAGAAGGAGATAAGGATGTGAGGAGGAAGGAGAGAAGGGCGTCAATCGACGCTGAGGCGAGTCTACACTGCCGCCCGTTGTGCGCATCAATGATTCGACCTGGTCATAAGGCAGGGACAATGATGCGGTGTATCGGTGCGCCAGAGCCAGAGCCAGAGCCAGAGCCAGAGCCAGAGCCAGAGCCAGAGAGACAGAGAGACAGAGAGAGAGAACAGAGAAGAGAGAGACAGAGAGAGACAGAGAGAGACAGAGAGAGACAGAGAGAGAGAGAGAGACAGAGAGAGACAGAGAGAGACAGAGAGACAGAGAAGAGACAGAGAGAGACAGAGAGAGAGAGAGAGAAGAGAGAGACAGAGAGAGAGAAGAGACAGAGAGCCAGAGCCAGAGACAGAGACAGAGCCAGAGACAGAGACAGAGACAGAGACAGAGACAGAGACAGAGACAGAGACAGAGACAGAGACAGAGACAGAGACAGAGACAGAGACAGAGACAGAGACAGAGACAGAGACAGAGACAGAGACAGAGACAGAGACAGAGACAGAGACAGAGACAGAGACAGAGACAGAGACAGAGACAGAGACAGAGACAGAGACAGAGACAGAGACAGAGACAGAGACAGAGACAGAGAAGAGACAGAAGAAAGAGAGACAGAGAAGAGACAGAGACAGAGACAGAGAAGAGACAGAGACAGAGACAGAGACAGAGAGAGAAGAGAAGAGACAGAGACAGAGAAGACAGAGAAGAAAGAGAAGAGACAGAGAGAGAGAGAGAGAGAGAGAGAGAGAGAGAGAGAGAGAGAGAGAGAGAGAGAGAGAGAGAGAGAGAGAGAGAGAGAGAGAGAGAGAGAGAGAGAGAGAGAGAGAGAGAGAGAGAGAGAGAGAGAGAGAGAGAGAGAGAGAGAGAGAGAGAGCACCATTGCCACACGCTTCGCCAGCCGATGAAACCGCCGTCGGCCGTTCGCACGTGCAGTGACCACCGCTCGGTGCAAAAACGCCACCCCGTCAATCAGACAGTCAACCGGGCAGACATATCTACAACACCCCACCAGCCGGCGGGCAGCGGCTCCAGCGCCCAGTGGGGGTAGTCGACTCTGAGATCGACAGTCGACAGAAGCCTCCTCAGCGCCCGTTTGTCACTATGGCCGGCGGTCCCGGTACGGAGCTGCAGTCACAGCACCAGCACCAACACCACACGTCGGCTGGTGTTGCCCGGCTAACCCGGCCATCGACGCAGCCCCGCCGACAGATGCACATACCACACCGGCCGACCAGGCCGCGGCGTGGCCGACAGCCCCGCTGTTATTACACAGTGAAACAACCGCACCACAACCACACTTGTTTCCAAGTAGAATGAGAGAACAGCGATGATGGCGAAGAAAATTTTGACGGCACCGATATGTGACCAAGGACCTGGTCGCGCGATGCACGGCCAAAGAGCCGGCCAAAGCCAAAAACATAAGGTAAGTCATGAAAAGTCGTGAAAATCTAGCTCCCTGGTGTCGTCGCTTTTGGGGGAAAATTGTTTTTGGGGTGGACCTGGACCCTACTCATCGAGCGCTGTCCGATGACACCTCTATCGTTTTCGTGCGATGCTTAGTTTGGATTTTAGAGGGGGTTACTAACCACCGTCCCCCCCCCGAGACGGGGGTGTGAGAATCTGACCGGTCGCCGCACACACAGACCTGCCGCGGTCGCCAGGTGTTTGGTAGCGGGACATGTGGTCAAGGCCTGCCGGAGCGCCACCCCCCACTCGCAGTGCGACGGCGCCGACGATGGGCATGGAAGCGTCGTCGGAACGCGGAAGACCCGTGCGGGGCTGCTGACCGACCAGGTCCACACCGGAGCTGACAACGCCACGGGCGGTACACCACACCCGGCCGTAACACGACCAGGCTCACACCGGAGCTGACAGCGCCCCGGGCGGTACACCAGACCCGGCCGTAACACGACCAAGCCCACACCGGAGCGAGCGCCCCGGGCGTAACCAGACCCGGCGTACCAGACCGGCCGTAAACGACCAAGCCACACCGGAGCTGACAGCGCCCCGGGCGGTACACCAGACCCGGCCGTAACACGACCAGGCCCACACCGGAGCTGACAGCGCCCCGGGCAGTACACCAGACCCGGCCGTAACACGACCAGGCCCACACCGGAGCTGACAGCGCCCCGGGCAGTACACCAGACCCGGCCGCCGCGCCGTAACACGACCAGTTTGCGTTCCCAAGGCCAGCGAGCGCGGCGCGCTGGCAAGATCGAGCCGTCACGATCGGCCGGGTGCGTGGTGGTCGGCTTCCGACATCGCCACAGCCGGCGCCACTGACCACCGGCCTTCTGGCCTCCCGTGAGAACGTGTAGCGCGCTGCTGACTGAACTGCTGGTCATAAAGAGTTGGTACTCTTTACGATAAATAGGCACGGAGAGTGACTTGACCTAAGGTCAGTAGCATTACTTAAAACTTTTAGACAGCAAGTTGTTAGTCTTGATGAAGGAACACCATGATCGGAGTATAGTGTTGATATGTTGCAACTACTTCGAATGTCGGCAGTTCGCATGTTTTGGAATATTCGTCTCTTAGGTTCGTTCCATACCAGATCAGTTTTCTTTGATGATCTTGACTTGAACTTGTGCGAGATATGCAAATCAGATGCGCATGAAGATGCTGAAAGTTCCGTGCCTCTGCATCTGTATTGTTGCCGTTATCTAAAACAGAGCATGAATAGGAACGGGCTTTCGCGTATTATGTCATGCGCTGCCGCCCGCCCCGCAAGGCGTGCTTTTATACGATATTCAGAACACCGAGTGCATATTTTGGTACGCATTACATGGTCAATGATGCTGTGTGGCCAAACAACTAATCAGTAAATTCGTGAGCGCATTTTATTTATCGTTCATTGGGACAATAGTAACATTTGTTTCTGAATATCAGGTATGTTCGTTGCTGATGATTGTTTTCGTCGTTTCACAATCTGCATGATCTTGTCATAATGCGAATTAACTTAGACTCATCACAGGAAACATTCCCAACAATTGGAGTATTACCGTGGAGCATGATCACAACATGCTGACTGCCAACACTCAACACATTGATTCCAGTCAGGACATCTGAGGATTTAGGCAACATATGCAGCATTTTCCTCGCCCCAAAAAAGTATATATAATCAGAACAATATTTGTATTTCACACTTTACCAGATAAATGATGAAGCATTATTTCTGTGTGGCTAAATGTATGACTGACAATGCACTAGAAGTCACAGCGGGTCACGTGACATCAGCTCACGATGCCATTTTTTCAAAACTTGTAGGAAGTAAAATATGCACACAAAAAAACAGTCGAACATTTTTTTCTGAGATAAACAATGCTGGATTCATGTAATTACCATGTTTGGTCACAAAGTTGTGAGCAATCAAACGCATCACTGAAAGAAGACCTCTTAAAATGAAGGAGGCTACAACCGTTGCTCGGATCGCGCTGATAATTCCACAGCTGGATTCGAAGTCCAAAATAAAACCACAGTCATTTTCGTCCTTAATATATAATATGCGGGCCAGTCGACCTGCCACCAGCTGTCGAATACAGACTGAATACAGACTGAATACACACAGAGCTACTGAATACAACCTAGAGTACAAACTGGCATTAACTGTAGCTTGCACTCAGTAAGGAGAACGTGTATTTGTCCGGTTGAGCGACGCCCCCCACCACACAATGTGGAGTGTCACGTGATGTACGGTCCACACAGTCGTGTCCGGTTCTCCCGCC
The DNA here is from genome assembly GCA_034440575.1 of Imbricaverruca yamaguchii. Classification (NCBI taxonomy): domain Eukaryota; kingdom Metazoa; phylum Arthropoda; class Thecostraca; family Neoverrucidae; genus Imbricaverruca; species Imbricaverruca yamaguchii. The sequence continues at coordinate 484,678 of JAOTOL010001462.1, read as the reverse complement.
TCGGTGGCCGCGATGCTCTTCGGCAGTCAGGACTGCCAACGCGGCGCCCGTCAGCGCCGCGCGAGCTTCACGCGGCACCATTGTGGCACATCGGCGGCCGCCGCGGCGTCACAACACCGTCCGCCAGTCGCCAGGTCGGCGGCGGCGACACGCCGCACGGCCGCCACGTGTCGTGTCGCCGCCGGGTCAGGGGTCAGGGGTCGACGTCGACTGGCGGCCGGCCTCGGGCCGCCACACACGTTGGGCAACGCGGCGGCGTCGGGTCACCACGCGCCGACGCGCGTCCACGGCAGGGCGTCGGCGGCCGCCCGACGCCCGCCTGCGCCCATTCATCGCCACTACGCTGTGTGAAACGCGCGCCCGGCGTAATGGAGCGCGCGGAATTGACCGGCAATTCAGACTCGGTCGGCTTTCCAGCGCGAGGGCGGACGCGCCCGAGGGCGACGGGCCGGACAAGATCGCCTACGACACGCGTCTGCCAAACATAGGCACTGGCGCCAGGCCCCAGCACGTCGCGCCGTCAGCAAACACGACCATTGCTCACGCGTCGGACGCGGGCGGCGTCAAATCTGCATGCGTCACGGCGCTGTCGAGTCACAAGCGCGTGGACTCCCGCCACGTCATTGTCCGCCACGGCCGCTGACAAGCCGCAGCACAATGTGGCAGTCCCGCCAGCACAGTCGCACGGGTGCGCTTTTATCCGCCTGGTCAGCTGACAGTGATACGCTTTTTGTACATTACTGAGCAAAACGGAGCACTTCGGCCGAGAGGCCAAGCGGCACTCAGGGATAGAGATACACGTGTGTTTTAACCGGCGGCCTGAAATATGAGATTAACTACGCAGAACAATCAAAAACTTTCCCCCGTGTGTAAACCATTACAGCCTGCTCCTAAATAACGCTTACCCGAACATTAACACCGTCATTTATAGTCGAACCCCGTTGGGGAATGGATAGAAAGTGGATACGCGCCTGGCCCTTCGACGAATCAAATCATTGCCTGGCATACAATCGGGGATCAGGGTGGCTGGACTCGCGTCTCTTCACGGCAGCAGCGGCCAAGTCGACGACAGACAACGCACAACAGATGCCGGATGATGGCCGGTGATAAATGATATACTATATGAAGTTTGTCGACAGTCCGTTCCCACCAACACTGCTCCATTAACCGGCGCAGTCTCGGGAAGTCTTTTCCGCCCCTACGGTTTTCGGCGCGGATAGCTGAGAAACTGCGCGCGGCAGCGCGCCAGAAATTGGAACACTTCGATTTAACATGTGTGAAATATTTTTGGTCAGATCAGCTACGGTTACGGAGCTAGTCAATGTCAAGTGAGGCCACCTCCAAAAAGTTCAACCAGTTGTCACGCTTTAACGAGTAAAGATATGAGTGAAACATTCAGCGTTTACTTAGCTTTAGGGATGTAACAAAACATACCCGAGGAATTTGTGGATGCATATTTGTTTTCCATGAGTTATTTGCGTTACATGTTTGTCCATTAGGGCTAAAATCGAAGTCTAGCTAAAGTAAGAACTTTTACGGGGCTAAGTTTGCTTAAAACAACACCTATTAGTGCGCTCTACTAATTAGAAAAAGGAGGATTAATAATATTGAACTAAAAAATTTGAAGATGGCCAAAAATTGCATTGGCAAACACCTAGGGACCACGGTCGCTTACGCTTTCCTTTTCAGATCCCAAATAAGCTTTCCTTAAAAAATCTCCAAAATGAACTTTACACAGCCAAAAACATGACGTCAGTCGTAACCGCATGACCCCCAGTGACCGCTTTCTGAGTGGATACAATTTTGTGGGTGAGTTCGGGCCCAACTAGCTGAGCGCTTTCCGATGACACCCTCTTCGTTTCCGTGCAACGCTTAGCTTGGGGATTAGAGGACCTCACGATACGGGGTGTGATAACCTGACCGGAAGGGGTTAATAGCTGCAGTCACCAGTGTCACATGGCCCACACTTTAGGAACGCATATTTAATGGCTTCCCCATCCCTTGGACGCTGTTCTATCGGTTGTGTGCCATTCCAACAATGGGATGTCGCTGAAGTGAAAGTTCGGACTTCATTCATTTGGTATTCTCGAAGAATTGATTTTTAATTGACGACATGCCGACTGAAGGATTTCATTCCAGTGGTGTGGTAGCATGGCTGAATCAGTAAGCAGTTTATTGTCTCCTCACTTAAGTAACATGCATGAGGTGAACAGTACCGGCCTAGTCACGTACCTATACATTGGGTGCGACACACGTGGCCTCAGCCACCCATGTAAATGACCGGCCATCTTGCCAAATAAGTCCTAGTCCATTTATCCCGAATCGCCTAGATCGGAGATACTCCGCACTATGCACCAAATATATTCCGCTCAGGAATCGATGCTCGTCTGAGCGGCCAACGCTACATCAAAGTCCCTGCCGCCCGGCACCACCTGCTGCCGCCGCCTCGCACCAGAGGGCGGCGCGGCCCGCCGGCCCGCAGCCCGCCGGATTCCCAGGCGTCCAGCACGGCGGCCGCCGCTCCACAGCGCCGCAGCGCCGCGGACCGGACCTTCTCGGCAGTGACGTGTCACCGTGACGTCACGAGTCGATAAACCACAGCCGGAAACGGCGTCCGATTAGCGGCTGATCACGTGGCGGTACGTCGCGCCGCTGGAGCACGATAGCTACACAGCGGCTAAACAGCACACCGGCACAGCGGCTCACCGGCACACCAGCACAGCAATACAGCATCACACCAGCACAGCAGCGGCGCGGCCAGATGGTGCCGGCTCTGCACCGGCGATCAGCTGCTCCGTCGGCCAGCTGACCAGCGGCGGCACCGTCCAGTCGTCCTGCAGACGGCCGGCCTCTGGGTGGGCGCGTGCCAGCCTCCGCCGGGGACGGGCCGCGACCCAACGCGTCCGCTCCCACCAGGTCACGACGGGTCGGCGACGACGCGTGACAGTGCGGATGGTGGGTCCAATCGAAGCGGCGGCCGCCGCCGAACGATTGGCACTGTCTCCGCCGCCCGAGAGCTCGCCGGAGATTGAGTCTCACCACAGAGACAATTGTCCGACGCCGAGAAACCGCCCCGGAAAAACCGCACGCGACACGCAAAACTTCCACCTGCAGCGCCAAGCACTCAAGTGGCACACCCAGTAGATAACGAGGACCGACGCAGCCGTACAAGCTTTCAACACGGCGGCGAGTGGAAAACGTGGATACTGCTTGTTAGGCAAACAACGTCGAGTCATTTGCATGAGAAGCATCGGTCAGAGACGATGAAATGCAAAGCAAAGTGAATGTGTAGTGTAAATAAATAACCAGCGTCAGCTTCATGAACACAAGTTTTACCGAGTTTTATCACGTGTTCGGCCAGCAAAGTGTATCCAAATTCATTCTCACTTTGTGGTCAGATGTGCATAATATTATACCAATATGCTCTCGAAGATTTAACTAAAACGTTGAATTATATGCATCCGAATTGGATGCACTTGCGTAGCACGTTTCTGTGACTGTACCGCCCCGCACCACTAAAAAATAGGGAAGCGGTAATTGAAGGCCATTCACGCCAGGTGTGCTGTATTATTATGTACTTATCTATTTGGTGCACTGATGCAGACCAACAGAAGATGTCAATGAACAGATAAACATCTGATTTTGGAAGTAAATATGTTCCTGTTTCGTGACGTTTCCCACGTAAATTTTCGAATTTAATACGTCACGAAATTACACTGCGTCTCCAATCTCGCATTTCTATTGGTGGTCAGAAGATTCTCAAATCCAGCTAGCAAGCACCAAAATTCAACTGCAGACCTTACAATCCACAGGTAAACGGGAGGCAATCTACAGGCAAATCCAGCCAGCATATACCAATATTCAACTGCAGAGCTTCCGATCCACAGGCAAACAATCCACCCACCGGGCCGACAGTTGTGGCCCTAGAAAACATTACGCCCATACGTGAGTGAGAGTAAAGTAGCCGGATATTAAATATTTATATGGTGATATTGTAGGGGGGTCCAGGCCACGTCGGGCTGGGCGGTGCTGAAGCGGGTTCCGGGCATTGGGCGGTTGGCGGCTGGGTGGATGGCCGCCGCCGGGCCGGCTGGTTGGTTGCCGGGGAGTCGTCCCCCTCACACACAACTTCTGCAAACGCTCCGACATCCTTCCAACCTTTCTGCGGCCCGTCGCCACCACTACACGAATTTGTTTTAGCGAGGCCAGGCTTCTATCCACATCACATACGCCCGTGAGTGCGCCCGGCTGGTCATGTAGCGAGGAGGGGTTGTGGGTTTTGGGTGTGACGTGACACTGTCGGATGGTTATGATTCGGGCACACGACATGGGCACTGCCACCGCCGCCGGCACTCGTCCATTTACTGGACCCACCCGTGTACCCAAGACTACACAGCACATCCACTATCCACTCACCCCCCCCCGCCCGCACACGCACAGCATCGACGTTCTCGGGGCAGCCAGATGCAAGCATGGCCCGGGTAACATCCAGATCAATTTTGGCAGTGATGTTTCTGACCGCTGAATACTTGCGTTGAATTCGAACCAACTCCACCGATCCTTAAAACTACCCCTTTAAGCATTCATGCGAGAGTCACTCGTTCCTCTCATTCTGCACGATCATTCGGTCCCTAAAAATACGAAAAACGAGTTCGCCCACAATTTCCCCTCCAGTGTTACGCAAGCACTTAGCGAGTCGTATTCCATTTCATTGGGGACTTGGTTAGTCCCGAACGCATATTAATTACCCGCTCCGAGACCTACTTGTAAACGGCTGACGCGACTCTCCTGATTGCGCAATTTGTATCTATTGTCGTTACTGCCCTTAAGGCTTGGCAAAACTTGGGCGGTGAAACTTTCCCTGGGCTTCTGTGCTGTCGTATGACTGAACTCAGGTACCAATGGCCAACTTACCTAACCTTATTCAATCGACGCCACGCCGGGCCTTACACGTTGAAGACGTGCGACCGGGTCTGACGTATCCCACGGGCGGGGGCACGGATCCCTACCACGTTGGGTACGTCCCTGGTCGTCTTTATATCCTAGCCGGCCCTACCTCTTTAGCCTCGGGGCTTACGGCATGCCAAACCCGTCCATGTGTCCTCGAATCTCTGCACCAACCGTGCCCACGTGCAGAGTTCGGGGGTGGACAAATTACCGGGCAGTGTTTTGCCTCTACCCTATAGTCCGGCGCCAGACTTCCGGCGAACGCAATGTGGTGGCCCCTTTATCGGCCCCTCCCACATGCATACCATGTTCGCCCCCTCACCTGCACCCCTGGGCCGCAGAGGCCAGCGGGATTTTGCGGTTAAGAGATACCTGAGCCCAGTTAACAGTTGCCTCTTGAATGATGCCCAAGAGTAACAATCAGGAGAGTTTCGTCATTGCGCCCTTTCGTCATCCCCCACACTTTGAGGAAGTGAGGATCAATGGCTTATCACGGTCGATGCCCGAGGACACATCGCCCATAGGAGGGCAGCTGGCGGACTGTCTTTCTCGCTATATCTGTGGAGGTCGTCAAATGCTCACTGCGGCCATCCCCTATGTGCCAAAAATTCATACGGGGAAAAGAACCACAAACAGACCGATGCTTGGACCGAAATCATAAGAGACCGAGATGGTGACCATGCCAGGGACGGACAGCTAAACTGGGACCAAGTGTTGGCCCAAGAGCGAGATCAATACAATGTTAGAGGCAGAAGGATATTTGGAGTGAAATCAAGAGACAGATACTGAGAGTCAGGCGATGGCGTATCATTGCAGGGGATTTTCAACAAATGCCCTCCGATCAAGGTATGCCCCTTCAGAAGTGCCATTATTTCCAACCAGCTGCATTTAGGTCCAGACCACCACCAGTGTTTTTCGTTGATAATGACATCAGTTGTGTGCTCACAAACTGTATCTCATTTAATTTGCCTTGCCTATTATTCGGTATCGAATCAGGAAGCGAGTTTGGCAATTTTTACCATAGGTCAGATGAGAGAGGCGAAGTCACATCCAGGTATTTATTTGGAGTCCAAGGGACTCCAACTCCCGTCACATTGAACACAATCCACACGTCAATTTACGCTACGCTAATATAGAAAAGAAAGACATTATACGTACACTTCAACATTGGGACAACTATTTCTATTTACACACACACGCGCTCCCCCCCCTACGTGGAAGACGCCAGCGCCGGTGGGGTTGGTTACGCGGGGACGGTGGTCGTGATCGGTGGGCTCCAGGATGCCGAGCAGCACTCACATGGCGATGGTGAGTGGCGAGTGACCTTGGCTGAGTACTTCATCTCCTCCATCCGAAAACTCAGCCATCTGGCCACCGCTGGACGCCCCTGAGGGGTCGGTCCGGCGTCCACCGCCGCGCGTCTTCCGAGTCCCCTCTATGTCTCTCTCTCCTCAACCCCGTCGGTCCTTACAAAAATAATAATATAATCAAGTTCTGCTCTCTTGAATTTGCTATAGCCCAGCCTCTTTTTTACTGTACCCACTCTCAGGGCTTCGGGGTGAGCTCGCGTTTTTGATTCGTCGGGTATTCTTCCCCCAGGTCACTCACATCGTCAAGCAGCCTGGGGCCTTCATGGCGTTCTAGAAAGTTCTACTGAGCGTGGTCACCGACCTCACCGGCCGATGACCCTTCTGCCGGACCTGGTTCAGCTGGTGTTTGCACCTCCGGTGGCCAGCTGGACGGGGTGCCGGGCCACTGCTCGGGCTCGCCCGTATTTGGTGTTGCCGGAGCCGCCCTCTGATTCTAGCGCCGGCGCCACTCGCGTTTGCTTTTTTTACTTCTCGGACAAATAGTTGAATCGGAAGGAGAAGGTGACCGGGATCTGGTTGGGCTTCTGGAGACCTGTTCTGGCGGGAAAATATTAAAAATTTGGTGTCGAAAAAATGTAAGCCTCTTTACAATATCCTGGAATGCATCCATAGAGCTTGGCACAATAAATTCACGGCGTCACTCTGTAGCAATGCCATCGGCTTCAATCGAACTCTATGAACAATCAGCAACGGTCTATCCGACCCATGGTGAATACCACAGGACGTTTTTCACGAATAGCATTACCATATCATTCGCTACGATCTGCTAAGCCGGCTTAGGAGTGCAAGCACGTCCCGTCATGCCAAATCATGCGCCATAAGGTCGCCTCTGTGCAGAGCAGCCCGATTCCATACCTCATGCATCACTTGACGTCAGGAAGCTGCCAGAGAGGCACACGTCTGGTCGTGACGCATGGCCACCGGCCAGCCGGCGAGCTCATCTCCGAGCTTTGCGACCGGACTGACGGCAAAGATAGCCCAGTCGTGGGCTATGACAGGCAGGGCAGCGTGGAGGGGCACCATCCACCTCAACAGTATATCTGCCTGCCATCGCCCAGTCGTGGGGGCGATGGCAGGCGGGCGATGGCACGCAGGCAGGGCAGAGTGGAAGGACACCATCCACCTCAACAGCACATTTCCGCAAGCAGCCGAAAGCGGAACCGCAGTGGAAACTCCTCCACACACAGCCGCAGTGCCAACTGCATCGCAATGCGCTGCCCCCACTGTTCAGCGAGACCGAGCGAAACGACCATCTTCATCAAACAAAACTCGCCCCAACAAGCCCAACTCAACTGCACACACACGCACACACATTGACTATCTGCATTGCGGCCAACACAACCGGACGCAAATCGGCCCCGTGCCTGGTGAGGTGGACGAACCGCGCGGTCCATTCAATGACGGCGGCGCTATTCACGGCGTTCGATGCCGACGTGCGCAGTGCCACCAGTCAAGGTCAGCATCACGGTCGACGGTCAGGTGCCGTCCCCGCCGCCCTCCTGTTGACCTGCGGCACCCTCCTGAGGCCGGCATCACAGTCGACGGTCAGGTGCCGCCCCGCCCCCGGTAGCCTCCCGAGGCGGCATCACAGTCGACGGTCAGGTCCCGCCCCCGCGGCCCTCCCGAGGCCAGCATCACGGTCAGGTGCCGCCCCCGCCCCCCTGTTGACCTGCGGCACCCTCCTGAGGCCAGCATCACAGTCGACGGTCAGGTGCCGTCCCCGCCGCCCTCCTGTTGACCTGCGGCACCCTCCTGAGGCCGGCATCACAGTCGACGGTCAGGTGCCGTCCCCGCCGCCCTCCTGTTGGCCTGCGGGACCCTCCTGAGGCCAGCATCACAGCCGACGGTCAGGTGCCGTCCCCGCCGCCCTCCTGTTGACAGCCGCCATAGCGGCGCCTCTGCAGCTCGGCCCCTGTACGTGCCGCCGCCGCCGCCGGGTCACCCACCGAGCGGCGGCGGCACGACACGACCGGTCCCCGCGGGCGCCGGCCGGCCGCCGCCGCCGCCGCCGCCGCTCTCTAAGGCGGCTCAGGGCGGAAATCGACGGAGAAACACGGATACAAAGCGTCGGCCGCCGGGGCGACTTCCACGCGCGGCCGACGAGAGGCGAGGTCAACTCGATCGCGCCGTCGCAGCGGGTCGGCCCGTCGGCACTCAGGACGCCACGCTGGTGACGTCACAGGCCGTGCTCGCTCGCACGCCACCGGGTGGTCACAATGCATCATTGTCGGCCGACGCGAGCACAGGAGAAACCAGTGTTGTCCCACTCGAACACGCGTCAACAGCGCTGTTAAACGGCCGCCATCGAACAACCGCCACTAATGGGTTAACTAAGGCTTGACAAAAATCCTCGCGCGGCCAGGCGGCGGCTCAGTAGCTGCCTACAAAGCTGCACGAATCAAGCGCGACAATTTAGCCGCACTTTCACCGGGACCGACTCGTCCTCTCCTCGACCTGGTTTGAAGGAGCCCCGCTCGCGAAAAAGCGGCCGGTATCCTTAGCGAAAATTGCTGCAGTTGTCAAACAAGGCCTCATGAAAATGAAAGCAGAAAGTTGGCTTTTTTGGCCAGACGTGAGAACCATTTATTACTGGCAGATTGCGAAGGTACGGAAAGTGGATATCACCAAGGCAGCCTAAGAAATACGCGCAATGCTAAGTGATCACTCGCACTCGTGATAAGAAACTGCCGCTCGGAGTGCCCTGACTCTCCCCTGACTTGATGAGGCCGGCAAAATCGAACACAGCTGACCTGATGAGGTCGATACAACCGGACACAGGCACGTGGTGAGGGCGATACACGAGATACACGAGTGAGGCCGATACACGATGAGGTCGATACACGGGCACGTGGTGCACGTGCAGCACGTGACTCGTGCCACAGGCCAGACGAGTGACAAAGCCGCCACGCCAATGACCAAGTCATTGCCGACCCGACCATGGCATGTCGCTGTATTCCCACTGTGCGGTCAGCGACAAATGACAGCCAGCCGCGTTTCTCCCTACCACAGCAGCATTCAGAGAGTCACGCCGCGCCACTGGCTGGTCGTCACTACATCACCACTGCACACGTGGCGCCCAGCCGTGCATGGGGCCGGCGCCACTGACGATATAAGATCACCACCTCACGTGTCAGCCGTCGTCAGTGATTACACGGTAACGGACCCACACATAACCCACACGCCCACACCGCCGGCACAGTCTGCACGGCGACGGCACCAGACGAGACCAGATCTCAGCCCCCTCTCCCCGCTACCGATCCCAAGCCCCCGGTCGAGTGGATCAGCGGCCGGGTCGGGTGAGTCAGCGGCGCCGACCCTCGGACGACCGCCGCCGTGCACTCGGCGCGCATGACAACGTGGGCGGCCGGGCGACCGCGGCTGCACAGCGCCAGTCTGCACCGGCGGCCCTGACACGGCCACGTCACTGTTGGCGCAGTGTCCCGCCTGTTTGCCGGACGGCGACGCGCCGGCACGGCCGCGGCCGTGACCCCGACTCTGTTTGACCGGCACCCACTGCGCCTGGTGGCCACGTCACGGGCATGCATCGCCGCCGTCGGCTGCGTCCCGTGTACTCGGCCGGTCGGACCGCCGCGCAAGACGGCCTGGCCTCTCTCACGTCGCCGCGCACGCCAACCAAGCGGGCACCACACCGTGTCCCGGAATCGATCGTCCGCGAAGTGGTGTGGAAGTTTATCAGTCGAAGGGTACTTTGGCCCGATCGTCCGCGATCGTAAAAGGGACAACTAACGCACATAAAGTGCCATTCATTATAACATTATTCAGAACGATGGACATCGCAACTGTGCTTGAAGCTGAGAGAAAATCCGTATGATCTCATGGGAATTAATTCATGAGTCACAATCACGTTCACAGTACGTGCACAAAAATGTTACCGCCATACACTTTTCAACCTTTGTAATTCACCACACTGGCAAAACCATAATGCGATAATACAGCTTTGTGGCACACCGTCCAACAACTGGCGACTCTAGCCTCGTGTGAGCGACGTCGCGCCGCGGCACCTCCGGCAGAGGAGAGTCCGGTAACGGCACGCGGTCTCTGCCGGCCACGGTACGGTGCGCGAACACACACACACATTAGTTACACGGCCAGGCAGCTGGGCAGCCCACCGGATCCGGTCACCAGACGTCGGCCGTCGGCGAGAGAGCCGGGCGAGCCAGTCGTCGAGCGCTGTACACGTCGACCGCACAAAACACCCACGCCATGTCCACTGGACGTCGGCTGACTGCAGATGGTCGTAACCGCGCGAGCTTTGAGAAGCTTCCTTCAGTTTGTGTTGCTGGCTGTCGATCGAGAATGACTTAGGTAGCAAACGTCGGTTTGCTCCGGATGGTGCAGACAGTATTTTAGCTGTGATCTAGCTATAATACTGCTATAGTTTACAGCTATAATATTATGGCTGTCTATACCGCCAGCCGCGTGGGGCAGACAATACTCACCGAGCTCATCTATAGAAAAAGACGATAGATACGATTAGCCATTATTAAGGCACGGTCCACAGTAACAGCTCACCTCGTTGGAGAGAATGGCTGCCGATTTCATCACCGCTCGTGTCCTGTGATGATGAATTGGGGTTTAGAGGCGCGTCGACTGCCAGGGCCATTTTGTTCGTGTCTTGTGCTTAATATATTGAAACCCTATTGTCTTCTCCTTTGATATATCATCTGATGGTGGAGCCACCAGGAGGCCCGGAGCCCATGAAAGTGGGTTATGGAGGGTCACTCCCGATAACTTGTCAACTTACTAGTGACACTACACTTACTCTAGGAAACGCTGACGGTGACAAATCATTCCTCACAGACATGGATAAATAGCCTGGGACGTGAGAACAGTCTGTACGTGACGAGCCTTCCCTACGGGAAGGGACGCCAACGGACATGGGGATGAGGTCATGCATTATTCAGGCCGCCAGAACACTGGAATTTGGAAAACAACCAGTTACTGTCAACATTGGGTGATTTAGATTTCTTGTTCTCACCTCCTCCTCGTCTGTCGCCTCGCTTCGCCTAGACCCCTCCCCCTACACCATTACCTGATTAGCAATAGCAGGCAGCTGCATACGCCATGAGAAACGTGTAATTGATGTCACGAACACGGCAATGCAGCCAACTCGAGAACGAGGAAAGGGTGCCGCCCACTTGAAGCAATGTTCGATAAAACAATGTCCCGCAACACGGCCTGCTCTTTCCTTCTACGGTTCGTTGGATTTGATTGGATTGTGGCTTTACGACGCACTCAGCAGCTGGGGCCATATGGCGTCGCCTGTCTCTCACCCGGGCAAGAACGGGGCATCGCGGGGAATCAAACCCAGTACCTCTGGCGTACCTGACGCCCAGTTTAACCACTGAACTACCGCCGTCCCTACGATTCGTTGGAAGAACTCGGGACTACTCAAAAGACGAGACACATGACCAACAAAGTGGTGATTATGAGTATGTCATTTGTGTTCCAATTCTTAATTGATTTAATTGACCGGGACGGCTACTTAAGCCTACCTGGCCGCCCCGGTAGCTTAGTTGGTTAGAGCGTTGGCTTACACTGGTCTCCCCTGACTTGGCAACACAGGGTTCGAGTCGCTTCGAGCGCTCGGATTTAGCCCCCGTCCGGGAGTGTCAGTTGGCAGCTGGCCCGATAAGGCCGGGGACGAGCTACCAGACGACCATGTCGGTGCATTGACGACACGTTAAACCTTCGATCAAAATTCTGCCGTTCAACTGGAATTCATGGATCGGGTGGTGGGGCCAGGGTTCACGCCAACAAGCTCTGCTTAGCAATGGAACCTTGGTTCATAAAGCCACCCCAGCAACAACTCTGATTATATTTACGAAAAAAAGGTTGTGGTTGTGAAACTGTTTTATTTGGTATCTAGCAGGTTCTCAAACTGTAGGCAACAACATTCAGTGTGCTGTAATGACTTACATCTCTCACGTGGGTACAATAAAAACCATGATTTTCCGTGCGTTGGCATCACATCTTACTTTGATTTCGCATGCAATTTCCCGTCAAGACACATCAGTTGAAAATTAATCCTCGCGGACCTAGTCTACCAATACGACATCTCATCACGCACCTAATGTATGACAAAAATTAGAGATAATTTGTGTTTGGCATGCGAGTCTAATCTTCCATCAGGGCCCTCGGAGCGTTGGAACCGGTGAAGAGCCGGAAGGTCTATATTTTGCGGCTTGATTGCAACTTGTTTGTGATATCTAGTCATTACCCGGGCCTATGAAAAGTATACGACCGGGACCGCGATGCCGGAGAGTGCAAGCTGTCCAAACGTGAAGGCCGTCCCCAGCTGCTTCCCCGCTCGTCGCTGGCGATCAGGAGTGAAGGCCCGTGCACCATGATATTGCGAGTGAATCACCAATCAAAATATTGGTGTTGTAATTGAATAGCACAATTTTGATTTCCTACTAATGGTCACCTAGTATTGATATTCACTAGCTGAATTTGGAGGGCACCAAACTCCTTTTAAAGAAAGATACAAATATTGTTCGATATATCAGGGCAAAACGTTCCTTCTTCACTGATTGAAACGCCTATGCATTTGGCTCTGCTAATACAAAAATAACCATGATAATGATACAGCATCCAGTGTGCGCCGCTACATGTAAGCAATATCGTTGAATCACATATTGGCAGTTAGTGACGTAATTGATGAGAACAGTTGGCAATGATGACCAGGCTGGTTTCAGAGGGAAGTTGATGCATGTATGTATGTGACTAACCTTGGCGGCAGCAGTTGACACATGGCTGCTGACCTTTTATGGGAAAGTTGAAATAAATGACTGACTTGGTTTGTTATAGCAGTTAAAACACACTTTGGTTGATTGGTAACAGTTGGCCAACTATTGTATTGGTTGATTGGTAGTTGGCAGTGTCCTGTCAATGCTTGCTTAAACAAGTTGCAGACGTGATTGAGCTTGTTCACCGGAACAATTCACAACGGTGACTTCCCACGTTTGCGGGAACGGTTGACCCGCGAGACTGACCTTGCTTGATGAAACGGTTGACATGCGTGACTTACCATGTTTGCGCGAACAGTTGACATGTGTGACTTACCTTACTTGATGAAGCAGCTTACATGGATGACTTACCATGTTTGCTGGAACAGTTGACATGTATGACTCACCATGTTTGCGGGAACAGTTGACATGTGTGACTTACCTTACTTGATGAAGAAGTTGACATGCGTGACTTATCTTACTTGATGAAGCAGTTGACATGCGCGACTTACCATGTTTGCTGAAACACCTGACATGTACGACTTACCATGTTTGCGGGAACAGTTGACATGTGCGACCTACCATGTTTGCGGGAACAGCTGACATGTGTGATTTACCTTACTTGAGGAAGCAGATGACATGTGTGGCTTACCATGTTCGCGGGAACGGTTGACATGTGCGACTTACCATGTTTGCAGGAACAGCTGACATGTGTGACCTACCACGTTTGCGGGAACAGTTGACATGTGTGACTTATCATGTTTTCTGGAACAATTTACATGTGTGACTCACCATGTTTGGGGAATGGTTGACATGTTTGTCTTACCTTACTTGAGGAAGCAGTCGACATGTGTGACTTACCATATTTGCGAGAACAGTCGACATGTTTGACTTAACTTACTTCATGAAGCGGTTGATATGCGTGACTTACCATGTTTGCTGGAACACCAGACATGCACGACTTACCAATTGGTTAGTTATTAGGGCTTTAGGGCGCATCGACCACATTGGCCATGTAGCGCCCAATACACGACTTACCAAGTTTGCGGGAACAGTTGACATGTGTGACTTACCTTACTTGATGAAGCAGCTTACATGCATGACTTACCATGTTTGCTGGAACAGTTGACATGTATGACTTACCATGTTTGCTGGAGCAGTTGACATGTATGACTTACCATGTTTACGCGAACAGTTGATATGCCCGACTTACCATATTTGCGGCAACAGTTGACATGCGTGACTTACCTACTTGATGAAGAAGTTGACATGCGTGACTTATCTTACTTGATGAAGCAGTTGACATGCGCGACTTACCATGTTTGCTGGAACGCCTGACATGTACGACTTACCAAGTTTGCGGGAACAGTCGACATATGTGACTTGCCTTACTTGAGGAAGCAGATGACATGTGTGACTTACCATGTTTGCGGGAACAGTTGACATGTGTGACTCACCATGTTTGCGGGAACAGTTGACATGTGTGACTTACCTTCCTTGAGGAAGCAGTTGACATGTATGACTCACCATGTTTGCGGGAACAGTTGACGTGTGACTTACCTTCCTTGAGGAAGCAGTTGACATGTATGACTCACCATATTTGCGGGAGCAGTTGACATGTATGACTTACCATGTTTACGCGAACAGTTGATATGCCCGACTTACCATATTTGCGGCAACAGTTGACATGCGTGACTTACCTACTTGATGAAGCAGTTGACATGCGCGACTTACCATGTTTGCTGGAACACCTGACATGTACGACTTACTAAGTTTGCGGAAACAGTTGACATATGTGACTTACCTTACTTGAGGAAGCAGATGACATGTGTGGCTTACCATGTTTGCCGGAACGGTTGACATGTGTGACCTACCATGTTTGCGGAAACAGTTGACATGTGTGACTGACCTTGCTTGACGAAGCAGTTTACATGTGTGACTCACCATGTTTGCGGGAACAGTTGACATGTGTGACTTACCTTCCTTGAGGAAGCAGTTGACATGTGTGACTCACCATGCTTGTGGGAACGGTTGACATGTGTGACTCACCATGTTTGCGGGAATAGTTGACATGTGACTTACCATGTTTGCGGGAGTAGTTGACATGCGTGACTTATCATGCATGGGAACAGTTGACATGTGTGACTCACCATGTTTCCTGGAGCAGTTGACATGAGCGACTCACCATGTTTACGGGTACAGTTGACGGCCACACCCAGCACCAGCTGCAGCAGCCGGCCGGCCTCCTCTGGGTTATCTTCACCTGCCGAACACCACGGCCCGTCAGCACGGCCAGCGACAGCACATACCACCACCGGTCAACAACACCATCAGCCGATACAAACACTCCAGTACGCACTTGCCAATGGGAACAGATGATGGGCCGTAACTCAGCACCACTATCGTCCCGGCGGACACGGATCGTGTTCAAAGTTGAACAGTTAATTTAAAGTACACCCATTTGACACGGTCGAGAGTGTAGCAGCAAAACCATACTGGACGGAGGAGCAGTGTTTGAAAGCACACACGGTGAGACGTGATGAGCTGATCAAATCAATACTGACGGTATCACACTTTATTCAGCAGGGCGATGACCTTCCCAAAACTGCATGACAAGCGTACCGGATAAATTACGTCAGTCGAACGTTGTATATGAGGTAATTTGTTCTACGTATCGGAGTACCTAAACGGGGGATTGAAGCGTTGAAGCTTTCTGATACTGGTCAGCAGTACCATAAATATCAAAGAAGAGCCTTGGGTTGTCTTACAAAGCTATCAACCTCTGGGTCACAGCATCGCCGACCTCTGACAACGGCTGGTCACGCGTGTACTTGGTAGTCTAGGGGTAAGTTGCCCGTCACACAATAGAAAGGTTGTGGGTTCGAGTCTCATCTGTCGCTACTCTTCGTCCGCGGTCAATCGGTGTGAGAGATTGGCGACGCTACATGACTCAACGGTCGATGTGTCGTAAAACCAATAACCAACCACGTGTGTACTCGACAACTTCGCCGGTTGTGGGATTCGGGCCCGCGACCTTACGACGAAGAGCTTAACTCCCTCCGGACTGAGCAACAGCGCCTCCTCGTTGAACATCAAAATATGAAGATGAGCTTGAGGAAGCAGTTGCTTGACCTACCCGGGTTCAAAATCAGATACATATATATATATATATATATATATATATATATATATATATATATATATATATATATATATATATATACCACAGATGCTGCCACACTGTCCGAATTGCATTTGCAACATGGGAACCTTGAAGCATCTTGTATTTCCATTAGGACATGGACTGTTTATTCAAGACCTGACCTTCGATAACCGTGGCCAAGACAGTGAATGACCTGTCTGGTTACAATCGTCAGGCAAGATCAAATCTGATAGATATAAACGAAGAGGGCTGGGATGAGTCAGCACGATACAGACAGCAGATGAAGCGTCGCACCTCTAGATAAACCATCCACGGTCACACATCATATGGTACCTGCCACTGAGATCACCGGGGCGACTGAGGTCACCGAGGTCCCTGAGGTCACTGACACATAGCGAGTAAGGGCGGGGCAGCGCCGTCCAGCCAGTACAGTAACCAACACACCCTAGCTCACCCTCTCAGACAGGTGGCCGCTCAGTATGCAGCACCCAGCACCAGTTCTGTATCAACATGGCCGCATAGCGGTGCTCTCGACACTAATGCGCTCTTCCACACCCGGCACCATCCTGCCTGGGTTCGCCCCGCATCGCCATGATGGAGCACAGCCGGCGGTGCAGCGGCGCTCCGAACACGAATACCGCACATGCGGATGGATAGGTGACCGTACCTCGCGGGGAGGGCGACACGATGTCCGTGTTGCTGCTGGCATGCCCCCTCACCTCAGCCTCCCCGAGAGTCGGCGGTCCATGCCAAACCAAGCCACGCTGACGATCAGTACTCAGTTACGCGCTGACGCGCTTACACCGGACGGACGGACCCGCAGCGATGGACCATGCTCCACACCCGCTCGCTGCATCCCAAGCGGCCACACACCTGGCCCATATGGCCCCTGTTGCTCTTATTAAGCCTCAACACTTTATGAGCTTTACGACGCTGTGCCAGCCCTACCGAATAGAGCACTGAGAGCGGCACTGTGCAACTGCGCCACACAATCGGATGTGTGGCAGCAAGAGACCTCTAGTGGTCATCTCACTCTTAAGCAGCAGGCGGCCTATCGCGATCACCCCACGTGCGGGCGGCAGGCGACCTCTTGCAATCACCCACGCCTAGGTAGCGGGAGACCTATGGCAATCACCACACACCCGGACAGCAGGCGACAGCCCGCAGTCACCTCACGGTCGGGCGCCGACGCCGATGCCGCGTGACGACCCGTCGTCGAGCCGACCCGGCACGCGTGTCGGCGTCCGTCGGGCGGCAGACGGCGCGTTCTCACGCGCCGGCCGACGTGTGCCGCCCGCCGTCCGGCGTCCGGAAGCGGACGGTCCGGTCGGCACGTCGGCTCCCAGCCGAACTGGCACAGGCGGCGCCAGTGAAAAGCCAGCGGCGACGCGCCCTCACGCGCCCGCTGCTATCGCCGGATGTTCCGGTGCGACGTGACAAAGAAAGCGCTGTCGCGGCGCCACGACGTCGGGCGCGCTCAGGTCATGGGCGGGACGCTGCTACAATGTCGGGCAAGCTCGGGTCATGGGCGGGACGCTGAAACAATATCGGGCAAGCTTGGGTCGTGAGTGGGACGCTGCAGCAATATCCACGCTCAGGTCGTGAGTGGGACGCTGGAACAACATCGAGGTTGCTCGGGCCATGAGTGGGACGCTGCAACAATGTCGGGCGAGTTCGGGTTGCGAGCGGGACGCTGCAATGTCGGGTGAGTTCGGGTTGCGAGTGGGACGCTGCAAGGTCGTGCGAGTTCGGTTAGTTAGTTATTTCGGCTTTAGGGCGGGTCGACAACTATGGCCATATCGCCCCCATCGGGCGAGTTCGGGTTGCGAGCCGGACGCTGCAACAAAGCGGCACCTGTTCGCCGGGAGGTGGCAAACGATGCGTCGGCCAATTGAGCCAGTCACGGCACGCGACGCGATAAAATAGAAAAGCCATCCAGCATACAGAAGTGGGTGACCCGTTTTGTACCGAGCATTACGCGCCTGGTTAGGGGCCAATCAGCGAAAATCGTTGTGAAAACTGGATGAAAAACAGGACTGCAAGGGCCCGGGGCAGGCGGGCACACATAATGCCACGCCAACTGGGCGACGATTGGGGTCGCTCCCACGCGCGCGCTGCCGTATTGACAGCGCGTGCAGGCACACCGCGGAGAAAGTCCACCGAACACAATCGGCACAGTGAGGTAGCCGCGAGGCACCGCCTGCGGCACGTGTCAGCCGCCGAGCGTCGTCCGACCTGCATGGCAGGCGGCGCGCTACTCTGCCTCAAGGTCCGGCACGGCACGCCTCCGTCGTCTGGACAGTGAGGAAGACGTTAGCCACTCGCGCCGTCCACACGACACTAACTGCCGGCCCGTGAAAGACGACGCACGCTGCAGGTGCGGTACCTGCCGACCGACGAGTCACCACTCCAACCCCCACCGCCCTTCAGCCGACCGTGTCTGACGGCCGGCGCCCATTGCCAACCCGCGCCCGGTCACACCTTCCGGGTCCTAAAGCCAACCGCACGGGTGACTTGAGGATAGCTTGGATCACGACTCGCCGCGCTGCGCTCCGACGGGCTAATCAGACTCCGGCTGGGTTCGGTCAGGGACGCCAGATTCATCGGGCCGTCTGTGTCCATAGATACCGAGACACCACGGCCACCACTGCAGCAGTTCAATAGGCATGCCGTCAGCATAAGCACCCGGACGTGGCCGCCAGCGGAGGCCATTACAGACCGCGGCAGGGCCAGTGTGACACCGCGCAGCCTTGACGCGGGACAGGGCCGGTGTGACCTCTGCCGGGCAATACACGGCCCGGTCAAGGGTCAGCCGGCCGCAGCACATCTCCGGTGGCCGCCGCGCCGACCAGCCTGAACCTGATCCCAAACGACCGCCGGTGAAAGTGACTCATCATGGCCCCAGTGGACAGTGGCGGGAAGAAAGAACACGTGGGCGCTGGCGGAGCCACGGCAGCGTACCACCGAGGCGGAGCCCTGAGAAGTTCATCCGATCACAGCCAGCCAGCTGCACATCAGCAGCCGGTGCAAGACGAGACGGACGGCATCGGCAGACTGGTCAACCACTGCGCCACCACACCACCAGCGAGTAGGCGGCGTTCATTCAGCCTCGAACGAACCGAATATAACACCGGTCGCCGGCGATGGATAGAAAGCGCGCTGTCACAGCTGCCGACAATGGTGGCAGGGCGGGCACCAAATGGGACTGGGAGCACGGTATGTGTCTCACTGTATCACAGACACTGGAGCGTACCGAGAGCACGGTATGCATCCAACTGCGTCACCGACACCGGAGGGGACTGGGAGCCCAGTATGCGTCTCACCGTGTCGCCGACGTCGCCGCGGCAGGTGTCAGCCGCCGGCACTGACGGCTGCGGACGCACCGCCAGGCGTGTCATCGGCCACAGCGGGCGGCCGGGCACGCGGCTGACAGGCCGGCTCAACACACTCACGGCGCCCACACGCGTCTCGTCAGATCATCGTCAGCTACCGGCGGCCGTAATCGGTCGTAGTCAGCAATCGCCAGCCGTAGTCGGTCATCGTCAGCCACCGTCAGCCATCGTCAGCAGTCGTCAACCGCCCGACATGCGTCTCGTCAGCTATCGTCAGCCGCCCAACAGTCGCATATCACATCCGCCACGCACCAGCGTCGTGGTAGTGGTGGTTATTGGTTTTGCGACACGTCGACCGCTTATTTATGTAGCGTCGCCAATCTCTCACGCCGATTGGTCGCGGGTGAGGAGTAGATCCAGGTGAGACTCGAACCCACAATCTTTCGATTGTGAGACGGGCACCCTACCCCCAGACTACTCGTCCCCACGCGCCAGCGTCAGCGCTCCACATTAGGTCGGCGCCTCGGCGAAGACGGAGGCGCCGGACACGCCGCGACACCCGTCGCGTGCCCGTGGCGAGGCCGGTCAGAGTGGCGAGCCGGCTTAGCGTGCCGCCGCCGCCGTCAAAAGAACCGTTGCTAACTGGCACGTTAGTACCCCGCCGGCCAACAAGTCGTTCCGGTCACTCGCTGTGGCAGAAGCGAATGTTGGACCAACAGCGGACGAGCGGCGATCGGGTGGCGGTGGCGGTGGCGGTGGCGGTGGCGGTGGCGGTGGCGGTGGCGGTGGCGGTGGCGGTGACGGCGGCGGTGATGGTGGTGGATGTGGTGGCGGTGGCGATGGCGGTGGCGATGGGGATGGAGATGGCAATGGCGGTGACGATGATAATGGCGATGGCGACAGCGACAGCGTTAGCGGTGAGGGTAGCGGTGGCGCCACGGTTGGTGGGAGACCCGGATACACCCACGCCGGGACGCCGACGCGCCTCCAAGCCCGTCGTCCATGCCGTATTCGAACACGCCGGACGGCTGTCCACGCGGCCGACTCGCCATGCTGCATCACATGGACACCGGAGCGGCACCGAATTCAGCGAGTCGGCCAGTCTCCGGCCGACTCGGCTAGGGTCGGGTCGACGGGGCGTCGTACGGAAGCCGGCCGATAAATCAGGCGGCGTCAGCGGCGAACACTCCGTTTGGCGGCGCCGACAGCCCGAGATCGCCGCCGCGCGGTTGTCGCGACACCATCGCGCCAAACCTGGAGCGGGACCGACGGGGCACGTCGCGCCGTGTCGCCACCGCGGAGAGGTGTGCAGTCACCTCGTGACAGACCAGGTCAACTACAACAGCACCAAGCCACCCCCTGCTGACGTCATAGGCACTCGCCGACCGCGCGCGGGCCGCTTCCTTCGAACGCGCCATGGAATACGTTTCAGGGGCGCCTGACAAGCCCGTTGGGTGACTACACACCCGACCGTACAGTCTACAATTCCACGCGCGTCAAAGCACGTCAGCGAACCAAAAGCGGGAGCTGTTTCGAAACACGGCATCCAGACACCGGCGACAGCTAACAATGAGGGACGACTTGAGCCACCCGAGTCCCATGTCGCTACAGCAAGTGGCTGGCAGCAGTCGTTTTCAGTCGCTCTGACACGCCGCCAGACAAAGCCTGCAGGACTGCAGTGTAAAGGTTGCGAACGCTCTTTCCGCTCACTGCTGGAAGCGAAGTTAGCATTCGATCTATTACGTATATTAAATATCCTGAACCCAGAATGCACTGTGGGCCCCATTCCTAAGTTCCTGGTAGTGGTCGGTCAGGGTAAGATGTGCTCGGGCACATTATCCAGTATGTTCATCCGAGAGCCTGTGTGTGGGGTTTTGCTGAGCGGGATGAACAGGGTGCAGTGTGTGCGCGTGCAGTTTCTGCTGTGATCTCCAATGGGATATTCGTTAGTGTGTTCGCCGGTGGCCATATGCTTACGCTCCACTGGAATATCGCCGAAGTTGCTCAGAAGCGTCCGCCCGGTGTCTGTTGGGTATCGCCAGCTATACGCCGGGGTTTTACGGGGGGGGGTACCAACAGCAAGGCGCACCGGGGTGTTATGGGGGTACCAACAGGAAGGCGTGCCAGAGCACTCGTTGGGCTCCCACAGAGCATATTGAATATATCAGCATAGAGTCGATCCCATCTAGTTGTCTGGGAGCTGCAGCTCGGCAGACAAAAAAGAACTATGCTGAGCATCAAATACGGCAGTCAGCTCACCAGGAAGAACGACTGGGGGGGAGAATGGTGAGCATCATTGTGTCCAGCATCCAATGCCACGGAGTTGCTGCCACCGTCCACTATTCCAAGAAGTCTCATTCGCCCAAACCGAAGACGCCTTCCATCACCTAATGGGAACACCAACAATCACGGAAGAACGTCGTGCAATGCAACCTTTCCACATCGCGTAACAATGTGAAGAACCCTCACGTGACGCCGGACAGCAGTGCATGGCTGATGCACGGTTTAATTTGATAATGGCACGTCCGTTATCCAACTAGGTCGAAATTAATTTTCAATTGAGCGGCAAGTGCCAATAAAATTATGCAAATTATATAGTGCAAGACGTAGACAAAACTATAAATCTTACATACGCGTGATTGCAACTGCCAAATTGCAAATATGGGTAGTAATCCGAAGTACAAAAAAGGAGAAGAAACCGAATGGATTCATCTTATGTCGATCTAATATGCATAGCGTAAATAGGATGGCATCACAATTGACCCCTGAAGATGAAAGCAAGAGCAGATAACTGGAACGCAAGATTTAGGTATTTGTCCCATTTGGTATCATTTTGTACTCTCACTCCTCCACCGCAGAATTAGGACACGTTTCGTTCTCCTCGCTCCCACGTCCACCTTGTTCCCACCACCCACATGGTCCGTCCACTCGCTCGGTGCGTGGCCGTGGCCCCGTCAACAGACGGCCAAACCAGGGCTGGACAACAGACGGCCAAACCAGGGCTGGGCAACACCCAAACCAGCTGGCAAACGGCCAAACCAGGGCTGGACAACAGACGGCCAAACCAGGGCTGGGCAACAGACGGCCAAACCAGGGCGGGGCAACAGTCAAGCCGTGGCAGGGAAACAGATGGCCAAAGTAGAAGAGTAGGACCGCAAGACAACCGGCCACAACAGCTCTGCAGTGGCGCCCAAGGCGCTGTCACAACAGCTCTGCAGCGTCACATAAGGCGCTGTCACAGCAGATTTGCAGCGGCGCCTATGAAGTTATCAAAACATCTCTGCAGCGGCACCTAAACAGCTATAAATTATTCGTGAAATATGGTGGAATATACCATTTTCCGAACAATGAATCGACATCCTTCTGGAAGAAGCATAGACTTCTTCATGAGTGCTTATGAAGTCTTTGTGGCTTTTTTCTCACAGTATCACACTTGTGAACATCATGATCATGCTCTCGATAAGCGACGGTGATGCGGGAACTTTTCGCACTCAATTTCCGGCACAAGGATTACCTATGTGATATGGCATACATTACCAGTCCATAGCATAAGTGTTTTCCCACTATCCCAAGTATAGCTCTTCCTAAATTATGAATATCAAAACAGCAAATCATAAAGGTGCAGTCCTCAGAATGGCATTGGATCAAACTTCGGTCTGAAAGGCATCAAAAACACTTCAAATAACGTCAAGTCCATGACAAATTTTGACATCCTACTGTGCTCCT
This sequence comes from Imbricaverruca yamaguchii, assembly GCA_034440575.1. Classification (NCBI taxonomy): domain Eukaryota; kingdom Metazoa; phylum Arthropoda; class Thecostraca; family Neoverrucidae; genus Imbricaverruca; species Imbricaverruca yamaguchii. The sequence goes on along the minus strand of JAOTOL010001462.1, from coordinate 461,391 downwards.
TTCGACATCTCACACCTAACGAAAAACCACCAGTTTAACACTACACCTAAGGCTCTGTCACGTTAGCTCTACTGCGGCGTCCACGGCGCCGTAACACGCGCGTGACGTCGGAGCCGGTCCGCGCGTGACGTCGACAATCAACACGGGGCGTGACAACGCCGACGGCGGCGACACCGGACCGTCGGATGGCATCCTCGCGTGTCACCCGGACACGCACACGCCGTCCCGCGTCAGCTATGACACGCATACGCCGTCCCGCGTCAGCTGTGGCGGGGCGACGACACTCCAGCGGACAACGGCGGCAGACCGGTCGGGAATGGCGCGTTTGGCAGAGACATGGGTGCCGCTCCGCGCAGCCAAGGGCATTCCGACAGGCGAGTCAAACTGGAAGTCAGCGGATAATTATACGTCGTTACGAGAACGACAGGAACGATAGTGCTATCGTTACGATAATGCAACAAATGCAATAACAAAATACAAATGTTCTGCCTCAATAAACCAAACTCAAACACGAAAATCCGCGCGAAACAGAAGGCGATGAAGCTGCCGAACGCGACACGCATGTGTGCACGAGCTCATGGCTCACCAGCTGGCCTGGGAAAAAGCTTAACGACTGCTCCACTTGATTTAAAATGGTACCGGTATGAGGGGCATGTGTATGTGTTGGACGACCGAGAATCGCATCGCATGCCACAATGTCAACGTGGTCGCATATCCGTACATCCTAGTCACAGGCGCATCACCTCAGTGTTAAAATATTGGTTTTTCATTAGGTGTGAGATGTCGAAAGGAGCACAGTAGGATGACGAAATTTGTCATGGAATCAGTGTCATTTCAAGTGCCTTTGATGTCTTTCAGACCTAAATTTGAACCAATGTTTGTACCGTCATCAGTTGTTTTGAAATTGAAATGTTAGGAAGCGATAAAAATTAATACTTAGCAAACGAGGTAGTGTTAGAAAGGAGACTCAAGGACTTCATAAGCACGCATCAAGAAGCAGGATGTCGATACTTCTTGGAGCAGGATGTCAATTGAGTGTTCAGAAAGTGGCAAATTCCACCTTATTTTACGAATAATTTAACACTGCATCACCTTGAACCCTTACCCAGTCACACAGCTTCAAGCATGTATGCATAGTTGAAGTGGTTTCGGATGCGGTACATTCACCGAATGATGGGCAGTGATGAAAAGCGTTATCCCATATTAGGACTAAACTCGAGAACCCTGGATTAAGCATTTAGCATGTTTTGCATACGGGTCGGATGGCCCGCGCCGACAACGGCGCGAGGTGTGCTGAGCTGCCCACGTGCAATATTGTCGCCACAAATACTTTTTTTTAATTTAGAGAGATCAAGGGAAATAATGTGATGAAGATAAAAAATATCACAATGAGAAGAGCAGACCATGCCCAGAGTTTGATTCTAACGGGAAACACTGCTAAAGTTGCTTACGAGGGCAAATATTGCCGCGAATCACCTTCTTTGAACAAGGATGAAGAGCACTTCGTGAAGAATACTGAGATATAATTGGGCAAAAAACCTAGAGCGCATTTAACTATCAGCGAACAAATTACAACGCGATATCTGGAACCAGAAAGCTACTACCGTTTAGAAAACGTGACGATCGGGTCAGGCCGGATCGCTCAGATGAACTTTTGTACCAGATACGGGGGATTAGAATCGTTCGAGCTTTGCCCTCGCGCATTGTGACAAAACGGTACCATTTATATTACACGTACCCCGCATTCAAAACCGGTTCCACCGGTGACAATTACCTGAAACCAACACAAATGTGTTCCTGTATCACACAAGTGTATCCTGGTACATGAAGACTTGACTGCAAAAATATTATTCTACCTGGGATACTTGTGAATATTTGAATATAATTATGAATCCCGAGACGCAATACACGCTGCGAAGTGGAATACATGATCGGATCTAACAATTATCCTATGTGATCCCAGCACAAACGTGATCACAAACGGGATGTTATATTCGAAAGGTTTAAGAACCAGCGGAGTCTCCTTGGTACCAGAATTGCTGAGCGTTAGGTGGACCTTATTTGTGCAATTAGATCTTATTTGTGCAGTCAGCACTTGAATTCAATAATGTCACACAATTGTTGCAATAAATGCCACCATCTAATACCATCCTAATATACCAATATCAGCAGCCAATACCAAACGCAAATACACATTCGCTTACGGGATACTTACCACATGAAACAAAACAAGCCGGTCACTCGCCAGTCACAGCAAGACAATGTTCCTGGAGTCATGAGTGTTAGGTAAGAGCGCGGCACACAAGCTCTCAAATAGTTCCAGAATATCGCCTAGTCCTGCTAATAGTTACACAGCAGGTTTTTCGCTTACTTCAATCAACATGTTGCCCCATTGGTGAGACTTCTCTCCTCCAGATTCTACTACCGAAGCCCACTTTTGCTTTAACACGAATGTATGTATATATATATATATATATATATATATATATATATGTATATATATATATATATATATATATATATATATATGTATATGTATATATGTATATATGTATATATATATGTATATATATTATATATTTTTTTTTTTTTTTTTTTTATATAACATGTATTTATTTATATATTTATATATATAAATTGCCACTGCCAGCGCGCCGCTCCCCGACGCAGGTGAATGTGCATGCTGCGGAGGGGGCCGGACCGGTCAGCTGAGGTGTGCCTGCATGGCTGCATGCCGCGCAGTCCAGCTGTGATCGCGCAACACATCTGAGCCGGAGCCGCGAGTCCGACCACGGGGAGGTGGTGGGACCACGGGGCGGGGGACTGTCGGCTGTGGCCACGTGGCCACGTCACAGTGCTGACGTCACCGGCAGCCTGACCACGTCCAGAGATCCCACCCCGCCGCCCCGCCGCCGACCTGGGGCAGGCCACTCCGACGTCACGGCCACTGGGCACGAGACGGACCAGCCGGACCGGTTAGTCGAGGCGCTTCCATGGCGGCGAAACCAATCGATCGGTCCCCGTCGGTGTTCGAGAGTCCACCGGCGTCCTCTCGACTCGATTTCCCAATCCGCTCGCATTGCACACGGCCCTGACCGGTTGCATGCCACGGGGTCGGTAGCCTCTGCAACAGCGGACTACATGGGCATAGTGTCGGTAACGGGTCGACGCGCCTTCAGTCGGAGCCCAGCCAACGAGGCTGCACCCAGCAGGCGAGAGGAAACATTCCGCCAGCAAATCACACTATTCTCTGGAGCACCGAGCCCACAGCACGCCAGCCGGATTCGGGCGGACAAAGCCGCCAGCTGCGAGGAAAACTCGCCGCTGTTGGCGGTACGACGGCACCGGTGGAAGCATGGTGCACTACCCCCGGGACCGCATCCGCGTCTCGCCACCAGAGCGAGACGATCGCCACCACGGGTCGCACGCCAAGTCTGGACCTGACGAGCTCACCAAACTTTCGCAGCAGTAACCTGAAGTTGTCCGCACGTGATCTGTTGGAAAGTCAAGGCTGCTGTCACCGCTGCCGCCCCGCCAGGGGCGGCAGCGGTGACAGCGGTGACAGAGGTAACAGCGGTGGCAGCGGCGACCGCCCGGCGGAGCACAGCCCGGCACCTGGAGCCGTCACGTGACCACGTGCCCGGGCGGCTGGCCCCAGCCGGCGGCAGCGGCGGCGGAATGTTGTCCCGACCACTTCTCGGCCGACAAAGCCGCTCGGCACGACCGGGACGTCGGCTGCAGCAGTGCCCTCCATCGCCACTGCCATGACGCTCACTGCTCGGCCAGAATTCCATGGGTGCATACAACTATACTAAGTCCGCGGCATCAAGGCCTCAGCATCGGAGCATGGGCTAAAAATAAACGTCCAACGATCAACTAATCACCAAGGTTGCTTCAATTCACAGAACGGTTTCAACATTTGCCAGGAAAATACACTGTATCACAATTGTTCTGAGCCATACCACATCAAAATAGTGCCACGAATTTCACCTTCACTTGAAAACGTTTCGGAATAGCAGCTTGTTCACGAATCCGAAGCCATCCCAAAACAACCCACATACTTGCACCACTAAAACTGAATAACTCAATACCATACTGATCAGCAAGGCCTATGACTATGATAATTATGATAATAATCCAATGATATAGAATAAAAATGATCATGGAAATAATGAAACCAATGCAGGATGCAGCCCATAATTGTTCTCAGTCGTTTGATATAAGCTCCGATAATTCGTCACACATCGGTGCTCATTTTGTCTTCACACAACAATAAATATATCCCCTTTCTGGGCACCCTGACTACCGTAGAAAGTAACAACTATACGATCCAACTTTACGTAAAACCAAACCATTCAAGCATCATACTGCATCACCCGTCAGCGTATCCGATGGTCACTAAGAGATATGTTATTCGATCAGAATATACACGAGCGACGGGCCGGTCGTCAGACGGACCTGCCACCACAAGATATACGAAATAGATTGATCGACTTTTCGAACAGAACGGATGTGCATTACATGTTCCACGTCGACTGAAAGGAGAGGCTCTTCGGACAACCATACGAAAACAGAAAACCGAAGAGCGGCACCAAACACCTGAAGATATAGATGGATTTCTGACTGCCATGCGTCAAAGAAAAACTCACAGCAAAGCCAATTCTCATCAGATCGTAAAATTCAAACAAGCGTGTCGCCCCGGTGAGTACCACAGCAATAGTAAGTTTGCTTGTTAGGTGAGGCAGTTCTCAACCCCAATGCTCTGGCGGAAACCCGAAGCTGTTCGGCGTGTTCAGCCGGACGGGCTGGAAAGTATTACCTATCTGGACTTTCCAGCCCGTCTGCATTTTTGTATGCAATTTTTGCGCCTACAACGGCCAACATGACACATACAAGATACAACATGACAATACATACAACATGACAAGACCATCCGGACCGCAAAATGATTGAGTCAATGCACATTCGTTAGTTTAGACCAAAGCTAAATACGAACTATGTGTCCCGGTGTCTGGTGAGGTGAACGTGTAGCGTGTATTGTCATAGTATATTTTATTTGTCAGCTTTTAATATTCATGGTGGTGCTCTTGTGCAACATTCACGTGCGATGATCTACACCGACGATTTTTCGATGAGTCGTGCAATGTCACTTGTTTAAATGTACGAGTATGTGATCAAGGGTTGTAACCGAAATACAATAGGCGTAATTTCAAACTTACAAATCATTTAAGGAGCGTCAACTAAAAAGGGCATACCGGGTAGCGAATACTCACAAATGATTACATAGCCATTAACTAAGTAAGAATATACACTATTTGCAAATTGTTCCCGAGTTTGAGGTGTCAAGGAGTAGTGTATGAGACGCACAAGGGTAGCGTAGGTGTCAAGAAGGTGTAGGAACACGTGCATAGTTTGAAAGCACCCTCAATAATAGTAGCATAATATTACACAAACTGCAATGGCAATGACTGGCAATGACAATGACAATGACAAAGACAAGCAACATGACAGTACTTCCTGGGTGTCTGCCGTCATCACGGTGGTTGCGCCGGACACTAATCAGAGCGTCGCTTCGTCGGGCACACCACCAGTGAGCGTGACGCGCCCCACTCGCTTTACAACGCATTTAACAGCTGTGGCCATTAGCGAGCAGTTTCTCACGCCGCCTGCCGAGATGGCAGGGGGCGGGCCAGCCGGCCCCACGGCACAGGGGAGCTGGCCAGAACAGCCGACAGGCCCACCGTCCAGGACAGACACGCCGCTCGACCGACGGACGGTCGGCCTGACCGGCCTGACCGGTCAGAACTGCCGACAAACCGCCACAAGCCGGTCGGAAAGTGACCAGAACGGGCGTGAAGCGTGTCGATAAAACGACCGCGAAGTTGCCCAGAATGCCCGCCTGGTTAGCTCAGTGGACAGAGCATTGAACTGAAAAGGCTTCCCATCTTGGCATAGCTGATCGAGTCGCTTCGCGCGCTCGCCATCAGCGCCTCCGGCCGGGATGACCAGTTTGGGACTTGATAGTCAAGGTCGGGCGCGTAGGCGCCAGGCAGCCGTGCCCCACCATGTGGATGCGTTCAACTCTCAGTCAAAACTGCCGTATAGTTGAAGCTGGAATCTCTCGATCGGGAGGTTTGTTCGGGGTCGATGCAACAAGCTTGCGATTATAATTGACTGACTCTGTAAAGTCTCACCAGGAAGTCTAGCTACGCTTTATAAGAACCACCTTGAACTGACTAGAGCTTATGACGGGCCCATTGCAGCACCGCGCCGTCACGGTCAGTCTGTCTGCCGGGCGCCGCCACGCCCGCCGAGGTCTGCGACCCCGCGATGGCTGCTCGCCAGGCAGCAGCGCGCTGACTGAGCAGCCGGCCGCCGTCGGCGCCGGCCGGCTCTGCAGTACGGCCCGCCCGCGCGGGGACTGCAGCCGCTCACATAAACAACTCACCAGAAACTGCAATCTCTCACAGGGCGCTAACCGCCCGGCGCCCGTGTACACAGTGATTGGTTCGCCGCCGACAGTCTGACGGACAGGCGAGGAACGGGGGTGGGGGGGGGGGCTGTCAGTGTGACGAGCCGAGCGTGACTGGGCAGGGTAGAGACGGTGGCGCGGTGCGGGACTGGCGACTGATGAAGAGAGCCTGTCGCGATACGAGGGCGGGATTTGCGAACAACGCCACGCACACACAGAGTGGCGTTAGGCACAGAGCCGGCAGCAAATTTCGGAAGTGGACAGCGGGTTTCATCTGGGGAAAGTGCGATCTCTACAGTGCGTCCTCATTCTATGATTGATTGAATCGGCGGTGGGACAATGGCCGCGAATTCATCCACCCGGCCAGTGGACGCCGCACTTTACGCGCCGCGTCCGAGTCTGGGTTGGTTCGTGGCCGGCGGCTCGACGTTCCGCCAGGACCAGGAGAAAACGAACGTGTTCAGGTAATGAGCACACACCGCTCAATCAATTCGGGAAACAATGGCGGCCGACGGCGGTGCCGACGGCGCCGTTTAGCCAGGGGCGCTGCTGCGCCTGCATCCATCTGCGAGTACCGCTCAGGATGATGGTGGTGGAGGGCGTGGGAGATCGGTGAGAGATGCCCGTGCGACTCTACCGGGAGCTATCCGGTGGCCGTTTCACGTGTGCCGTGACTTGAAGCACTGCTCATCCCTCACAGTAAATACCTACGTAATCTAACAGACAGATGACAGATGGGAGTCACTACCTCACTGTAATTACCCACGTAATCTAACAGACAGATGACAGATGGGTGCCACTGCCTCACGGTAATTACTCACGCAATCTAACAGATGACAGCCTGGTGCACGCGGAAGCAAAGCAGAAATCGTGTGTACTCTGGCAAGATCAATCAAACAACGGATAACGCTGTCAGATCCCGCTATGCTCCTTTCGGGAGCCGCCCATACCGGCTCCAAATTAATTTCGGCAACACACAACCTTGAACATAAGGAAAGTATCCCATCATCCACGGCGCTACCGTGCTCAGCCAACATTCGCTACGCCAGGACAGCGTTTCTAGCTACTTGCGAGTGGCTGGTGACAACATCGACGGCAGATGCAGCAGCGTGTTCTCAAACGAGCGCAGGTGTATCGAACACGTGTGTGTTCCTTGGGTGCGTGGAGAACGCATCAAGTGCACGCACATACGAATGGCGCGGCGTGAGCGGCCGTCGACAGCACGCACGAGCGTGCAACGTGCCACGCGTCCACCGCTGATCAGATAACACACCGCTGGAGCACGTGCCGGACTTCACGGCTGGAGACCATCCATCCTTGCTGGACCGCACAGTGACAATGATCGACCAGCAGTGACACCGCTGGCTCCAGCAGTCAAGTGCGCGCACACACGACAGCGGCGGCGGGCAGCGACATGTCGCAGTGAGGACGTCCGACCACATCTCATATCGATGCTGAAGGCAACGTCCATCTAAATTTGCTGGTTTTGCAGCAACTTCAGTCATTAGCGCACGATTGCTCCCAGGAGAAGCTATTTGCTTGTTATTGCCCAGGATTACGAATCATAGAAGACAATATGGTATCAGGTGTAATATTAAGGCTATTTTTTCCTTACATGAAGCGCATCTGAAGTAAATGCTTTGCGGCACAGGTTTGTATAATCTTATGGTGCTGTTTTCCCACGTTATCTTTCATTCCAGCTTCACATGTTTCGGTGAAAAGCTGTTCCTTATCCGATAGAGCTGTGGGTCACTGCAAAAGCAAGATGCTTCTACATATCGGACTATCTTTTTATTATCAATGACTGACAGTCCTCAACTGACAACAATGGCCACAATGGAGGATTCCGAGAAGGCTGAGCGGTCGCCAAGCCAGTCCGCGGATTATAACGAAAACTCAGTCAGCTGCGACCGACCACTGCTGTACATGCCGCTGCAGACTTTTTGAACAGCTAGTGACAACCGCAATAACCAGATAGCATTGTACAGGTGATCTGGTACACAGATCAATACATTGCCACCATCTCCTGCACCACTCACCGAGCTTGTTGACATCGGGCTTCGGGAGATGTGAGATGTTGAGTTCCAGACTATCTGAGAAACAGTCGCTGATCCCCTGGGTCACCTTCTTCAAGTTGCTGATCTGCAACACAAACGTGGTCCGGTCACTGGTCAGCAAGATCACCATTGCCAGGTTCATGTACCATTTTTATCGAAAATGGGTGCAGGGTGACACCCAGAAAGAAACAACTCCACTTCTCCCGTTGCAACACTCCTTTTGAAAAAGTAAACACAACTTATGCCAAGAAATAAGATGATAGTTTGGGTATGTCAAGCTTCAAACATTCATTATTTCGAATGAATGATGGAGCTTAAATTGCCGGGTATGAATTACGACGCGATCGCTCCTAATTTTCAAATCTTACTCGAATTTCCTACCCTACATACTACGGTTTGACAAAGGTCACACTCAAATACTTTGACGTAAAATTAATTTTGATACAGTGGCTAGGTCGTGCCGATCGCCAGGAGGGGTGGAGGTAGGGGTGAAGGCCACACCACTGGCTGATGGACGCTTTGGGCGGGCTATTCGCCGAGTCGCGCCGACCACGGTGGGAGGGGGTGGGTGGGTGTGTCATACCACTGGCTGATTGGCGCAGTGGGCGGGCTATTCGGCCAAGTCGCGCCGACCACCGGAACGGGCTGGGTCACACCAGCGGCCGGCCGGCACAGTGGACGCGCTGATCGGTCCGGGCCGACCACCGGAGGGGGGGTCACACCACCGGCCGGCGGGCGCCGGGGTCACACCACCGGCCGGCGGGCACAGTGATCGGTCCGGGTCGCAGTTGGCGGCGTCACCACAGACCGAGTCGAGGCCGGCCGGTCGACAGAGAAAGTGCCACGCCGCCGGGCCGAGCCTCACACCGCCGGTCCGGGCGGCCGGGCAGGGGCGTGACCGGTGACCCGCCGCTGACCCGCACGTGGCCACACCGTAAACACGGCTAATGGACAGGGAACGCCAGCCGGCCACCCATCACACGCTAACGAGAGTTTCCCTTTCTATGCGGCACGCGCTGCCGTCGGGTCCCTCATCCGAGCCATCCGGCGTCGTTCGCTTTCGTTTGGGCGCCGAGTGGAGACGACCCTGCGCCGTCGCCGAGCTGCGCCGCGCTCTGACGTAGGCCGTGGGCTACTGTTCCGCCGCTGGCGCACATGGGATCAGCCGGCCATTACCACCAGCTGTGTATGTGGGCGATATGGTTATACGTCAAGTTCAGACCAGTTGCCAGGTCATGGGTCAAGGACACGAGCGTGATAGATCGATCATCGTTTCCAAATGTCAGCTGGAAACGATATCTGGAGCCAGGGCTGATCGTCACATTTTTCCGGAGCCGCGGGCCAAGTTCAGAACCAGATCACCCAGGCATTGTCCGCATTGAGATGAGCGCACCTAGATCAAAGAAAACCAGAATCCCGAGAAAGCTAGCTGTCGTGTAACGAGCCCCGCATGAAGCAACTAGTTTTGACATGATCAGATAGTGTCAAGTAGGAGCAGTATGGCCAGATGAGTATCCGACGGAGCCGGACAGTGTATTTTTAGCAACCAAAAAATACACTGGATCAAACGACATATTTTGGTGTTTTCACCACTCAAAACCATAAATTTGTTGCGAGCTTCGAATACCGAAAGCATTTTTTTGTTTCTTCCCATTGTATTTGGTTGGGGCTCCCTTAGGAGGATCCTGGCTGCGCCACTGATTGCGACGACTGGTATGGGGTATGCACCTGTACAGCACTGCGCAGGTACAATACATATGTCACAGCGCACTGCCGCATATGTCAAAATACCCCTCCAGATACCACGGTCGGGCCCACCGGTGCGGCTGTTTATGCATCAGTGTGCAGGTCCGCTACCGGGTCACCTTGGCTACGAAAACGTCTCCGGATGAAACGCCACAAAAACGCACGCAGGCGACCGCGACGGACGGCGCCTGTCTACGTCCGAGGACGCTGTCTTCTCCAGGCGGACGTGACGAACGCGTGGCGTCTGCCGCCCGGTGATCACTCCACCGGCGTAACCTCGGCTGACGGCTGACGCCGCGCCAGCTGACGGCCCATCAGCCGGGGTGACGGACCGTCGCGCCGGACATCACAGCGCGGCGCCCCGTGCCCTTCAGGAGACGGCCGGGAGTCCGCCAGGGCCTCGCACTCGGCTCTCAGATCGTTTCTACGATCTAAGAGCCGACAGCGACAGCTCGACAGCGACAGCTCGTGACCAGCTTTCGTACGACAGCTCTCCGCGTGACCGTCCGCCTTCCACGGCTCTCAACAGCCGTCAATTGCTTGCTATCTAACCGACAGCGACAGCGGTCACGGCGGTCACCCGCCCGCCATCTGTCTATCGACAGCGCCAGGGGTCGCCTGCTCGCCATCTGTCTATCGACACCACCAGGGATCACCTGGAATGTTGAGTTGCTAGAGCGGTGAGCAGCATGTGTCGCGCCTCCCCCCCCCCAGGTCACAGCATGTTTGCGCAGGCCGCCAGGTCTCAGCTGGCCGCCGGCCGCCGGCGTCGGCTGGCGACTCGCCACGGCTTGTCACAAGAGCTCGGGAGGCTTAAGAGGCGTGACAATTGATCTGCGATGCCCCTCGTAACTCCAGAACCAGTAGACGAATCAAAATTAAACCTGGTATAAAGGATTGCCTAGCACCATTTATCGGATCGGACTCAGCTTTTTTCCTCGTGTCACCAGAGACTTCACAGGTTGAGTCAAGAAAAACTTTGAATATTCTAGACCATTGCTTAGGTCCTAAAACAAAATGTTCAGTGATGGTTCGGATAAGTGAATACTAAAAAAGTAGGAACTGTCTGTCACATGCATGTAGTCAAATCGGGCTCTGGCGAAATGAGGTCACGTGAAGTTATCGTGTATCAGCATAGACATGCGGCACGCGAGGTAAGTTTGTCAGTAAAAATAAGCGCTGAATAAGAAAGCAAGGGTAGCATCGTGACATATATAACAACAGCTCGGACCTTCATACCAGCTCTGTCACACAGCGCACCACTGTCATATTCAACAGTATGAGCACCGTCCCATGCCTTTTTACAGTCAGCATCCTTGCCAAGTATAGCTTATAGCGGACGCGATGGATCCAACATCATACTTCAGATTTCAGCGAAAATCTATGTTTATCTGCGGTGGGAGAATGCATAACAATGCATCAAATGGTTGGAATAATACTTTGCATTACATTCTGATGAGAACAATATGCATTTTGTGAATCCGTTTCGCAGTAACGTGCTACAATATATACTCCCACAAACGTACATAGGGTTGGTTGGTTATTTGGGCTTACGGGTGCATCGACTGCGTTGATCATACAGCGCCCCTAAACGTACATAGGAAAACTATTTTAGGCAAAATGTTACATGCGTCTGAACAAGATTGGCACCCTTAGATGAATCGTTCTTCCCAACGAGCCTGAAATCTTAGAAGCACACTGGAATCGCAACAGCCTTGCATGTTTCCAGTGAATATTTATTTGTATACTTGTGAATTGCTTCAATGTTGGGCAATTCTTCTCTATCACGTTCTGATCAGGTTCCAAAAGAAAGCATGGCCGCATCCGGCGGACGCATAGATCCCTTGAAGATAGGGACACGCCGCATACAAAATCATGGAGGGAAAACATCGGGCCAATCCAGTCAGTACTTGGGGACAGCCCTGCCCATGTTCATGGATGTTCGAAAGGCAGCATGCCGAAGAATACTGAAATTATATTTTAAAAGGCCCGAACCAAAATTGCCCCACTGCAGCATAGCATATGGTCAGCTGATGCCATTCTTTTTAAGAGTCGTCAAATGATTGCAACACAATATCCAGCAAGCAAAATGCTTCGAGTGGTGCTTTGACAGCTTATGCCAATGTGCCAAGATACAATGAGAGCTCTGGGCACCAATGGTCCCGGGTTCAACACTCGCACCACTCGGGAACATTTCCCAATCCCGCGACCCACCGGCGAAACAGTGTGGGCGGCGCCATTAGCAGAGATCGTGCATAAAGTGCGTCGTGAACCTCCCAAGATAAAAACAAACAAGATACAATGAAATTAAAATAGCAAAAAATTAATAAAGCGCTGGGGACATCGAGGTGTCAAGAGATTGATCCCAAGCGACTACGATACTCTTCGATAGACACAACAGACCCCCCCTCTCCAACATTGTGTGGTGCTGAACGTCCTGCCAGGTGAGGTGCAACATTTACCTGCTGCTAAATATGTCGGTGTTCGTACAGCCAACTTGTCAGCACGTCCTCCATTTGTCCATCAGTCCTAAACTCCCGTGTCCAACGTACGCAAATTTCGCTGTCCTATGTCCTCTTACCAGTAATTCACCCTGACTGATGGTTCACTCGGAGCACGTCAGCTTGACTTCCCCACTGCGTATCTCGCCCTCTGACGTAATCGCCCCGTCCACCCCCGCCCACCGGCGTGCGGTCCGTGCAGCGACAGACGGCCACGCCACATCACGGCCCCAGGTGGAGGACACTCACACCGTGCGGCAGAGCACTCAAGCCAGCCTAGAGGGCACTCATGCCAGGTGAGTAGATATTCATGCCAGCCAGGAAGGCACTCATTCCAATGAAGAATGCACCTATGCCAGACAAGAAGGCACTCATGCCAGGAAAGTAGTTACTCATGTCAGGCAAGAATGCACTCATGCCGGGCAATTAGGCACTCATGCATAGCCAGACAATAAGGCACTTATACCAGGCAAGAGAGCACTCAAGCCAGCGAAGATGGCACTCAAGCCGGCCAAGAAGGCACTCAAACCAAGCAAGAAGGCACCTGTGCGAGGCACGAAAGCACTCATGCAACGCAAAAAGGCACTCAGGCCAGACAATGGATCTCGCATGCGAAGAGGAGGATACGCGCCGTAATGTTGGCGCTGGGTGGAACCAGGCAGCGTCCTCGTCGATACCATAGCAGACATGCACCGGCACACTGCCGGCCTCTGACAAGGAAGTCGTCCCGGCACGTCACTCACACATCCCGGGACGCAGGGAACTGCACCGCACACCCTGGGACACGGAGACAGCACCAAACACTTATAGATACTGCTCCGCACACCCTGGGGCAGACCACAAACACTCACAAACGCCGCACACCTGGGACACGGAGACAGCACCAAACACTTATAGATACTGCTCCGCACACCTGGGACAGGGAGACAGCACCAAACACTCATAGATACTGCACCGCACACCTGGGACACGAAGACAGCACCAAACACTCACATATACTGGACCGCACACCTGGGACAGGAGACACACCAAACACCACATATACTGGACCGCACACCTGGGACAGGAGACACACCAAACACTCACATATACTGGACCGCACAGGACAGGAACACACAAACACTCACATATATGGACCCAGGACAGGAGACAGCACAAACACTCACATATATACGCACACCGACAGGAAAAAACACTCCATATACGACCGCAACCTGGGACAGGAGACACACAAACACCACATATACTACCCATACTGACAGGAACACCCAAACACTCACATATACTGGACCGCATACCTGGGACAGGAGACAGCACCAAACACTCACATATACTGCACCGCACACCTGGGACAGGGAGACAGCACCAAACACTCACAGATACTGCACCGCACACCTGGGACACGAAGACAGCACCAAACACTCATAGATACTGCACCGGACGCCCTGGGACTGGGAGACACCACCAAACACTCAGATGAACCGGATACACTAGGACATGGGGACAGCAACAAACACTCACAGCTTCTACATCCGTGATATATAAGCGTCACCCAGTACTTTCTCACACAGACACGGCAGCGTACGCCCATGTAAGGCGAACGTGACAACGACCGAACGAAGAAGAGAAACGCCGTACAGGTCAGAGGACAGGAATGCGCAGAAGACTGGACCGTAAAAGGTAGGTCTACTCGAGACATTGACGACTGGACGGAGAGATTAGACACGCACGGATATGAGAACAGCTGGGGCCTCATTTAACGAGCTTTGGCTTCCGGCACAGATCTTAATCCAAGAACTTTCGCTGGATTTAAAACCATCGGAGATTGCTTAGAATTTTTTAAATATTGACACCGACACGAGTCAGCGGATTTGTTCAGGGTCAGTTAACATGTTCACTGCCATCAGTAATAGATTATTCGTGAAATAGGGTGGAATATTCCACTTTCTGAGCACTGATTAGACATCCTTTTCAAGGAAGTATGCACATCATGTGTGTTGATGTGCTGTTGACTGTGCATCATGGCTCGTTCCTATGAGTATTTTGTGTATAAGTAGCATGCTTATGCTCAACACTATGGGTTAATTCCACAGGTATATTGTGATACAATTTCAGATAACAGCGGTTTGCTGATAACGTGACATTATAATCGTTACCATAATATATGATCCATATATTGTGTCCAAATATGTAACCAAAAACATGCACTGGTGAGTACAATATTGCCTCAAATGGAGCTTGAAGGACGAACGATATTTTGATTGGCATGCTTCAGTGGCAGATTTCTACATCCTACTGTACTAATTTCGACATCTCACACTGAACGAAAAACCATTGTTTCAACACTGCTGCCAATTCCACACATACCTGTCCACACGCTCAAAACTTATGGCCGCAGCTGTTAACGTTGCGCCGATTACCATCATGACTTTGCCTACTATTCAACAACTGATATCCATCCCGAAAAAAAATCGAACACAGCTCCCAAACACCGCTGCAGCTCCCACTGCAAGATTGCAGGATAATTTGTCGGAACTACGTCGGCTCAGCATGCATGATTGGCGTTCGCATCAATGGAATTCATTGGCAGGCATCAGCGTTCTCTTATCTGTCAAAAAGAAAAAAACTCACATGCACATTCTAAGCCCGAGAGAATTCGGGGATTGCTTGAGCACACCCACCTGCACTCTACACATCTGATCAGCAGTCGTGTTCACACCATTCATGACTACATAAAGCGAGAAATGAAACTGAAATATTGCCGCGTTGCGCAGGCGAATAAAAATGATGGCGGCGCCCTGGGTGTATTTATCGTCCACAAACAGCATCGACTGAGTGCGGAGGCGGCAGTCAGGCCGAGTTACGGGGGGTGGCGGGCGGGGGCCGGGCCACCACTCTGGGCGCCGTGGAAAGCTGCAGGGTCACCGCAGCCAGCCCGTCTGTTGCAACAGTGGCCAGTCGTCCAGCTGCGATCTGTCCGATTGAGTCACTGGCGCCAGCCGTGGGTGTGCATTAGTCAGCCAGCGGCCGTCCGGCGACTCCAGGGTAGCGCCGGCTCCCACCAGCAGACCCCACACCCGCGCTCCGCCAAGTCACACCCCCGGCCGACACCGTGGGTGTGCATTAGTCAGCCGGCGGCCGTCCGGCGACTCCAGGGTAGCGCCGGCTCCCACCCGCGCTCCGCCACGTCACACCCCCCGGCCGACACCGTGGGTGTGCATTAGTCAGCCAGCGGCCGTGCCTCAACACCAGGGTGGCGCCGGCTCCCACCCGCGCTCCGCCACGTCACACCCCCGGCCGACACCGTGGGTGTGCATTAGTCAGCCGGCGGCCGTCCGGCGACTCCAGGGTAGCGCCGGCTCCCACCCGCGCTCCGCCACGTCACACCCCCGGCCGACACCGTGGGTGTGTATTAGTCAGCCGGAGGTCGTGCCTCAACACCAGGGTGGCGCCGGCTCCCACCCGCGCTCCGCCACGTCACACCCCCCGGCCGACACCGTGGGTGTGCATTAGTCAGCCGGCGGCCGTCCGGCGACTCCAGGGTGGCGCCGGCTCCCACCAGCAGACCCCACACCCGCGCTCCGCCACGTCACACCCCCGGCCGACACCGTGGGTGTGCATCAGTCAGCCAGCGCCCGTGCCTCAACACCAGGGTGCCGTCGGCTCCCACCAGCAGACCTCACGCCCGCGCTCCGGCACAGAACCACAGCCTCGCCAACAGTCGTGGAGCACGTGCACGGCGAGCACGACACCCATCGGCTGTGTCCGCCTTGTTGCAGATGTAACAGCAGGCCGACGCACCACAACACGGCCTGCACACGTCTGTGTCACCAGCGCGCCATATTCTGACGACATACCTGGTTTGATGAAGGCTAAAAAACACGTGCAAGGACATTGTACCTTGTACCCGAACAACGGATACAACAACCTTGCCCCTTGTTTCAGACATGAGAAATTCCGACCAAAGGTACACTTTTTTGTGCCGTTTGCGTCGCGAACGCTGGCACAACCTGGCACGTGCCAGGCGTGTTGTCGCAAAAAATGTTCCACTATGTGGTGTTATTCTACGCTCTTCCGAAACATTTTCTTTTCAGATGACACTCGAAATACCACAGAATCTGTCCATGGCATACGTACGTCAATACAATGTGAGCTGTATACTAGAGCGATGGGGGGGTAAGGGCGCATCGACTGCAGTGGTCATGCAGCACTGGAGTTGATGCGCGAGATAGTCTGCATGAATGCTCGACCTCCAATCACAACCCGAGTGGCACAACGCATCGCACAGAAGCGCGCCGCCGACAGCCCGGTATTGCCCCTCGCGCTGGTGTGCAGCAGTGTGTCGACCCGCGCCGCCGCCTCATCCTCCACACACAGACCATCAGGTCGGTCGCAGTGCGACACACCGCAGTGAAGGTGTGGGCGGCCGACGTCGCCGGCGCCGCACGAGCTGCCGTCGGTCCACTTGCGCCACGCCACCACTGCCGACGGCGCTGAAACCGTGCCGGAAAGCTGTCCCGCCCGCACCGCAGGCGGCGGCCGCAACAGGTGTCGTCGACGAGTGACGGCCGGCGCCGGCAACCGCCGGATATCGGGAGCGCGAATAATCCGCCGGCCGGTGGCAGCTGGCGCCGGCCGGCCGACTTCTCACGTCACCGAGCGGGCGCGGCCGCGAGAGCTGGCTATCCCGGGCACCCCGGGCAGGCGCCGAGCCGGCCACCTCAGCTGGTCACCGCGCTGGGCAGGCGCCGGCCGGCCATCTCTCAGCTGGTCACCGCGCTGGCCAGGTACCAGCAGGCCATCTCAGCTGGCCACCGCGCTGGGCAGGCGCCGGCCGGCCATCTCTCAGCTGGTCGCCGCGCTGGGCAGGTACCAGCAGGCCATCTCAGCTGGTCACCGCGCTGGGCAGGCACCAGCCGGCCATCTCAGCTGGTCGCCGCGCTGGGCAGGCGCCGGCCGGCCATCTCTCAGCTGGCCACCGCGCTGGGCAGGCGCCGGCCGGCCATCTCAGCTGGTCACCGCGCTGGGCAGGTGCCAGCAGGCCATCTCAGCTGGCCACCGCGCTGGGCAGGTGCCAGCAGGATGCCGCGATAAGCCGTAGACGAGCCACTCTAGGTGGGGGCAGGCTGGTCGTTCAATGGTGTGCTTCAACAGGTAGGCTACCTCGAAAAGCAGTAGGCTGCGCACCCCAGGTGGTTGGTTGGTTGGTTATTTGGGCCTAGGGGTGCATCGACTGCTTCGGTCAAACACAGCGCCCATCCACCCAAGATGGGCTCAAGCTAGCAATCCCGTGGTAAACCTAGACAGGCGGCCCGAACGGCTTGGACAGAACGACCAACGGAGGGAGACAGAACCTGGTCAATCTGAACCAAACAGGCGAGCGCAATTAAAACATCGAAACGAAATGTACCCCGCCTGCAGCAGCCAGCAGTGGGGGCGCCGAACCAATCGGCCACACCAGTCCGAACCACCACACCACCGGTCCTTAAAACGAGCTGGAAGCCACCCTACAACCAGTGTGCACTTGCAGGGTACCGGTCCCTATCGCGTAAACTTGGACGGCGGGCTCCTCCAGGTGAAGTGTCCAGTTGCCGTCGACGACGGACACCCCCGGTAGCCGGCCTCCCGTCCGGATGAGTCCGGCGTGATGGCGGTGAGACCATCTGTGCCGTGGCCTTGAGCGGCGGCTGAGTCGGCGCCGGCTCCCGCCTGCACTGGTCACGGCTGACCAGCCCCTCCCCACAATCGCAGAATACCAATGAGCCGTCGTGCACGGTCGGGAGCAGAGCGGTGCTCCCGACTTCAGCTCGGCCTGGCTCAGCCCGGATTGGCCCTGCCCGGATCGGCTCGGCTCGGCTCGACTCGACTCGACTCGACTCGACTCGACTCGACTCGACTCGACTCGACTCGACTCGACTCGACTCGACTCGACTCGACTCGACTCGACTCGACTCGACTCGACTCGACTCGACTCGGTGGTGGAGTTTCTGAGAGTCGGCATCACGTCGAGACCGACCGAAACACGCTGTCGAAGGTCGCCATCGAGTTGGGGATCACAGCATCTCAGCTGACTACCAAACATGGCGCGGCACGAAATCCACGCCGGTCCCCCATATACCAGTACGCAGCACGCAGCATGCCGCCTCGCCCACAATACAGGTTCGCGATGGATAAGAGGCGTGTCTGCTTCAAGGTGGAACGGAGCGCACTTTCGAATTTCTTCCCCAAAAATATGCGGTTCCCACCTTTCGCTACGAGACATGCAAATCGGTACCGCATGTGGTCGGTCTGATAATGGACTATATCGTCTGCCTCATAATGTGGTTCGCATACCCCATAGCGCGCCTTACTTTGGGCACAAGAAGCCACGGCGACAACCGCTACGTTGCAAAGGTTTCATAAGGCCACATATCATCACAGTCTACAACAGACCTTACATGCTCATTTACCACTCCGAAATGTCACAGCTAACAAGTACCTACCTACCTTCTCTTAGAGCAATAACATTTTAAAACATATACCAATTGTGTTCATGAAACGATCTCCTGCAAGTTTTCCAACGCGGGTAACACAGCAAGCAATTGACAAATGGAGTCCTGCAACGAAGACTTCCTTGGCTTTACTTTTGGTGCTATGGCGAGGTGGGTGTCCTCTTACCGTGCCTCCATGTGCACCAGCGACTCCATTGGGTGTGTGGCAGAGGAGTCATCTCAGCGCATGTAAAACGCACACTAGAAATTAAATGAAACATAAATTCGACTTGTCAAGCCGTGGTTCGTCATGCAGCTTATTGCAGCCAGGTATGTCGTTGCATGCAAACCGAGACGCGCCATTTAGATCAAGTACACATTTAAAGTTCTTCCCGGACAATATTGGGTTTCCGCCTCATGTGTAATATGTTTATTGCATAGCATAATATTGCAACTCTATATTGTAGTACAATTAGTAAGTTCGTCTGATGCGAACATTATACATATCACAATGCTTAAGAAGAAACTTGTGTATTTTACGACGCACTCGATTGCTAGTCATAGCGTGGCCAACATCTTACGCCGATTAAACCAGGTAACCCAGCCGGCTGTGGGATTAGAGCCCACGATCTTACCATCAAGAGTCTAACGTTCGAGCTACCGAGCCACCGCGACCTCTCACAAATCTAAGATAATACAACTGTACGTTAATAATACAGCTGAGTATTATTTACAGCACTTTCACCCCAAAGCAGTCAACCCGGATGGCATAATACGTGGGTGTCTCAGTAGGGAAGGAAAAACCAAGCATGAGGTAACGATTCCTCCAGCCGATAACGGATAGTGGGGCTTTTCCATTTTACGACTGACGGCCAACAATTCAGTCTGTCGGAGCTGTACGTCGGTAAAATATCCGAGCTGCAGTATTTATAGACGCAGTTTTGCTGAGACCAATCCGGAGAAGGCGTGCAGCTATTTCTTGTACGGACAATATTCGCAGACATGTGGTCGTTCGAACCCACGCAAATCGCTATCAGCTTGATCAGACCTGCATGAACGACGATCTCAGAATCCAAGAAGACTTCTCCCTCGTTCCTGTCGGCCATCGGCTGCAACTATTTGTATCACTAATCTGAGCATGCATCGCATAAAGGAACCATTACGTAAATTGATTGTTATTGCTACATGCTGGCTTTCACAGGGAGGCCTTGCCACGGCAAAAGAAGGCAAAAGTGCAACGCAGTTTGTCCAGACTAGTTTATGTTGGCAACAAGCCGTGTTGTCAGTTAAATCTGATGCGTGATTATCGCCTGTCAACACCCCATCAGAAGGGATGATAGCATGCCCTCACTGGTAAAGCCTACATGATGTATCCGAGGAGTGCCAACCAGCCAGCGACGACGGATACACCTTCCACATATGTTGTGCCAAATCGCACACCATTGTAGCAACCACTGAAAGATGTGTACCACTTGTACATATCCTCGTCAATCTGGTGTCACGTTCTTCCCGACACGTTGCTCGAAGACACTACGTGGTAATGATCATTCAAACATCACAACATGGCCAAACATTTTGGTTAATACCCGAAAACTCAACTCGGCCAAAACCACAACCGTATTCATACAAATCCACCTTCCCTCCGGGACGGAATTTCAGTTTTTCACAATCAAATGAGCGCTCAAAGTCCCAGATCATCCCAGGCAAAATCCAGGGAAGGCTGGAGCCCGTCGCCTCCGGGCACGGAAGTGGGGCCTTCCGACAGCCAGATGGGTTTGCGCTGGGTGGCGCCAGGCGGCCGGTCGGGGGGGGGGGGCGCTCTGCAGAACTGAAGAGGGAGAGCCGATCACCCGCCCGCGGTGGCGGCCGTACCGGTCGCCGTGTCGAATGGGGGCGTTCATGGACGAGTTTACCTTCACTCAGGCGTCCAGCGAGCCGCCTTCTTCACCAGATCGTGAGTGGCCGTTTACATGGTGCACACGTGTTCACGTATAGGGATCACCTCCGGCTCTCAAGGACACCCTGATGTGTGGAGATCGGCGGAGCACTCGATCACACATACACACACGATGCCACGCCAGGAAACATGTCTAACTGCAGTACCAGCAGACAGATATTGCACAGTGAATAAATACACTACTGTGAAGGTGAAATGGCCAGATGGTTCCATACTAAAAACAGCCGCATGTCGATGTTAAAATGGCTGCCATTCGCAACAAATATAAAATATTTCGCGTTCATTGATCTGGTGTCGCATTTCCAAATGTCTGAAGGTATATCCATGTATGTGTATGCATGGTTTCACGTCGCGTTTGAGTCATATAAACTACAAGCTGGACGATAACTGGTCCAATCTGCTCGATGTGCCCTCAAGCTTAAATAATCATCAAATCGATCCACTAGTCCATCCAACCAATCCAACCAATCCTCAGCTGGCTGAACATTTGCTGTTTTTAATGCAAAGGTACGTGGAAGATAGTCCTTAAATCTGGCACACAGACATTCGAGAAGATAGGTGACAGAATGTCAATGCAGCACATCGGGAGGAAACAGGGCCTCAGAATCCGTGCTGGGGCACAAAAATGTAAAAACTACCATGACATTCGATTCCAAATGTGCTACCTGAGCACGGAAGAACCAACTTTGCCAGTTACTACAGGCCCAAAAATAAGTCACATGTATTATTTTCTTTACATGTTCTGTACACAAAACAGCAAAACCCTGAACACTGTCAGAAAAGAAGTAATGCTAGGGAGCTCTCAACTTGAGCTGGACATGAGTCTAGTTATTATACACTCAGGTAATTAAACATACATTCGGCAGCACCAACTACGGCAAATGCAATCTTCCAGTTGTGACCTCCAAGAACGACCAGCATAAACCTCGCGACAGTGCAGACAGTTCGTGTGCCCTGGCTGCTAAATCACCAGCTGCGGGTCAATGTTGGAAATAAAAACAGGCTGATCTTCATGTTCCAGCACCCACAGTTCTACACAATGAACTTGGTATGCTGTTACATCCAGCAACATATCCGCAGTTTGTGAACAAGGCGACCTAAAGTAACCATGTCCCCTTTGGTACATAATGACTTCGTGTTACGGCAAGCATGCACTTGAAACTGTACGGTTTTCTGTTCAGTTAGATTTGCCCGAGGGGTATTTATAAAACCCTAGATCTTTACTGTGAACATCCGGCCTTGCGCCTTCAGGGTGGTATGTATCAAATAATCGGTTTTCGAATACGACTCCTCGAGTTACATTTACAACTGTTGACAAATACAACAGAGCTGAGGGATCTACGAACGCGTAGCGCTATGGCCAAAGAGGGTGGTCTGGGACAGTACGTCCAGCAACATACCGCATGCCCTTGTCAAGTGTTAGCGTCTCAGGTAGTGCAAGTGGAAGACCAAGTGGCACCCAAACGGTGACCGTCCAGCACATCCGCTATGCCAGTGTTCGGAACCGCCCAATGGGGAAGAGTGCAAGCCATCAGAAGTGCCCGGCATCATCTGACAATCCGTGATGCTGGCACTGTATTACCCGCCTGCACTGAACACCTAGCAATCATCTACCCTGAACATTGAACACCCAGCCATCATATACCCCAAGCACCCAGCTAGCATCTACCATGAACACTGAACACCCAGCCATCACCTACTCTCAACATGCAGCCATCACCTACCCTCAACACCCAGCCATCACCTACCCTCAACACCCACCCATCACCTACCCCGAACACCCAGCCATCACCTACCCTCAACACGCAGCCATCACCTCACTTCCTAACACCCAGCCATCACCCACTCTCACCATCCAACCTGTGTGGATGAAGGAAGCCATCACCTGGGACTCGTAAACGACCCGAAGCCAATAACGGTTTGCCACTTAAGATTAAAAACGGAGCCTTTCGCTCAGTCACACGCATTTTACATTATTTAGCAGTTGTGTGCATGACCGCCATACATCATGTGACAAAATGTCAAAACCCGAAAACGAGGATGAAATACCAACAACCCATTAACTGTGCACTTCCAGGCCACATGGTGAATTACCTTTACACTGCCATCACCTACTCTCAACACCCAGCCATCACCTACCCTCAACACCCAGCCATCACCTACCCTCAACACCCAGCCATCACCTACCCTGACACCCAGCCATCACTTACCCTGAACACCCAGCCATCACCTACCCTCAACACGCAGCCATCACCTACCCTCAACACCCAGCCATCACCTACCCTCAACACCCAGCCATCACCTACCCTCAACACCCAGCCATCACCTACCCTCAACACCCAGCCATCACCTACTCTCACACCCAGCCATCACTTACCCCGAACAGCCAGCCATCACCTACCCTCAACACCCAGCCATCACCTACTCTCAACACCCAGCCATCACCTACTCTCAACACCCAGTCATCACCTAGCCTGAACACCCAGCCATCACCTACCTTGAACACCCAGTTGCCGCCGACGTCCGTCTTGATCTTCCCCAGCCAGCTGGCGTCGAACCACAGTGGCTCTCTGTGGTAAACAGAATACACAGTCAGTGGAGCATGAAACCACACCACAAGCATACACAGCAGCCTGGATGGCACGGTAGCCGGGCGGCAGTGACACCCAAAGCGCCTCCGACCATGGGAGCACGCAGAGCGGCCTGAATAGCACGGGAGCACCCAGAGCGGCCTGAATAGCGCGGGAGCTCAGAACCAGTGGCACCCAGAGCGCTTCCATCCATGGGAGCACCCAGAGCGGCCTGAATAGCGCGGGAGCTCAGAACCAGTGGCACCCAGAGCACTTCCATCCATGGGAGCACCCAGAGCGGCCTGAATAGCGCGGCAGCCGGGCGCCGGTGACACCCAGAGCGCTTCCGATCATGGGAGCACACAAAGTCCATAGCCAACGATAGTGAACAAGAAATCCGCATAGCACCGTCAAAACAGGACACGTAACACACATTCGGAGCACAGCGGGAAGCTAGTCGGGGGTTCATGCTGACGTCATCACAGTATACCACGAGTACCGTATGAACAACATCAACGTTACAGGATGCTATCCGACGTACATCCAGATACCACCTAATGACGTGAAATCACTGACTATGGTGCACCAGCGAGCCCCAGTCGAGACCGACAGCCGCTGGCTGTTTCCGCCATGGGGCACAGAGTAGCGCCACGCCTCAAAGGTGCTGGTGACACAGAGTAGCGCCACTCCGCAGGGGTAACACAGTACTAGTCACGCCGCAGGGGTGCTGGTAACACAGAGTAGCGTCATGCCGCAGCCTAGCACAGCGTGGCGCAGCGTCATCAGCAGGCGTCGCACCCCGCGGCGCTGGCACCCCGCGGTGCGCTACACGCACCGCAGCACGACCTGTCGCGCGCCAGAGGTCAAACGCGCCGTCACCAGCCCACTCACGCCACACAATTAGACACCCCACAGACATGGCCGACGACGGCAAGCGTAACGGCGACGGTGAGACGAAAGCTGAGTTGACATGGGTATTGGACAAACACGGACATTCGGAGTTAAACCTTACAAGGCTTTCTACTAGCAGTCGAAGCGCCCCTAAGTGCAAACAATACATCGAGGGTAGGATTTATACTGTGTGATTATGGCGGAATGGGCATTGCCGTTAACTTCGGAATATTCGCTTCATGTTTCCATAAGCGTGCTGTCGAACGGCATTTCGTCGAAGAAGCAATCATGGCGGTTGATTGATCGCCCAAACTGCATAGAGCAGCAATATACACCGACCTCATGGCGCCGGCGTTACAATTACAGGCCGTTGTGTTTAAAATCGGCCGCGGCTACGTAATTGCACAGACCTACAGCCACGCCGTTGCACACCATCCCTTTATTAGCCAGATTGCAACGCGTCAAGTACAAGGTCACTGGTGATGGGGATCCATACAAAGTGAAATCCGGGTGCATGCTACTTAGAACGTGGGCCTGCAAAGTCATTGGACCTCTAGGCGAAGGACACAATACCAGGGAAATTTGGGCCTGGGAGCTTAACAAAGGTCGGCGAGTCAAATGCCTTCAGTCTCAACGAGTCCGGCAAATGAGGCAAATTATTCCCAGCGGGGCAAGGGGTTTTGGTGCAATTAGAGCGATGAGTACGGATAGGCAGTAGCCAAACAAGCCAAGCAACCGGCCTTACTATGTTAGCGAACAGTACAAATGCTGCAGCAGGTGGACGAGCGACCAGACTGACGGTGGAGGAGGGCGGTCCGACCGTGATTCACAGTACGGCTGATAGTGTTGCTGTCGTTTGCTCCCTGGATCACTGGACTGCGTATCGCCAGCAAAGCGGCGCGTCTGCGTGCCATGGTGGCTCCGGCCGCCGTCTCACTGCACCGGCAGCGTACAGAGTACAGACCAGCGGCATCACTATACCGGCAGCGTACAGCGTACAGACCAGCGGCATCACTGTACCGGCAGCGTACAGAGTACAGACCAGCGGCATCACTATACCGGCAGCGTACAGAGCAGCGACCAACCGCCTCACTGTACCAGCAGTGTACAGAGCAGCGTACAGAGCAGCGTACAGACCAGCGGCATCACTGTACCGGCAGCGTACAGAGTACAGACCAGCGGCATCACTGTACCGGCAGCGTACAGAGCAGCGACCACCGCACACTGTACCGGCAGGCAAAAGCGACCACCCGCCTCACTGCACCGGCAGCGTACAGAGTACAGACCAGCGGCATCACTGTACCGGCAGCGTACAGAGCAGCGTACAGACCAGCGGCATCACTGTACCAGACAGCGTACAGAGCAGCGACCACCCGCCTCACTGTACCAGCAGCGTACAGAGCAGCGTACAGACCAGCCGCCTCACTGTACCGGCAGCGTACAGAGCAGCGACCAGCCGCCTCACTGTACCGGCAGCGTACAGAGTACAGACCAGCGGCATCACTGTACCGGCAGCGTACAGAGCAGCCGCCGCCTCACTGTACCGGCAGCAGAGCAGACGACACCCGCCTCACTGTACCAGCAGTGTACAGAGCACAGACCAGCCGCCTCACTGTACCGGCAGCGTACAGAGCAGCGACCAGCCGCCTCACTGTACCGGCAGTGTACAGAGCAGCGACCAGCCGCCTCACTGTACCGGCAGCGTACAGAGCAGCGACCAGCCGCCTCACTGCACCGGCAGCATACAGAGTACAGACCAGCCGCCTCACTGTACCGGCAGCATACAGAGTACAGACCAGCCGCCTCACTGTACCGGCAGCGTACAGAGCAGCGACCAGCCGCCTCACTGCACCGGCAGCATACAGAGTACAGACCAGCCGCCTCACTGTACCGGCAGGATACAGAGTACAGACCAGCCGCCTCACTGCACCGGCAGCATACAGAGTACAGACCAGCCGCCTCACTGTACCGGCAGCAGAGTACAGACCAGCCGCCTCACTGCATGACCGAGCAGCACCACCGCCTCACTGCCAGAGTACAGACCAGCCGCCTCACTGTACCGGCAGCATACAGAGTACAGATCAGCCGCCTCACTGTTAGTTATTTTGGCTTTAGGGCGCATCGACCATGCTGATCACATTGCGCCCATTCAGCCGCCTCGCTGTACCGGCAGCGTACAGCAAGGCCACTGGCCATGCCGAAGCACCGTGTGACGCCCCTGCCAGAACCAATGCCATGGAATTGCTAAACTCACGTGGAAAACGACACCTGTCGCGGCCTAGTTTTGGCTTCCTTTGGGCGCGGTTTTGACTTATACTGCAATAGCTGTCACCTTTTCACCGCAGTCGAATCCTGGGATCTGTTCCATCACAAGCTTGGTGCACAAGAAGATGCGTTACCTTGTCATTATCAACTTTTGCTGGCACCTTTTCCTATCATATTGTCAAATTGTTTCGACGTCATCATGGGTGTTGACGTCTTCGCTTGCTTTCCTGCATCCTGCGGGGAGAAAAAAAGAATCCCAGAAGACCGGCCGGGACCGTTGGCGGCCGCCGTGTGCACCATTTAGTCAGGCTGTAGCCTGGTGACGCAATGTCGGCAGACTGCGCAGGTCGCGGCGCAGTTGACGGACCGCGCATTCCTCACGTGATGGGCAGACTGCCGGTGCACCATGACCATGAGTAGAGGGGGGAGTACGCACTGCTCAGATGATGGGCAGACTGTCGGTGCACCATGACCATGAGTAGAGGAGCACGCACTGCTCAGATGATGGGCAGACTGCCGGTGCACCATGACCATGAGTAGGGGGGGGAGCACGCACTGCTCAGATGATGGGCAGACTGTCGGTGCACCATCACCATGAGTAGGGGCGGAGCACGCACTGCTCAGATGATGGACAGACTGCCGGTGCACCATGACCATGAGTAGAGGGGGAGTACGCACTGCTCAGATGATGAGCAGGCTGCCAGTGAACCATGACCATGAGTAGAGGGGAGTACGCACTGCTCAGATGATGGGCAGACTGCCGGTGCACCATGACCATGGGTAGAGGGGGAGTACGCACTGCTCAGATGATGGGCAGACTGCCGGTGCACCATGACCATGAGTAGAGGGGGAGTACGCACTGCTCAGATGATGGGCAGACTGCCGGTGCACCATGACCATGAGTAGAGGGGGAGCACGCACTGCTCAGATGATGGGCAGACTGCCGGTGCACCATGACCATGAGTAGGGGGGAGTACGCACTGCTCAGATGATGGGCAGACTGCCGGTGGGCACCATGACCATGTAGTAGAGGGCGCCCTTAAGCCCAAATAACTAAGCAACTGCCAGTGCACCATGACCATGAGTAGGGGCGGAGCACGCACTGCTCAGATGATGGGCAGACTGCCGGTGCACCATGACCATGAGTAGAGGGGGAGCACGCACTGCTCAGATGATGGGCAGACTGCCGGTGCACCATGACCATGAGTAGAGGGGGAGCACGCACTGCTCAGATGATGGGCAGACTGCCGGTGGGCAACCATGTAGTAGCCATGCCCAAAACAAGTAACTAACTGCCAGTGCACCATGACCATGAGTAGGGGCGGAGTACGCACTGCTCAGATGATGGGCAGACTGCCGGTGCACCATGACCATGAGTAGAGGGGAGTACGCACTGCTCAGATGATGGGCAGACCGCCGGTGCAACCACGCACTGCTCAGATGATGGGCAGACTGCCGGTGTAGAGCACGCACTGCTCAGATGATGGGCAGACTGCCGGTGCACCATGACCATGAGTAGAGGGGAGTACGCACTGCTCAGATGATGGGCAGACCGGACTGCCGGTGTAAGCAACTGCTCAGATGATGGGCAGACTGCCGGTGCACCATGACCATGAGTAGAGGGGGAGCACGCACTGCTCAGATGATGGGCAGACTGCCGGTGTAAGCACGCATTGCTCAGATGATGGGCAGACTGCCGGTGTAAGCACGCATTGCTCAGATGATGGGCAGACTGCCGGTGCATCATCATCGTGAGTAGAGGCGGACCACGTACTATCGGGTTGTAGGAAGAACCCCGAGCTACTTTGTGACGTATCCAACTCCTAGGTGTCACAAGGGGTCGCCAACCTCTCACGCCGATTGGTCGCGGGTAAACTCTGTAATCTCGAGGGTTGTGGGATTCGAACCCACCATTTACGATCGAGAGTTCAACGCCCGACCGACTGAGCTTCTGAGACCACCAGGATGGGTGAACGAATCGTTGTGAAAGACGCTGGCACAAAGAGCTTCCACCGTGGCAACATGGTGCGGGCTAACCGACGGTACCGATCAACATTGTCAGACCAACTTCTCGGAGGAGCCGACGTTGCTGCTTGTGAAAGCCTCGGATAATCAGTCAAATGCAGGGTGGAAGCACCGATGCCAAACTGATCGCCAACAAAGGGCTGATAGCTGGATGCACAAAGATCTCCCAGACTTCCGAGAGAGTAGGCGGCAACTCCATACAAAGCACGAGCGGGGACAGGGCGCAGCTCTCTAGCATACACAATCGGCGCACGCTTGAGATATCCTGCGATTGCTCCCCTCGGGTGCCCACGCATAATCCGCGCAGCAGCGGGAGAATGGCGTCGAGCGTCGTTTTCGCCCAGCCATCGCGGCGCGGCGTTCCGATTCCGATTCCGTGCCCGGCGCCGACGGACGCCGCCAATCTTATCGCCAATCGACGGGCGGGCCGGGTCCGGCAGCGGCGGCGTTTTCTCCTCACGATCGGCACGCGACCGGTGCGAGACCGCGCCGGTGCCATCTCCGCCGGATCGCACATTGCGACAGTGCTCACCCGCGGACAGACGGCGGCGGGCGCGACCGCCGCCGTGTCGCCGCCAGCCGACCGCGGTTCCGCGCCGCTACCGACGCGGCAGTCGCCACGCCGAACGTCCTCGACAGCACCGACTTCGCGACTTTGGAGCTTAAATCGGACTCGTGTTGTTTTCGTTTCAGCCTGGAGGATTCACCCCGTGGTTTAAATGTTTGTATTGTATTGTAGTTTAGGGGCGCATTGACTGCGAAAGTTTGGGTGTGGGTGGCCGAGTGGTTAAGACGTTGGGCTATGGGTACCAAAGTTCCCGGGTTCGACACTCGCACCGATCCGGACATTTCCCAATCCCACGACCCACCGGCGAAGCAGTGTGGGCGGCGCCATTAGTCGTGAATGTGCACAAAGTTCGTCGTGAATCACCCAATAAACAAACAATAATTGCGGAAGTTTTAGTGTATGAAAACTGCATCAATAGCAGAGTCGGGGTAACTCGCCAAGCTAGAAGCGAGAAACTGAAAACTAATGGTGGAACTTGCCAATTAAATGTGTCATTGTACATGTAATTATCCACAGTCTCAGGAATGTGCATTTGTTTTGTCGTGCCATGCGCTAAGATTATGTTATGCCAGCGCAAACACCAACCTACATTCTGCCGTGAATATGTCGCCTTTCGGGACTGAACAAACAGCTTCCATTTGGTAATAGAAATAAACATTTCCGGCAGAAGGACAACATGTTAGCAAACTAAGACAGATGTGAGTGTGCTGTTTACAGATTATTGACTAGGATCGAGTGCGTGTAACTCCAACAACTTGTATTATATGCATAGATTACCGTCCACAATGCACACATTCCCGCGTAGTCTAATACACACCTATGCAATTTACTGAGCTAATATTGATTATGGCGCTTAAAACAACACGTGAATCTGTTGTTCATGTTTGCTGGTCTGCTACGCAAATTTTTGTTGCTAATATTTTCAAATTTAATAGGATATGACGTCATTTTGTTGCACTCATAACGGGTAGGGTAGTTTAAAAAACTGTTTTACAGGCAGACTTCAAGTTCAAACTAACTCTCCGCAGGATACGTCACTTACAATTCCTAACTTTTACTTAACGCGCTTCTCACGTGAAGACATTGTTGATATGTTGAGCGGACGCCTCCGCTAGGCAAGGCTGACTGGAACTCCTACGCATTTTGTTGAGCATGGTCCATGGAAGTGGTCGAAGCCTCGAAACTTTGGTAGCGGCTGCTCCCAGGCATCGTTGTGTTCGCCGTTTTATTCGATATGTTTCGCCAAACACCTCGTGGTGTAAGCGCCCGATCACTTGGCTGGAAACGAGCAGGAAGCCCGGGGGATAGCTGGAGCAATAGCGACAGCGATTGAGTACAGGATGTCTGGGCAACAGGAGTATGGTCATCAATCGGGTATGGACACATTGCATTCATACGGCTTCTATTCAATATTTTAAATAGGGTTTTTACCTGCTAATTTTGGCTGTATTCGCCTTTGCATTGCTTTTAGCATTCGTTAGTTGGTCACTTGAGGGCACTCTTACCAAAATGTGTGAACCCCCTCCCCATTTAGTATTCGTTCCAATTATCTTCACAAACGATGTTCGTATTTGTTTGCTACATTGTTCCCACCTCATATAATTCCTCCGATATCATATAATTGTCTGAACAGCTTTTAAAGGTGTAACAAATTACCAGAACAAACAAAGAAATTAAGTTTGTTTTTGTTTCGAGAGGTGCAGGGTTAATTTATATGGACTCCAATACCAGCAGCTAATATTGGCCCTGCATGATGCGCCTGCTCCGGGATACGGGCTGGCGTAGTACGTTATCTGCGAGACGGTGCTGACCACAGGTGATCACGACAGCAAGGAGGCGGGCTGGCGCAGTACGTTATCTGCGGGACGACGCTGACCACAGGTGATCACGACAGCAAGGAGACGGGCTGGCGCAGTACGTTATCTGCGGGGACGTCTGCCACAGGTGATCACGACAGCAAGGAGGCGGGCTGGCGCAGTACGTTATCTGCGGGGACGACGCCGACCACAGGTGATCACGACAGCAAGGAGGCGGGCTGGCGCAGTACGTTATCTGCGGGGACGACGTCGACCACAGGTGATCACGACAGCAAGGAGGCGGGCTGGCGCAGTACGTTATCTGCGGGGACGTCTACCACAGGTGATCACGACAGCAAGGAGACGGGCTGGCGCAGCACGTTATCTGCGGGACGACGCCGACCACAGATGATCACGACAGCAAGGAGGCGGGCTGGCGCAGTACGTTATCTGCGGGGACGCCGACCACAGGTGATCACGACAGCAAGGATACGGGCTGGCGCAGTACGTTATCTGCGGAACGACGCCGACCACAGGTGATCACGACAGCAAGGAGGTGGGCTGGCGCAGTACGTTATCTGCGGGGACGACGCTGACCACAGGTGATCACGACAGCAAGGAGACGGGCTGGCGCAGTACGTTATCTGCGGGGACGACGTCTACCACAGGTGATCACGACAGCAAGGAGACGGGCTGGCGCAGCACGTTATCTGCGGGGACGACGCCGACCACAGGTGATCACGACAGCAAGGAGGCGGGCTGGCGCAGTACGTTATCTGCGAGACGACGTCGACCACAGGTGATCACGACAGCAAGGAGGCGGGCTGGCGCAGCACGTTATCTGCGGGACGACGCCGACCACAGATGATCACGACAGCAAGGAGACGGGCTGGCGCAGCACGTTATCTGCGGGACGACGCCGACCACAGATGATCACGATGGCAGCCGTACGGATGGGGATCAGCAGCGGTCAGAGCGGCACAGGTCGACACCTGGCCGCCAATGTGACCACCACCTTCACTCGATAATCTGATCACCAGAAACTCAAACACCGACGCCACGGTCGGCCAGCGTGGCGAGCTCGCTTTCTTTCGCGATATGCACGGTCTGGAGGAGGCAACGGTGACGCAAACACCGGATTTGTTGGTGCTCTGCGCTAACGAGACGCTTCTACAGCTACATACACTGCCGCGCCAGTCTTGATGAATTGAAGTGCTAAAGTTAGAATTTAGCGGATGGAAATGCATCTTTTGTTTGCTAGCTACAATGAGCAGCCAAATAGCAAACATTCTTAGAGATACCTATGCATGTCACTGTGTAGATGCTATACAGTATTCCCATTCCAAAACGCAACCAAACGATAATCTACAGCCTTAGTTTGGTTCGAATATGCTGAGTTTTCTGAATCAATAATAAACCGTTGGGCACTGCGGTGCGCGAAACTGAAATGCGTTATGATGGAAACTGGGAGTAGCTAATTTGCATCTGGCTACATAAACAGTTTACAGATTGAAGTGCACTAGATAAATAATCGAGCGAAATCCGCGATATCGCACGCACATTGATGTCACTGCATAATCCACGGGAGAGGCGCGAAGCCATCAAGTAACAATACAACACGTGTAACGGCGGTAAACTCAAATCGCTTATTTAGCATGCCTATTTGTCATCAAATGAATCCTTTCACTCAGAGTCGAGTTGTCACTGGGCACACAAGCCACGGATATTACATTTGTACATTTCTAAGGTATTTGTCAAATCAATGCAGCATAGGCGCTCTTTCGTATCAGGTATTCCTCAATGAACACTTTTAAAACGTTTAGAATGGGAACTTAGCTTACACACAGCTTCTTCCTGATCATTCTGAAAGATCCAATTACTAATTTAAATCACCAACTAGGAAGAACCGAACACATAAAAGCAAGACCAGCATAGCATATGAGATATATGGGATTGCGTGGGCCGCATTGGTCGTGTGCTTGCATTACCCAACGATCATCAGCAGAGGAAAACACACGTGATGAAAACACGAATCATATTCCACGATTTTGCTCCACTGCTATATGCTCAGCGCGTACTTCGCCTGTGATGTGGGATAATTGACACCTATCTATTATTTCGCCTAAATGCACTCATGAGTACCCCATTTCTCCTTTTTAAACGTGGTGCATACATATTCAATATGGCATTGCTGGGGCGGGGATGGCCGAGTGGTTAAGGTGTTGGGCTGTGGATACCAAAGGTCCCGTGTTCGATACCCGCAACGATCGGGACATTTCCCAACCACGCGGCGGCGCCAGTGTGGGCGGCGCCATTATCCGTGAATGTGCATACAGTGTGTAGTGAACCACCCAATAAACAGACAAAATTTAGATGGCTATGTATCTAAAATCACGGGTATTGCTGATGCATATTAAGCATCAAGAATGTCATCATGATGCAGCATCAAATTACACCGCTGGACTGCCAGTGACCGTCATTTTGTACAAGGCACACACACCCTCTGTCAAGATCGCCTCTGTCAAGACCAGCATCCACCGTTCTAGTGCTTAAATGAAGCGGAACGACACCTGATAAGTGGATTTTTGGACATCATCCAGATATTTGCATGACAATGTTTTGCCAACGATGTGGGGGTGCCGTCCTATGGCTACGCACTTCCGCAGTAGCTTTAACCAGTGATAACAGGACTTAACAGTAAAATAAAATTTTGCTACCAACAAACCGGCAGTGTTTTTTTTTTCTTTAGCAAAATCCCTGTACTGCACGCATAAAAACTAGAGAAGTAGATGCAAATTGGCATAGAGGATTATTGCTCAAGAAAAGCATGTACACATGGATTGTCAAAGTCTTACACCACGTTCTGAATCAGTTCAACCCACCAAATCAACACAACCCTGTTGAATCCCAATAACTTTAGTGGCGGTAATTTCGGACCTCTGTCGAGTGTTCCGTAGTGGGCATTATACAATAATACAGTATTAAGGTGGCATATAGTTATATGTAGCGATTGACAGAATTTCTGAAGTTTGAAAAAGTATCAGGAGTACACAAACTCACTTCTGTCATGTTATTTAATACACAACAGAATGGTGTCCAATAAATCGGAATAAACAGACCACAATGCACAATATGGTCTCTAGGGAAACGGAACTCCTCAGTGGAGTATATTCTAGTTAAACTAATTGTATTGGCTGAGCCTGGGCTTCAAACCGACCAAATACGCAAATGAACACAAGTAAACAAACCAGGTAGGTGCCGGTTATCACCCGGACAAGTTAAAAGATAAGATTCACCACGGTGGTAAGCCTAAAAATCCATATTTTCATGCATGTCTTCAATTAAATAAATGAATGAATCAATGAATGAATCAATCAATGAATCAATCAATGAATCAATCAATCAATGAATAAATCAATGAAATCAATGAAGATGAATCACACGCTTTAAAAACATCATATGTTTTTAAACAACTTCTTCAGCTGACCTGCTTCTCAAGCAGTTTTAACGCCAAAATGGTGGTGGTTGTTTGTGTAACTTGAGCTCACGCATTTATTATACGTTAAAAAATCTGGAAAACGTTAACCGTAAGTCGCATGCAGTTCCTTATCGATGTCCAATTCATATCGCAGCCCAAATCAATATAAAACACTAGCTCCGAGTACATGATGTTTTTGATAAATGCTACAATATACGTATAAAAACGTAATGTGACGTGAATGTAACCCCGCCGATGACGGGATAGAGACCTGGCTGATGCCGGGATCGTGACCTGACTGATAACGGGATCGTGACCTGACTGACTTTTGCCTGAGCTTCGTGACATTAACAGACTGCATGTCTATTTCTGTCCACCCCCTCATCAATCATAGGAAAATATCGCATTTCAACAAGATTATCAATAAAATATACTATAAAAAAATACAACCAAAAAATAGTTGAAAAAAAATATTATCAAGAGGTTATCCACAAATAAATGTTCTATTTTCTTTTTACAAATTTGGAAAATATTGCGTCTTCGATTTTTTTACTTTTTCCTAATGAGCGAAGTGCACCGAGAAACAATGTTATAGGTAAACTTAAATGGAGTAATTCAGAAATTCATTTGGCTCATGTTGTTGAGTCTCTAAGGTCACGTAAATGCTGAAGTTCAACTGAAATATCTTTACCCGTTAAAGCGTGGCAACTGGAAGTGATTTTTAAGGTGACCTAACTTGACCTTGAATAACTCAGTGAACGTGAATCCTGACCTCAAAATTTTCCAACATGTCAAATTAATGTGGGGAAAGGCGCGCAAAATTTCAGCGCGCTACCGCGCGCCGTTTTTCTTATTGTCCGCGGAAACCCTTAGGAGGCATAAAAGACCCCCCGAGACAGAAGTTGGTTTAGTAGCGTATGACCTAGCTTAGACAACACAGGGGTCGAAATAACCCTCTCCCGTAATGCGATGGTTGAATGGACGTGCTTTATGCCATGCGGTCGGACAGGTGCAAGAATCATATCGCTACCCCGTCGTCATTTGAACTCCTGGACCACGACGTAGCATCGCCGCCAGAAATAGACAAGCATGTCATTACATGTCATTAGAGTAATTGTACTTACATTGCATGAAGCACATTCGCTATGACGACGCCGTCACTTATGTCTGATGGCTTTGTCACTTTTGCCCCAGCATCAAACGTCGCGAGCTGAAACAGAAGAGCACAGAATAAGAACCATGCACGCTTGCAGAGAAGAACCACGCACGCAAAGAACCATGCATGCAACCAACTTCAGTGCATACTAAGTTGGCAAAATCATCCCGTCAGTGTACGGCACTTGACAGTCAAGGCCCCTGATATAAATGGTTACATGGAAATGGAACACCGACTGAGCCTCATTCAATCTGATCAGAAGAATAGCCAGAGAATACAACACAATTCCTGATCTAATACAGGGTCAAAACTGAATGAAGAGTGCCTTGCAAGATATACTATGCTCCTTTGTTTGGTCGGAGGGATGGCAGCCAAAATATTAGAGGGAAAGGCAAATATTTTAGGACCAAAAAGCCAAAAGAAAAATTAACCCATCATCTACAATCTAAGGACTTAAATTTGTGTAAGCTAAAGAACCGGATTCATACCAGGCTTCACATGATATTTGCTCACATTACTCATTACAACAAGGAACATCTGCAAAATGCTTTATATTCCAAGCACGTTTGGACATATTTCTAGCATCACCATTAAAACAAATTGACATGCTTAATTGTGCTATGAACTACAAAACTTCCCCTGCTGCAAGATTGTGCCAAGTGCCACGAAAAAGCTGAGAGGAATGAGCCAATGATGCAAACTGTTCTATATATTTTAGAGAGAAAGTGCTGCCTCAATGTGGACATTAGCCCCATCCCTAATAATTTCAACTTTGAACAATTGACCTGATGGAGAATGGACCCACAATACATTTGTGCTTGCCCATTGCCTCCCTCACAAAATAATTATCATAAATCAACATCTGTGGCCAATGGGGTAGGTGGCTTCTTAAAAATATCACCAAAATTGTTTTATTTTGATTCCTTGGTACATGGGAATAGCAAAGTATACTCATGTTCACAGAAAGGCACAAAGGATGTGCTAGATCCTTTTGGAACCAGCATCCAAAGGCAATCAGAAAAGCAAAATAACACAAGGAACTTCTGGTTCTATCACACTGTGATTATGACAAAGACGTGGATGATGCTATTCCAATACATTGATATTGATGTTTTCTGATAGATTAACAATGACTTCCCCATCACATCTTTTGCAAAGAACACAGCTCCACCAATCGAACACATTTTGAACAGCACCACCAAAGGTGTAAAATATGCATTGTGCAGCTGGATAGGTGCCTACCAACATAGAAATGCACAAAACAAGCACAGGGTCAGAAGATAAGCTGCACATGGATATTTGGTGTCACCTTCTACAGGAAATTACCTCCATTTTGAAACTTTGATGTTGGATGGAGCTGTTCCACAATAAACTGCTCTGTGATGAAGTAAGTGCTCAAGATCCATTGGAAAGTGGAAATTGAGATTCTAATGGCACAGGTTGAAAGACAAATTTCCCTCCATATTCTATGAGGCACAATGTTAAAATACAGATTTCTATTTAGGTGTGAGAAGTCAAAATAAGCACAGCAGATATAGAAATCACCACGGAAATAGTGCTGTTTAAAATGCTTTGGTCCTTAAAACCATGTTCTGAGACCATTGCATACCAGTGATAAAATGTTTACAAAATAGGGTGGTTGGTTGGTTATTGGTATTACAACACATCAACAGTTGAGTCATGTAGCATCACCAATATTTCATGCCGATTGGTCACAGGTGAAAGAGTAGCAACAGGTGAGGCTTCAACCCACAATCTTTTGATTGCGAGATGCTTATCTTATCCCTAGACTACTCATCCCCTGCAAAATAAGGTTGAATACTCCACTTTGTATTATTGACATTGTATTTTATGAGTTATTATATCTTCATGTCTAATTTCTAACAGTATCTGTTAATAAATATAATGATGATGCATACCATTGCAAATTATGATGCACAAACAATGGTAAATTTGTCTTAAATGGTATTTTGATATTTTGTGGGGAGAATACCATGTTCATGAAGGTGACCAAGATGATGGGACCACTTCTTTTCTGTGAAAATGATTACTTTTTAGGTTGTGAGCAAAATAATGCCAAAACATGGCTTTGAGTTATGCAACATAAAATAAATAGAAATGGTTTTAAAAATCAGCAAAAAATGTTCTATTTGCACAAAAAATAATGTGTGAAATCATGTTAGTAACCTTCATAGAGATATTCTAAAGGAAAATTATTATAAAAGAAAATGCCCTTCAACACAAAAATACCCAAACATCTCTTAGCACAATTTCAGGTAGGACTGCCTATGATGTGGTCTATTATACAATGAGTTGAAAAGGAAAGGTATTTTGCAGCACCATTGCTAAAATAGTAAAACCTAAATTAGGCATCTCAAAACAAAGGAAAATGGTTCATGTATGAGTATGCTATTTGATGAATATTGTCTTTGATTGGCTAGTTGGGCTTAGGATTGTGTTTGAGAACTTATAAGTTATGTTCAGGGGTATGGTTTGCATGCAAAATGTTGGCACCATAGTGTACTCATTTTGACATCTCAACTAATGAAAGACCATTATTTTAACACTGTTGCATACTTATAACCATTGTGTGCTTTGAGAGGTACCTAAGATGAGGATACTGATACCGCATGAGACGAAATGTATGACCCTCAATATACCAGGTGCTGGGTTTACTCAACATCAAAAGACTTACCAAATGCAATTGCAATATCGTTTAATACAACATTTTGTTGTATTAAACGATACTGATACCAATGATAATGGCACAAATGCCTAGGTATGCTATGAACTGGTATTGTATAACGTAGGTGCCTAGCACATCATAGGTAATCACTATCTGGAATTACAATAAGGGATATTTGTCATCACAATCCTTGATGTCATACCAATGATGAAAAGCATAAGCATGATACTAATAAGCAGGGTATATTGTTGGAAATGAAGCATGAAGAATTCACAAGCATGCACCATGTCAATACTTCTTTGGTGATGTCAACTCAGTATTCAGCAAGTGATATAATCCACCCAACTTTGTGAACAAATTATAACTGAGTACCTAGGTAAGTAGAACGAGTTTTCTTCTTGGCATGCATGATTCCCTGCAAAAGCATAAATCGAACTTTACACAAGCTTGAAGCTTACCCATTTCAGTAGGTTGGGGCATAGCTGATCGGACTCCATTTCTTCACAAGCTTGAGGTTCAATAATGAACCACGATTTTAATAAAACTGTATTTGACTTGTCATCACAGAGTAGCACTTCTTCAGGCCAAAACACTCACTCCCTTAGATGGCATCACTGTTTGGCTGCAGTCATATTACTCAACCATTCACCAGGCCAGATTGCTTAAATAATATTCCGTGTATGTCCTCAAACGGTAACCAACATAAACAATCACGCAAATAGCCACCAATCCTACGTGCCCAGCTTCACAATTGAAATGAATAACACCTCGCGCAAGAAACGCCCCCACACGCAAGACTCCCAAGCACGAATGAACTCCCGTGACTTCGAAACAATTTGGAAGCTCGCCGACAGCAATCGTGCGCTACCAGACTGATCCTTTGAACTTCAGCTCAAAGAACTTGTCAAGAGATGGCGCTACGAACAACCATGAGGTACGGAGATTGAAGTATACATGTACTTTAGCGCCATGCAATAAAATGCTAAGAAAACGTGGGGGGGGGGTGGATGGTGTGTTCCGAAAATGCATGAACCGTATTGCAGGTAACATCGCATCATAGTTTGAGTCAGTCTTCGTGGTATTCATCGCATAGACAGTTTGCAACGCGAATTTTTTATCGATCCAAACCGCTTGGGCCTTGGACTTGGTCTTGGGCGCCCTCCGTAAACCCAGGCATAGGCCCACACAAGGGGAAAGTGAAAATTCCTCCCCGTGGGATCGGAAGGGAGCCACTCGAGAGGGGAACCGATGACAAGTTTCTCATTTTGAACGCGAGCAAAAATGGTCCAGATGCTGTAGGGGCCACTGGGAAATAATATGCTCTTTGAGACCTGATGGGGCCATGTCCCATTTGACAAATGGTGGAAGTGATGAACTGAAGGATCCCTGAGAGCTTGAGTAGTAGGTAATGTGGGTTGGAACCTGTGTGAATAGCCGGTGCCGACGTGAGGGGCCTCAATGGTAGCATGGGTGTAGCCACGGTTTTGAAATTGGGGGACAAAACATGGACGTGGTATGTTCGGGCAAGATGGAGGGTGAGCCCCCCCCCCCCCCCCCCAAAAAAAAATCCTCAAATTTCATCCACTTCATTTCGATGTCTCGTTTTCAGATTTCCCAATATTAAAAATTATATTTTGTGGGCAGAAAGTTCCTCCAAAATTAGCAAGGTTCACGACTACTTATCACTGCCTACGAACAAGTAGCTATATGTCGTATGTGTTGGGCACAATTTTGCAATCACCAAAGGGCAATGCTATAATCACGTCAAACGTTTCCCTCTTGTAGCAGAAGATGAAATATT
The DNA here is from genome assembly GCA_034440575.1 of Imbricaverruca yamaguchii. NCBI lineage: Eukaryota > Metazoa > Arthropoda > Thecostraca > Neoverrucidae > Imbricaverruca > Imbricaverruca yamaguchii. The sequence continues at coordinate 420,952 of JAOTOL010001462.1, read as the reverse complement.
GGACGATGGTTTTGTTGTAGTAAATATGGACATACACCAGTGGCGTACCGAAGGTGGGGAGCATTGTGGTCAGTTGCTTCCCTTGAGAGGTTGAGACCTCCAAGAACTGAGGTGGGGTTCGGGAAAATATAGCACCACTGTCTCCCTAAATACTCCGCTGGGGTCCCAAAAAATCCAACCGTAGCCCCTAAAAATCAAATTAAAGGCCAAACAGTCGGACGGGGCCATAAAATGATGCTGCATGCCCAAAAAAATCTCACCGGAGCCAAAAATCGCAAAGAGGAGCACAAAACGTCGCACGGTGGCCCTTGAAATGACACTGAGACCCAAGAAATCGAATCAACGTCGGAGGCCCAACAAGGGAAGCCAGGCCCCTGGAAATTATACTGGGGTCCAAATAATGAACGCCGGGACTGAGAAAATTCGCTTCAAAAGGTTAGACCGTGGCCACCGGAAATCACGCTGGGGCCAGAGAAGTCTTTCCGAGACCCCTGAGAATGATGCTAAGGCCCCAAAACGGGCTGAGTCCCTGAAAATCGCGCTGGGGTCCCCAAAAGTCGGATCGAACTACTGAAAACTAAGCAAGAGGCCTCAAAAGTTCGCACCTGGACTCTGAAAATGACGATAGTGACCCAAAAAAGTCGTGCCAGTGTCCTTGAAAATCGCGATGGCCCACAAAATACAGACTGGACACCTCAAAATCACGCTGGCGGCCAAATATGTGAAGTCGGGACCCATGAAAACCCCACAGTGGCTCCCAAAACGTCGGACAGGTATTCCTGAAAATTAAGCTCCATACCGATGAATTGACACGAATAAAATCACAAAGTGACTCCATCGAATCGACACGAGCACCAGAATATTCGGAACAAGTACCGAAAGAAAGTCCTCCGAACGTGTTTTGTACTGTGGTGGGTGCCATTGGGTGGAAAAAAATATGGCTAAGCAACCTCAGTGGCTTATCGAAGAGGAAAATTAAGCCTTTAAAAATGACACTGGGGCCAAATTATCGTGGCGGGGACTCAGATGTTGCAACTCCTTCCCCACCTCAACACACGCACCCGAAATAAATCGATAATCATTTTGAAGTTCGCTCTGCAGCCTAAAAATCGCGCCAAAGAGCCAAAAAAAACCGTTGGCCACAGAAAAGTAGCGTGTCGGGGCATCGAAGAAGAATCGCACTGGGAGCCCCAGAAATAGTACCGGACCCCAAAAATGTCACGCAAGCCCCTTATGTGACACTTTTCATATATGTAAACGTTAAAAAATAGACTCGACGCCCAGAAAGATTGCACTGAGACCCCATCAAATTAACCCAAGCACTGGAAAATTCAGTGTAGGTCCGGAAGGAAACTTTTGCGAAGAGCTCTTCTACTCTGAATGGTGCTATCCGCTGGAGAAAAAAAATTGAGTAGCCGAAGTTGCATATCAAAATATAAATTTTTCATCCCTAAGTAATTGCATTCTCCAAAAACGTGTCAGGTTCAAGGTCACTAGCAGGTCAGATTACGGAAATATGACCAGAAACGCTTAGCATGCATTAAAGACATGCATTAAAGACGTTCCAGAAGAGGCATACTAATTGCGTGCCAGGCCCTCTAGCGTCTAAATCTACATCATAAAATGGACTAATTCTAAGTAACCTAGGGTAATTTAACACGCCGAGTTGATTTCTGATGTGACTTCGGTGTCTAAATATGATTTGAATGTCTTGTAGTTTTTTCCGAATTGTTGGAGATTTCGAAGGAAAAAAATATTTGCAATATTTAACCCACGCCGTCTTTCCAGTCAAATCCTCCCACCCGTCTCGAGGGGGGGGGGCGGTTAAAGACCCACCTCTAAAATCCAAACTAAGCGTCACACGAAACCGAAAGAGGTATCATGGGAAAGCGCTCGACGAGTAGGGTCCGGGTCCACCCTCAAAAATAATTTTCCCCCAAAAGAGACTTCACCAGGGGGCTAGATTTTCACTTTTCACGACTTACATTATGTTTTTGACTCTGGGAGTCCATTTTGGGGATATATGAAAAAACAAAATATATTTGGAATGAGAAAAGAACAGCGAAATCGACTAGGGCTATAATTTTTTGCCCCACCCCAAATGTCTGGCAAATTTCAAAATTTTGAGTTTTCAAGTTTTCCTAACTTTTCCTTTTCCAATGGGTAGAGTAGACGGAGGAACGTTGTTGGGACTCAACTTGCTCTAATACAAAAATGCTTACTTTAGCCAGAATCCTGTATTTGAACTACAATTTGGCAAATAGGCAAAATTTATATGTAGTCAAAAACAAAAAAAAAACAAAAAAATTCAACTTGTACGTTTTATTGCATCCGTAAAGGTAAGCAAACGCTGAAAGTTTCATTAAAATATTTGTATCCGTTAAAGCGTGACGACTGGTTGAACTTTTTTGGAGGTGACCTGACTTGACTTTTGCTAACTCGTTGACCCTAGATGACCTGACATAACATTTTGAATCAGCATGTCAAATTGATGTGGGAAAAGGTATGACAAATTTGGGCGCGCTGCCGCGCGCCGTTTGTCCGCTATCTGCGAAAAACCTAAGGGGGCGGTTGAAGACTCCCCCGAGACGGGATGGGTTAAAGGATGTTAACCCAGTCCCTCCGGTCAGATCCTCACATCCCGTCTCGGTGGGGGATGGGGTGAATAGTAACCCCCCTCTTAAATCCAAGCCAAACGTCGCACGAAAGCGAAAAAATGGTGTCATTGGAAATCACTCGACCAGTAGTGCCAGGATCTACCCCAAAATAATTTCCCACAGAAAGTGACGTCACTAGGGGCTAGATTTTCACGACTTTTCAAGACTTACATTATGTTTTTGACTCTGGGGCGTTCACTTTGTGGATATTTAAAAAGAAAAGAAAAAGTATTTTGAATCAGAAAAGGACAGCGAAATCTACTAGGTCCATAATTTTCCCCAACCCACCAAAACATTTTTTTTTTTTGAATTTTTTTACTTATCAAGTTTTCTTTGATTTTCATATTCTAATGGGTAGAGCAGACCGATAAACGTTGTTTGAAGTCACCTTGCTCTCATACAAAATCGTTACTTTAGCCAGAATCTTCGATTTGAACTCTAATAGAGAAATACGCAAAAAATTAATAAGTAGCAAAAAACGACAAAAAAAAACATTAAAAATTCCTCTCGTGCATTTTGTTACTCTAAAGATTAGCAAACGCTGAAAATTTCATTAAAGTATCTGTATCCGTTAAAGCGTGACGACTGGTTGAACTTTTTGGAGGTGACTTCACTTGACCTAGATTAACCCGTTGACCCAAGACGACCTGACTTCAAAATGTTGGCATAACATGCCAAATTGATGTGGCAAAAGGTATCTAAGTTTCGGCGCGCTGCCACTCACCATTCTTTTAACACGCGCACGTCCAGGGGCAGATATCTGACCCCCCTGCGGTTTTCCTAATTTGCCGCTATGCTAATCGCGTTAGCAAGGCCAAACCTCGCATGGCTGCTCATTCGTCCTTTCCGCATATCCTCATACATTTTTAATCCTGGTTCGTCTCAGGTCAGGTCACCAGGTCAGGCGAAGTGACCCAACATACCTCGGAGTTCTAGGTGGCATAACTTCCACAATAATTGGGCGATTGATTTCAGACTTATAACATGTCATGATCTCATCAGGAGCCATGATATGTATCTCGTGTTTTTCTTTCGTAGCATTGACCTGAGGTCAGGTGGTGGTCATGGCTTCCCCATTATAAGGCTATGGTAAAATATGCAAATGTTTCCTGGTTACACATTTGCTCTCGGAATGATCTCACAACGGTTGTGGCGTGTAGTTGGAAGCTACGCTCAATGTTACCGCTGACATTTGTGCTCAGTGGTCGTCAAGGTCATCTGAGGTCACCTGAGATCACTGGCACATTTCTGCGCATTATATCGCACTGCATTGAGCTAGAAGGTTCAAATTACCGGCATTGTGCTTGTATCGCCAAACATGTCGATCGATACATAACATCCCCTCCCTAGGCTACTCCATGACCTTGACCTGAGGTCATAGTTTCGGAGTAAGAAGTATTCCTGCTTGAGCACGTAGTTGGCGCCTCGATTGTCATCTGCAAATCGAATAGCATTCGTCGTTTGTTTCTATCTTTTACAGGTCCTGAGATATGTGTCAATATCTGAGAGTCCCATCCGACCTGGTCAAATATGACGTATGCTGACCCAGTGACCTGAATATTGACCTGAGTGAGAAAAGTACCGAAACACTTTCCATAGAGCGTGTCACCAGCCATCCAACGCCGTTTTCTGTTTGTCGCTAGCTAGCATAGTTCTAGAGATCTTAGGGGGCAGGCAACTGCCCACCCACCCCCGGACCGGCGAAGTTGGTTGGACGGCGGGACGTGCGAGTGTTAAGAGTGCAATCTGATTAGAAAGCTGCCAACATCAACAGTTCATCATAAATTTCTTGGTAGGTGGTTGACCTTGATGGGATCGGTGGCCATGACCTTTGCTTATGTCCCCTGTGCTAGACTTCAGCTCTTCAGCTTCATTAATATTGTTGCACGATATCACGTTTGCCTTGCGATCAGGTTCATCGAAACTACGCCACAAAAGGTGATTGACTGCATCCTGATATTGACCTGCTTGACATGGAAGGTAAACCAAAAGTTAGTAGGTGAAGTTTGTTAGTAAGTCAATAGTTTATGAAACATATAAATAAATAAACAGCATTAGCAGTTGAAGGATGCAAGTAAGACAGACCGTTTATTGCATCTCTATCTTGCTTAGAAGAGAAGTTCAGGGGTGGAGACGAATTGACCTCCCCACCCTCACTGTCTGGTGTAGAAGGTACCACACTTTTCGAAGGTTAAGAAACATATATTTTCCATATAGCATTGTAACATATGATGTAACAAACATATGATGGGTGATAAATTTAGAAAACATGAAGCAAATGCTCCAAGGTAGTTAGTTTGGTGAGGAATCAGCCATGCATGTGGTCCTTCTGCATTGGTCGATGACTTCATTTGCCGGTTTCTGTCGAGGATACTAGAAGTAGTGTTTTCCTCAGTATCACCTCGAGAGGCAATCGATCCGACAGTGCTGCCATCTGTAATGCTTTGTGCTGCCACCTGGCATAAAGATGCTCCTGGAGCGTAGTGGCAATAGGCGGAGGTCAGGTCAGAAGTTATCACCCGCAAAATCTCGATGTGCTAATATCGACAGCAAGCTGTCGATGCGCAAAAACATCGGGACACTATATAACGACATGCCGAATTTTACTCCGCAAAGCATCGACTCGGTTCAAAATCGACATACAAAATATCGACACCTAATAAATCCGGTAAAATTTCGACTCTACTCTACTCAACAAAATATTGACTGTCATGATATCGCCCACAATTAAATCATTTCAAAATAAAGGTTCATTCTTCACTTCACAGGCTGGCGAACAAGACCTATTTACATTTCGCCCAACGTTTCGGCTGAATCAGTCAGCGCATGTACTGAGTGTGTCCCAAAAGGCAACAACAGAAGCACGCAAGTAGGGTAAAGGTAGCAAACTTCGTGAAAAATGAAAATGTGCTCCTGGACTCTGCGATGATTGACCTTGCTTGCTTTATAAATTTAACCTGAGTTCCCGCTGCGGGTGGCGTGATGAACCCGGGTACTATTGCGAAGCAGAGCTTGTTGCGTGAACCCTGACCCCAATACCCCGTCCATGAATTCCAGTTCAACGGCAGAATCTTGACCGAAAGTTTAACGTGCCGTCAATGCACCGACATGGCCACCCGATGACTCGTCCCCGGCCTTATCGGGCCAGCTGCCAACTGACACTCCCGGCCGGGGGCTAAATGCGAGTGCGCGAAGCGACTCGAACCCTGTGTCGCCAGAACAGGGGAGACCAGAGCAGGCCAACGTTCCAGCCAACAACGCTACCGGCTGCAGCCCTCTTCAACAATTTTGGTATGACATCTTCGGGTGGCTCGTTGTCCATACTTTGAAATGCGCTTTTCGTCTCCAGCCCGATTGGAGCTTGCAAAACACGCTTCCCTCAGCCAATTAATTCCTTTTCGCATTTAGCCTCCTGAGTAAAAATCAATTCGTGATTGTATAGCTGCATGAATTATTGTCGTATATGGATAAATCGTGACACGATGTTCCATGACTCTTCATACTTCTCCCGCCCTCTCCCTCTCTCTCTCTCCCTCTCTCTATATCTCTCCCTCTCTTTCTATCTCTCTCTCTCTCTCTCTCTCTCTCTCTCTCTCTCTCTCTCTCTCTCTCTCTCTCTCTCTCTCTCACACACACACACACGCATACACACGCACACACACACACACGCACACGCACACACACACATACACTGGAGCCCCTTTCCCCATAATTTATCCCCGTGGTCTGGGCGAAAAGAATACATTGCAGTTGAAAAAGTTGCATGCAGACTTGGCAGGGACTCGTCTGGGATGTTAATTAAGTCAATTTGTCGTCACCAAATGAGTGTAGTCATGCGTGTTCGAACGCCGGAATTCCCGCCGATGTCCCATTGGTGCTTAACCCGTGTCAGTGGATGGCATTTGGCCACCTTTGCTCGTGGAGGGCAGGAAGTAGTTTGGTGCTACCACGCAGCGTTTACAAACGAAACGTGCTAGAGAGACGAAACAAAGACGAACGTGTAGGGTGCGACGAGGTCTCGTGGTGGCCAGCCATTTTTCCCCACGTGGGAGTGCTGAGTGACCCCACAGGTCAGATCATGTGTTTAATTTTCGCTTTTCGCTTTTCAAAATCGAGTGCAAACGCTTCCAAAACTGCAACAGGTATATATATATATATATATATATATATATATATATATATATATATATATATATATATATATATATATATATATAGCCTTTGTTTCCTATCAAGATGTTCCGCGGTGCTTTAAGGCTGCAGTGGCATACCTCAAGCTACATTTAAGGCATAGATAACTGGTCATGTCAGACCAAGGGTAAATCCTGCATTTAAAGATGTCATAGAATGTTGGTTAAAACCACTCCCCTTACCCATCCTGGGGCAACAATGAACGATCAAGTCGAATTCAGGACTTAAAATAACCATAGGTATTCTGCTAAACGAATTAAGTATCTCGTGGTCAACTTAGATCAACAACCTAATCCACCAATTCAATGTCAAATATCCGTGATGTAATTCCGCCTTCATATCGCAAATTGGAATTTTGTCGGCACAAATGTTTTCATAAATGCATAGGACGTTCTGGGTCAATATAATCTACTTGATCTTTCTATATTTTGTCAGTAGATACTTTTCGGGGTCGTTATTTTGCGAGCCATCATGTCGTAGTCGATATGGTGCGAGTCGATATTTTAAGAGTTGATACTTTGTGAGTCAATGTTTTGTATCGATAATTAGCAGACCCGATACACTGCGTGCCGAAATTTTGCGGTCGCGAAGCCTGCCAACCTGCTGTGTTTGTTCTGGTTCTACCGCTGTGTGCAAACGTCACATTCAGGTTGATTCTAGTTCTTGCACAATGATCCCGTGCAACTTAGGACTAATGTCCCACGATCCCCTGCAACATAGGGATGAGGATCCCATGATCACGTTTAACATAGGGATAATGGTCCCACGATCCGGTGTAACCCACGATCTGGTGTATCCTACGGATTTGGGTCACGACCCGTATACCCATGGGATTAAGGTGCTCGGGGTTTTTCAGTAGGACCTTAGCATGTTAAGTGGTAGCTGCAGCTCCGGTTACTGGCTTAATTCTGGCACAGCTTGGCTAATCTGATGTTGGATTGCGAGGAAAGCATTAACTGACTCGCCAGCGTGGGCGGTAGAAGATAAACCGTTCCTCATAACACTGCGCGGCGGGCGTAAAATGTGACTGCAGTGGCAACAGTGTTCTTTTATGGGTAAATATATCAAATGTTTGGTCACTAACACACACAGTACGCTGTAAAAAGCTTCGCTAATTTTCGGTTTCGGTGCAGTTTGGAGATCTAGCTCATGCTTCTCAGTTGTGTGTCAGTCTTGGCAATGTCTGGAGATAGTACCGAAGTTCTGCTTTCCGAAGTCTGCTCTTGAATCGTAGCTTGATATCTTAGATGAATTATCCGACACTTATCAATTGATATGAAATCATTTGCACACTTCATCTGATGCTTCTTATTACCTATTTCCGTCGCTTACTTCCCAAAATTCTGCTGTACTCTTGCCATATTTTCATTGGTAGGAACACGTAGGAATTTACTGCTACCAGTACAGCTGCAATAATGAGGAGGCGCTGTCATTAGTTTGCCTTGCATCAATGCAAAATCTGTGTCCAGCTTAGCATTGTGCAAACTAGTTGAAGGTTTGGCGGTGTCCCAAGCATTCACCAACCATGTATTAACACCTCCACTACCCCTCATTCAGGAACGCCACTCACTCGCCCGTAAATCTGCACCTTGACCTCCGCGCCACAAAATCCTGGAAACAGCCCTTAATCGGCACTCCCACCACCCACTCGAGAGAGAATGCTAATGACATCCCTACACTTGCATCCCATCCTTTGTGCAAAAGCTGCGGTTCCGAAATCCTCGAAGCATCTCTAAATCGCCCCTGCCCAAACTCCGAGACAAAACCCCGAAGACGCCATAAAAATCGGCACCTTGAATCCGAAAACAAACTTGGAATGTTGCAGGCCATCGATAAGATGGCCACGAAGAACGTTTTTTTCACAATCAGCTTTCTGCGTTATTGACAACAGGCAGGCTGACGGACAAAACATTAAATGTTATACACGACCTTGTCCATAGACGGAATGATTCTGTTGACAATTCCATGAATTGCCTGGAAGCTATTACCTGCCCATACCTTCTTCAATACTGGGTTGTGACCCCAAAGTACAGATTGAAAATTCACTGCACATTCCATTCAACGTCCCGACTCATTGAACATCCCTCAATAACTTAATCCAAGCTTACTTTTCTTGTGTGAACTTGACGTGCACAACACAATTGTTTTCAGATACCATGCTGAAGGCCCGGCTCCTCCCACATTGTCGCTTTTCTAGCTTAAAGTCACAATTCTTGAAAGTTATAGATTAGTTCAAATTTACTGGCGACAAACACCAGTAGAAGCTTTTATTGATTGATTGATTATTTGGGCTTGGGGAGCATCAACTGCTACTGGAACCAATGCAATTTTCGGGATTCAATATATCAAAACCAGGACATTCTGGAATATTTTTCAACGGTTATTATGCTGGTCTGTTTGCTTAACTTCTCTTGTTAATTAATCAGTTGTATTGTTTGTTTAAAATTGATGATGTAGAACGGTTGATAGCAATGGGAACCAACTTAATATTCAAACTGAAACATTTTAGTAATGCTTAGCATTTCAGTTGTCACCTGTACCGGGCTAAATTTGTGGCTGACAATGTTGAGGGGAAAACATCGACGGCATGGATATCACGAGATACATGCCGCTGTCTGGAGTGAAGTTTCCTTTGCTTCTGGTGAGAATTGAAGGTCACGAGGAAATGTCACGACACCGAAGTGCAGCGTATCCGGACACCGAGGTACCACACAAGGACAAGAACACTTCGCAATGCGTGAAATGGCATTACATTAAACATTTTGCAAGTGACTCAAAATAGTTTAGCATACATCAAATAACTTTCTGCAATATTTCATGCAATTTATACTGTGGCATGCAAAAAAGAGGTGATACGGTACTGAGACATAAGCGCTGTAGTTATGACCAAAAATGTACGGTCGTATACAAAGTTGTCGACTTTTCATCCGATCTCGCATGGGTAAAAGTAGCATGCAATTGAATCGAGCCAGGCTGGGCCAAGCTATCCCAGGTCACACCAGGATCAGTGTAGCCCACCTAGTAGGGCGTTCGATTCTTAATCGCAAGATCGTAGGTTCGAGTCCCGAAACCGGCGGGACTTCGAGTCCACCCGCAACCAATCGGCGTGAGAGATTGGCGACACTGTGTGACCCAGCAGCCGAATGTGTCTCGAAGGAACCCAAAGTTTGCTTTGTGCAACCGTCCTGTGTGTCTACATTTACGTTCTGAGAACTATTTTTTTCTAGCTAAAGCATTTCTCTCTCGTCTTAGGGACCTCCTCCCCGACCTTAGGGACACCTTTTCCATCTTCTGACCTCCTCCCCTATTCTAGGAAGCCTCTGATTCCAACTTAGAGTATCAATTCACGCCTCGGGGCCTCCACTTTCCTCCTAGGGGACTTCTCTTCCAAGGCTGTGACCTCAAAACCTGTCTTAGGGTCCTCGTTTAACCTGAGTAACTCGTTACCTGTCTTGGTGACCTCCATTTGTGGCTTTCTCACTCATATATCTTTTCGTGAGTCTCCTTCCCCACTTTGGTCTCTCGTCTCTTAGGGACTTGATCCCACTTTCTGAGTGCTCATCCGTCTTGACGCCCTACTCTGCCATTTTGGAGGGCATCTTATTTGTCTTGGAGTACTCACCGTGTGTCCTGAATGCCTCCCCTCTTCTCCTAAACGTCTCTTCGTCCACATTGCGCTTCTATTTTCACATTTTATGGGCCACCTCCACCCAGGGTACCACCATGCCAGTCTTGGGGGCCCCTCTTGTGTCCCGGAGGCCTCATCTCCTTTCCTAAGGGTCTCCCATCACGTCAATATGGACCTTCTGAGGGTCATATTTTTTATTGTGGGACATCTTTCAAATTATGGGCCTCCTTTCCGGCATATGTGCCTCCCTTGTATCTTGGGGACATCGCGCCCGTCTTTGGGAGGAGGTAGCTCCTGTTCTCCTGGGATCTCATTTCCTTCCCTAGTGGTTTTCTCTCCATTTTAAGAGATTTATCTCATTTTCTGGGGACCATCTTTCCCATCTAGGTGGGATCCTCATGAATCCTGTGGTCAAGGGCAATACCTTTCCACACTGCTTTTTTGGTGGATGGAGATATATGGCGGCCTCCGTAATGTCACTGGTGTTTAGTATGAGGTCAAGGGCGGAACTTTCCTATGCCGACTTTTTAAGGGAGGGAGACACATCCTCCTCAATGTTGTTGATGTTTTGCATGAGACCATTATCGTGGAATAAAAAGTGGCATAAACCCGCATTTTTTCTTTACCCACTCATATTGTAAAAGTTCCACCTCTGCGTGCCGTCCTCCTTTCCTCCTTTGATGTCTCTCTTTCCAATTCAAGAGCACACTTTCACGTTTTGGAGGCCTTCTTCATTCTTGGGCCCTTTTTGCCCATCATGGGGAGTCCTTTTTCTTCCTGGTTAACTGCTCTTCCACCCTAGCGACTAGTGACTCTTAAACTAGGGACATCCTGTCAAATCTCAGGGCATTTTCTTATTTCTTGGGGACCTACTTACCTGTCTTGCAGGGTCTTTCTCTTGCATCCTGGGGCCATCTCTCTTATTATATTGTCCTCTCCTATGAGGCATCCTCTTCGATCATATCATCATCGATCATAGATCATCCTTTCCAAACTTGGGCCTCCTCGTCAAAATTAGAGACCTGACAGATCTAGAGTGCCTCCTTTTCTAACCTGGGTGGCTCCAAATCCGAATTCGTTACCTCCTCTTGCGTTGTAAGTCCTTCAATTCCTTTGAAGCTGTGTGCCCCCATGCATTTAGTGGACATCTCTTCTGCTATCTTGTGGGCTTTCTTAGTCGGGTTAACCGTTTGTGTAAACGTCATCCCTGGATTTGGGGGTGAGCGTCCAGAGAGCTAACTACTTACCCATGTGCGCGGTAAGGGGTGTCGGGTCCCCTGGCTCCTGCAACATGGGCGTACAGATCGGGGGGGGCGCATGTGGGGCAGCGCACCCTCCACAACTTTGGACGAGCTTAGCACTGGTCCTATGGGAGTTGAATTGAAAAATCGACTTAGAAGTCCCCCTTCGGGACAGTTCCTACGCCCGCGTCCTGTAAGTGTGGAGGGGGAGGGGCTGGACCATTCCTCCGTGTTCCAGTGGCTATGGCCTAGCCTGGCGCCTATCATATTCTCCCCATATCCTGAAGCTACAGAGATGCACACCTGTTGCACCTGCTTTATCACCCCCTTCCTTTCACCACATTGCCTGCGCGATGACTCTTGTGTGCGACGGCATCGCGACGCGCTGCACAGTTGTCGACAAGGTGGTGGCGCAGCGCCGCCCTGCAACAGCCACCTGCCAGCGGGGCTCCGCTGACGAAACTATGAGGGCCGGGCCCGATGCCTTTATGCCGCTTCAATAAATCACTTAGTCGCCCCGGAATAACGCCGGCTCTGTCGGCCGGCGATTGCATCAATTGGTCGGCGAGCACTTGGTGAGGCGGCAGCCATGCTACGCTTCACATTAATCTGTCGGCATCCGCCTGCGCCTGTGGTAGATGCGGGCGCGCCCGCCGTCGGTGTTCCGTGCTGCTTGCTGGCGTGGACGCCTTGGAGGCGCAGCCATGTTATTCATTCGATGACTGTTGATCGCAAGGTCGCGGGTTCGAGCCCCGCAATCGGCAGGATTATCGCATTGACTCTCGACCAATCGGAGTGGGTCGGCGGCGGCGCTATGCGACCCAGCAGTCGAATGCATCGGACAGGAGTCAAGGTTCTTCTTCTATGGCCGTCTTGGGTGCCTCCGCTTTTGTCCTGGAGGGCATTTCTACTTGATCCTTGATCAAGTGATCCTTGATGTTTCTACTTGATCCTTGATGTTTCTACTTGATCCTTGATGTTTCTACTTGATCCTTGATCCTTGATTCTACTCGTTCCTTGATCTTGATGAGGTACAGCAAGATCCTACTTGATCCTTGATGTACCTGCGTGGTCCGTGCCCGAGTTTTTTTAAATTGCACCTTCACTCCATCAGTTCCACGAGTGCTAACCTTTCCACCTCGAGGGACAAAAAGCCAACAGATATTGACAATGTTCCAATTGCATTCCTGTCCGTTTCTGGTCCTTTCAACTGCCTTCTGTCAGACTAGTCTCCAACAATTCTACTTCGAGCCGCTTGATCTAATTCCGCGGTATACTTCCTCTCCGTCTCAACCAAATTGTAATACACGAATCAGTTATGCAAATATTATATGTTTGCATAACTGATATTGCATAAATAATATCTGTTTGCAAATAATATCTGTAACGAAATAATTTCGCTAGAAAGTAAGTACAGCATTTTTCTTTTGTAACTATTTGGCAAATCTCTTTCTGGGAATCGTCAGATGAATTAATAATGCTACTCTGAGCATGGCGATGGTCAGAGATGGGGAAAACCCACCGCCTTTTGGAGGGTGAGGTTGGTCCAACCCGCCACCAAGTGGTGATGTCTGTTGTTTCTTGTGTGCATAATTCGCGTGTGAGTGTTGTGTTGAAGGCTGGCGAATTGTGTGCTAAGTTGTGATGTGCTTGGATCGGTGACGATGTGGAGAGCAGCGCTGGTCTTGCAGAGTGATGAGTGGTGCTTGGAGCGAGCCTGTAGAACTTAACCCGCGCCGTACTCTCGGGCAGATCCTCACACCTCGTCTCGGTTTTTACGGACACAGGAGGTTGCCCTCATCATAGGGTGACGGCAACACAACCTGATGTCACCACAGGGCACCACAAGGTGACGTCAGCACAGTCTACCGTCACCACAGGGCGACATCAGTACAGCCTGTCGCCACCACAGGGTAACATCAGTACAGCCTGTCGCCACCACAGGGTAACATCAGTACAGCCTGTCGCCACCACAGGGTAACATCAGTACAGCCTGTCGCCACCACAGGGTAACATCAGTACAGCCTGTCGCCACGACAGGGTAACATCAGTACAGCCTGTAGCCACCATAGGGTGACATCAGTACAGCCTGTCGCCACCACAGGGTGACATCAGTACAGCCTGTCGCCACCACAGGGTGACATCAGTGTAGCCTGTCGCCACCACAGGGTGACTGACGGCGGTACAGCCTGCTGTTATCACAGAGTTACATCAGTACAGCTACCGTCATCACAGGGTGACGTCAATGTAGCCTGTCGTCATCGCAGGGCGACATCGGTACAGTCTGTCGTTACCACATTTGTCACCACAGTGCGCCGTCATCATAGCATGGCGTCAATATAGCCTGCTGTTATCACAGAGTGACATCAGTACAGCTACCGTCATCACAGGGTGACGCCAATATAGCCTGTCGCCACCGCAGGGTGGCACCAGTACACCCTACTGTGGTAATAATGTAGCATCAGTAGAGCCTGCCGCCATCACAGGGTGACTACTGATCTCGCAGGGTGACATCAGTGCAGCCGTGCCGCCACGGCCGAGTCGCTGCGACATGCGCCTAATGGACCGATGACATACCAATCGCCGCCGTACTCGGAACCGGTCCGTCCAATCGTGACATTAGCCGTATCGCCACATCTGCCGAATCGGCGCGCAGTCGGCGCGCTCGCGGAAGGGGTTGTCTCGTCGCGTCGCATCTGACCTCGCCCGGTGTCGCCCGCGGCGCGCGGACACTATTCTGCGAGAGCAGCCACATCGGCTCTGGGCGGCCGGCGGAACAGGACGGCGACGGGCACTACACGACACAGCGGCGGTGTGCCGGGAGAGGCCGGCGGCGGTATGCCGGGAGAGGCCGGCGGCGGTGTGCCGGGAGAGGCCTGCGGCGGTATGCCGGGAGAGGCCTGCGGCGGTATGCCGGGAGAGGCCTGCGGCGGTGTGCCGGGAGAGGCCGGCGGCAGCCGCGGTATGCCGGGAGGCCGGCGGCGGTATGCCGGGAGAGGCCTGCGGCGGTATGCCGGGAGAGGCCGGCGGCGGTGTGCCGGGAGAGGCCTGCGGCGGTGTGCCGGGAGGGGCGCGGCGCGGTGTGCCGGGAGTGCCCGGCGGCGGTATGCCGGGAGAGGCCTGCGGCGGTGGGCCGGGGGGCCTGCGGCGGTGTGCCGGGAGAGGCCTGCGGCGGTGTGCCGGGAGAGGTCCGGCGGCGGTGTGCCGGGAGAGGCCGGCGGCGATGTGCCGGGAGAGGCCTGCGGCGGTGTGCCGGGAGTGCCCGGCGGCGGTATACTGGGAGTGCCCGGCGGCGGTATGCCTGGAGAGGCCTGCGGCGGTATGCCGGGAGAGGCCTGCGGCGGTGTGCCGGGAGAGGCCGGCGGCGGTGTGCCGGGAGAGGCCGGCGGCGGTGTGCCGGGAGAGGCCGGCGGCGGTGTGCCGGGAGAGGCCGGCGGCGGTGTGCCGGGAGAGGCCCGGCGGCGGTGAGGTCGGCACAGGCACACTGCACCAGGAGCGTGGTGGTTGACACGTGCACGGGGGCAGTGATGACGTCACAACGTCCCGCAGATGGTCGCACGCTCAACAGCTGCCGACGGTCGCGCCCGATGTGTGATCGAGTACGATTGGTTCTGGTCAAAACACAACACCTGGGAAGCGTCAGCTCCAGAATGGTGCTGCTCCCACGCGGCTTCTAAGCGTCAGACGAAAACAATGAACAAATTGTCAATTGAGCCGGAAGCTCGTGGCCTGCATTGTTCTGGTGGCCAAGAAGATTGTAGACTGGCAAGCTGATAAAAAATCATAATTAAAAGACCAGATATAGCTCTGGTGCAGAAATAAGGAACTAAAACGCCATTGAAAAGCTATATGTTCTTCAACAGCATGCAACGGTCGGTCCAGTCCAGACACCCAGTCTAACCTTTGTACCACCTGCACACGAACAGACCCGCCCCGGCCTCGTCCCCGTGACCGATCATCCTTAGTAAATTTGGCAACGAGTGATGGAACATCATCCATGTCTCCTTGTGGTGAGCACACACCACTGGCTGTTCAAATGTACGCTACTCGCTGAATGTTTTTTGAGTCTATGCCAAGATAACCTTGGGTTGTTTTACGACGCATTCAACCGCTAAGTCCTATAGCGTCGCTAACCTCTCACGCCGATTGGTCGCGGGTGGGCTCAGTAACGCCGTCTGTTTTGAGATTCGAATCTTGCGATCAAGAGTCCGATGCTCCACCGACCGAGCTACCGCGGCCCCGTGCCAAGAAAATTACACGAGCTGTACCGACCTGAGGTCAGTGTACCAGGCTGACCACACGATCTGTACCGACCTGAGGTCGATGTACCAGGCAGACGACACGATCTGTACCGACCTGAGGTCGGTGTACCAGGATGATGATACGAACTGTACCGAATCATGTGTTCAGATCTGAGCTCCCGCAAGTATGAAGTTCATCTGGACAGAAGAGAGTGGCAAACTGCTGCGCAAATGTTTTACAGCACATGACAGATCCGCCCAGATACTACAAGCACGACCAGATCAAGTTCGGTTCCGTGCAATGTGGCCAACTGTTGATGAATGAACATGATAGCCTTTCATTATATTGGCTACTCAGTCGCTCATGTAAAACCGCTCATGTACAAATGGCCACATGGATAACATCAAGTGCAATACACAGGAATACAAAGTATTAGCACGAATGCAATGATGCAGCTCTGCAATTTCTGCTGGATCGGAGCTAAAGCCCAGCTGATGAGTAAACAGTGAGTGCGAAAAGCCGCAGCGACGCCCACCGACCGCCGGCAAGACCAACACCTGGAAAACACTGGCAGCTCCGCCCGAGATTACCAGCCAAACACCGCGGGACCGGGTCCGTAAATGGTGGACAATCGGCCGCGCCAGCACAGCAGCACGCAAAAACCGGCCGGCTCCCGACGAGCCGCACACCCAACGACCCCGACGCTGCCAGCTGTCCCGTCGGCGGCTCCCGGCTGGTGGAGCAGGCACGCCAGACGACACGCCAACTCCGACCGCCCGAGGCGACCGACGGAGGCGGCGACAGCCTTCACGAGATGTGGACCGCGTTGCGAGGCGACAGAGGCACGGCGACCCGCTGTCGCCGCTGACCCTGCCCGTTATCGTCGAGGTCGGCGCGTGCCGCCCCAGCCAGTCTCCGACAGGCGTGACATCATCGTGTCTGCATGCTATGCCCAGCTGCTGTGCTTACTGTACTTACACTGATGGCATGCTGTCTCACCTTCAGCTGCTCACGTGACCGGTCCAGCCGACCCAAGCGACATAGTTTTGGAGTTGTAACCTTATTTTTCTTCATTGTTGCGTAGTTTCGTGTGGTAATTTGTCTTGCACATAGTGAGGTATGCTTTCTAAATTTTGATCTTATCCACTGATTATCCCAGTAGATCTTTTGAAGGGTGCTTAATCTTTGGTGAAGTAAAGAGGTTTGTGGTGGCTTTTACGCTCACGGCCAACTTTCGGCAGAATTCCAGGATGTATTACAATATTTTAAGGTTTTCCCTTGAGAGCTAGGTCTGTCTCCTTCATTTTGATATTTACTAACTTTCATCACAATATTGCTATAAAATACTCTCAATCTGTGTAAAAAGTGGTTTGCGACGATATTTCCACGCACTGGCAGCTAAAGATAAGAGTTCTCATCACAGTCGGTGGTCACCATCCGTATCTGTGGCGCGGTGGTATCATCGTCCATCTCTGTGGCTCGGTGATATCACCATCCGTCTCCGTGACTCGGTGGTATCTCCGTGACTCGGTGGTATCACCGTCCATCCCCGTGACTCGGTGGTATCACCGTCCGTCTCCGTGGCTCGGAGGTATCACCGTCCATTTCCATGGCCCGGTGGTATCACCGTCAACCTCCGTGGCTCGGCGGTATCGCAGCTTATTGGTGTTCCGGTAATCAGGCTTCAGTGTTGTGGTATAAATGACGGTTCATATTTCTGCTTTTATTAACCCGTCCCGTCTAGGGGGGTCTTCAACCGCCCCCCCCAGGCTTTTCCCAGCTAGAGGACGAACGGCGCGCGGCAGGGCGCCCAAATTTGGCATACCTATTCCCACATCAATTTGACATGCTGATTCAAATTTTTTAGGTCAGGTCGTCTAGGGTCAAGGAGTTAGTCAAGGTCAAGTGAGGACATCTCCAAAAGGTTCAACCAGTCGTTACGCTTTAACGGATAGAGATATTTTAATGAAACTTTCAGCGATTGCTTATATTTACAGATGCAACAAAACGTATCGGTTGAATTTTTTATTTTTGTTTTGTTTCGGGCTACATATAAATTTTTCTTATTTTACAAATTGTAGTTGAAATAGAGGATTCTGGCCAAAGTAAGAATTCTTTATTAGGGCAAGTTGACTTCCAACAACGTTTCGTGGTCTGTTCTACCCATTGGAAAAAGAAAATTGAAGAAAAGTTGGAAACCCAAAATTTTGAAATTTTGAAAACAAAATTGGGGGATCAAAAATATAGGCCAGGTCGATTTCGCCGTCCTTTTCTCATTCCAAATAATTTTTTTTCATATATCCTTTAAAATGAACTCCCCAGAGTCAAAAACATAATGTAAGTCGTGAAAAGTCGTGAAAAAATATAGCCCCCTGGTGACGTCACTTTTTGGGGAAAATTATTTTGGAGGGTGGACCTGGACACTACTCGTCGAGCGATTTCCGATGACACCTCTTTCGTTTTTGTGCGATGGTTTTTTTGGACTTTAGAGGGGGTCTTCAACCGCCCACCCCCCGCGACAGGATGTGAGGATTTGACAGGAAAGACGGCGCGGGTTAATGCAACTTGGTGAATATTTCACATCCGGAATCACTTTCGCCTTTCATGCATTTTTCCAGGCGCGTGATTGTATACACATCGGAGGCCATAAGTGCAGAACTGCAGTCAAAGTCCGTGGGACAAATGCCGTTTTTGTTGCTGTCAGTACCGGTACGTTTCATGCAAAATGTCAGGTACGTTGTGGTGACATACGCCACACCTGCATCATGGCGTTCTCCACCCACGCTGAAGACAACGCTGCTATGACTGATAGGTACGGAGATTCGACTATGCTGCGTGTTTAACACTTGCCCTCGCTCGTCTAGTGCCCGTGAAGACGCCTTGTATGGGCATCCGTTACTCTGATATGCAGGTTTACCATCATTTAATGCATGGTGTTGGGGTCTCTGGAAAATCGGCATATGCTGAGTGCGATTTTATTGTGTTGTAGCCATTAAAATCTTCATTCACCTTATTAGGGCGTGAAATAAATATTTTACAAAAAATTGCATGAAATAATCATTCAGTGCTGATCATAGACGTCGAGTTGCATACGTTTCAGGGGCCTGGACCTGCTCAGTGTTGACTTGCCCCTCGATAAATTCAACTTTTAGCATGGGGTCCATTCATTTAGATATCGAATCCACTGAGATCCATTTAGACCAGCTAATTTCTTCCATCCATTTCCATACAACTCGTTTCATAGATCAGAGCCCCTGGGATCGAGCCAAAGATTCACACATGTTTCATGCTAGACTTTGTATTCTAGTCCAGCTTTGGTGATGTCTGGATATCATGGTTTTAAGTGTTAGTGTTTGTCGATGGTCATTAGTGAAACATATCGGCACAGTAACGAGTGTACCATTGGTCCTCCGGTCGAGCTGTGGCCGTGTGCCGTTTTATTCTTCGGCGCCCATCAGTATCGCTGAGCAAATTGTGCACTAAAGAAACTGACGTGATCACAGTTCAGGGATCTTTTGATTTTCGCATGAAATCTTGGCAACGAGGAGGGCAAACGACCCAAAACGTATCAGACAGATGGGAGTTAGAGGAACTCGGAAAAGCAGCGTAACAACAAGAGCAGCGTAACAAGTCCCTTGTCAAGCGGTGCCAACAGGCCTGGAATGGCCATTTTCGGGCAGCTCGGACGAAACTCGACCTCTTTAGCGTTATAATTACGTAACCTATGTCCTAATTTTTCTGACATTCCATGATTCACTATCAGTTTGGAGTTGATTTACCTACAGACATGGCAACGGCAGCAAAAACATGCTGGTCGGGTTCAAGTTGGCAATCTTGACAACAATGTCATCTGAAAACCGCCCAAGCATAAACACCAATCCAGGCACAATTATATTATTCATGGACCGACCATGATGGGGATCGGTGTGATTGATAAATTATCAATTTCTTTTTCCTTTATTTTTAAATTCAGGATTGGTACATAGTGAATATTTTGGTCTAGCTCTTTGGATTACTTTCCAGGTCAGGTCAGATCAGACAGGTGAGTATCGGAGTGCTGTCAGCCGCTTGGTTGCCGCCGTAGTTGATCTCAAAACAAATGCAATTGCGTGCTTCAACATCAATGACTTCCAATCTGAAGACTTAGTCTATCAGCATGATTCTTGCCAAGTTGCGGTCACAGATTAAGTCAATGTCAAGTGCGAAGAAATAGTGATTGCTTGAAAGTAGATAAATAGATAGAGTAGATAGAGTAGATAGATGTTCAATCGTGGAAGCTGAACATTATACCAAATTATCGGATAAAAGAAGAAGGTACAATACATTTGGAATACCACTATTTCAAGTTGGTGCATGAATGTAAGCGACTGGATGGGAGGGGAAGAGCATGATCGTAAGGTAGGACAACAAGGCTGTGAGGGATGCAATCTGTCTAAGAAAGTCCGAGAAGAACAGAACAAGAGATCACTTCTCATTCACGAGTCATTGACACAAAAGAAGATGGAGTAGGTTGGAAAATGATAAAGGCTAGGTAGGACAAGGAAAATCCAATCACACAACACCCAGTGCGGCAATGTGTTTGTGAAGTGAACAGGGATATACCATCAGCTCCAGTGACACCTAATTCGACAGATTAGGATAGTCCTTATTGCATTCAAAAACGGCCAGTTACATGCAGTGCAACTGTAAAATAAACTCATACAAAACCCTAAACTAAAGGTCCTAGTCATAGGACAGAGCAAAGCGAGCAAGGCATTTGAAAATAGGACATAGGAGCAGCAAACAAAACACTGTGTACCTTCCGCCTCGCCAAGGATAGTGCACGAAGAGAGTTCTACAAGTGAGTATCGAGGGAAAACGAGAGAAGAAAAAGCCTAGAAAAAAAACTCACTGTCGGGACAGCTAATACTTCAACAACAGTCTCATCGAGCTCTAACAGGAGGCACTGGTGGGGCTAAAAAGGTCGGAAAATAATGATGAGGATGTCATTGTCTTCGTACTTATAAGTGTGAATATGGTACCAGTTGTTGCAAAGTTGCACTTAATATAATTTGTGTGATATATGTGCTTAATTCATATGCATATCCATTGAATGCATTCACATCCACATATACGCATATATGCTCACACACTCCATAAAAGTTTACCTTCCTTCTTTCAAAATAGTTTCCTTTTTCCCGATCAAAAACTAAATCGCAGGAGTACGTTAGTATCATCTTTGCATAGTTCATTAAATTGTATCTACTTGAATATGATAAGGGAGGGAGGACTAATCAAAGTGCAAAGGACAGTTTAAGTACGGGTTTCAGCTTAATGTACACATGCCAATATCAGTGTAATGGGCACATGACAGTATCAGTACAATGTGCATAAGCCAATGTCAGTGTAATGAGCACAGGACAGCATCAGTACAATGTGCACGGCTATCAATGTGGCTCGGTGCGATCTGTTTATTCCGTCTCTGACCATGCCTGCTATAGGTGTCATGTTATGCCAGCACATTGCATGGCCGTCCATCTTTCCCTGACTGGGAGCATACTAACTCGTGTAAGCCAAACTGTGCATTACTGGGCTGCACTCCATTACTGTACTTGGACTGCACTGCTTACGGATGTTGTAGCGCGGCACCACCTCATCACTGTAGCTAAAAGCGCTGTGTCTCGGGATGTAGCGCAATCTGCAGGGTGATGAATGGCTACCAGTGATGGACGTGCACGGATAAGACATGACCCAGTGCTGCAACACCCAACACACGCTGGAAGCCACGACAAGGCATGGCAGGCAGCGCAGCATGTCACACGGTGCACACTAAATGATCAGATGTACACACATGGTGATGTTTGTGGGATAAGCATAATCAGGCTTGCTTGAGGCGTTGGTTCTGGACATCGGACACGACGGTACTTCACTGTATCAAAGCCAGTGTCCAGATGCCTCTGCCAGTGTTGTCATTGGAGCCGCTCTGACATCTGTCAGGCATACGGGAGAGTGAGTGTGGATATTAGTTGTTATACAACCGGCTTCATTATTCAATCATGTGATGCTGCAGGCTATAAATATGATTTGAATGTGTTAATTGTCCATCACAAGTTGCTGTTACCCATGTAAAGTTTTCCTGATACCAACAAAAGAAGAAAGGTGAAATGGCTGATGTTGCATGGCTGGCTACGCAGACTGAGCTATCCACGTATATCGTGCATTGGAAGCACTCTGCTGGCCAAAAAGTCACCTCGCAAATTGCATGCCCTGCTTGGGTTACCCCAGCAAGATAAAATGAAAGTGACGCATCGGTGTAACTTGCAATTTCTATTTTTTGTGCGTTATTAAGTAGCACTGTATGCAACTGTATTAGTTAAGAATTTGGTGACATCAAATGCTCTGAAATATTGACTTAAAATAGTTGATGTGCTAAATAGTTGGTCCACTCTTCATGCTTCACATTTTTTTTTTAATTGGGAATGGACATGGCTTCTCTTCTCCTCTCTTCAACGACAGACGGGAGAGATGAAGGAGAAAAATGGTTTAATGTTATGTTATTTTTATAGCAAAGTAAGTAAGCTGTAGCATTAACAGTGCATTTTTTTTCGTTCGTTAACTAATAGATGGCTTCGTTTATTGATAGGCAACACCTGCAAGCCTTGTATGCATACAAATGTTCCAATATAGTAGCATTTACATGATATGCATGCAAATATAGAAGTTGATCATACATCAATAGCCATCTATCTGAATCTCATATCCTAATTTGCAAAGTGCAATAGTATGCATACTAGGGAAAAAGGTGATTTAGATCTTACTAATCGGATCTATTCATTCGTTTTCACTTTGTTTTTGTATATCTTTTGTATTTGTCTGCCTCGTGGCTCTATGTCTGATGGATCCCTCGCTTACTTACTGTACTTCACACATCTTTCTTTGCATTATTTCAAAGTCAAACGAAGGTTGACATGTACGCTGCAAAGTGGTAGGTGGATTATAACGAAATGCAAGTTGACTCAGTGGTTACGTTCTCCAGCAGCAATTCTCTCTATGCCGCATATAATTCGCAATATGAAATCATAAATATGTCTTAAACCACATACTTATATATTTCTGATGACAAATTTCAAGTTGTCAACAGCTTTTATCCCACTGTAGATACTACACCCTGTCCGAAACACTCAAAGCAGTAGTACATTTACCGCCATGCACAATGCTAGCCATAAGAATAAATTTGCTGATACTCAGCGTTTCCCTGAACCCGTCCCGCCTCGGAGGGGTCTTCAACCCCCCCCCCCTCAGGTTTTTCGCGAACAGTGGACGAACGGCGCGCCAAAATTTGGCATACCTTTTTCCACATGAATTTGATATGCTGTTTCAAAATTTTACAGCAGTCCCTACCGGTGAAATGTCGTCAGCAGCAGTCCCTGCCGGTGGAATGTCGTCAGCAGCAGTTCCTGCCGGTGGCATGTCGTCAGCAGCAGTCCCTGCCGGTGGAATGTCTAATCTAATCGTAACCCAGACTGTCCGTAACAGCCACTGCAGTGGAGGACATGTATTGTTAAATAAATAAATAAATAAATGTCGTCAGCAGCAGTCCCTGCCGGTGCAATGTCGTCAGCAGCAGTCCCTACCGGTGAAATGTCGTCAGCAGCAGTCCCTGCCGGTGGAATGTCGTTAGTCAGCGGGCAGGTCAGGTCATTTAGGGTCAACGAGTTAGTCAAGTTATATGAGGTCACATCCAAACAAGTTTCCAGAGCCAAAAACATGATGTAAGTCGCGAAAAGTCGTGAAAATCTGGCCCCCTGGTGACGTCACTTTTGGGAGAAAATTGTTTTGGTGGGTGGATCCGGATCCTAGTCGTCGAGCGCTTTTCGATGACACCTATTTCGTTTTCGTGCGACCCTTAGTTTGTATTTTAGAGCGAGGTTACTATACCCCCCCCCCCCCGAGACGGGGTGTGAGGATCTGACCGGAGAGACGGCGCGGGTTAACAGCTGGAATGTTGATTAGCCAGTTGCATTTCTGAGACTTGGCTGGAATATGAGTTAGAGCAATTATTTCATTGAACACTTACACATTCTTCGCATCTAATCGTAAACGTGGTGAAGCAGAATATCTTCAGAAAGTAACAGGAAGACTGATTGATTCTGGAAGCCCCAACCTACAGCATGCATTTTGCACTACGGAAGGTCACAGCAACCCTCCGTCCTGCAGGTCTCTTTCGGACCGCAGAGGCTTCCCTTGGCTATCGGGACCTCCCTCCCAAAGTTCCTTCTGTAGATACCCGGCCAGATGTCTATGTCCGGAGACCCCACTGAACCTCCACGAATTCGGCCCCAGACGCCCACGGGGAACTCCCCGCCACCGCCACTCCCACTTATCCCTCCACGTGACTGCCGTTCTGGTCTGACCCTCCTTCCGACGAGCTCGGCGTCCGGTGACTATCGTCTCGCCGCAGCGGCGTAGATCGTACACGAGCGGCACGACACGACATAACTAGTCCGCCTGACCCCGCCAGCCCGCGGCCGCCGCGGCAAAAAGCCAACTACGGTGTCGCGTTGCGCCCGTGAGGGTGTGTAGAGCAGTCGTTGGAGCGGCGCGGCCCGCGTGCCGCGCGCCCGTGTCGCCGTAATGGTCACGCAACGCGACCCACCCCCGCGCACTCCTCGCACGAATAACAAGCGGCGACCGGGTCGGAGCGAGGTCACAGCCGCCCGGCTTGGCCCCGCAGGCGCTGGTGCAGGCGAGGTCGACCGACCTGCCGGCCGACTGACGACGTTCCACCGGTAGGGACTGCTGCTGACGACATTCCACCTGCAGGAACTGCTGCTGGCGACATTCCACCGGCAGGGACTGCTGCTGACGACATTGCACCGGCAGGGACTGCTGCTGACGATACTCCACCGGCAGGAACTGCTGCTGACGACACTCCACCGGCAGGAACTGCTGCTGGCGACATTCCACCGGCCGGAACTGCTGCTGACGACATTCCACCGGCAGGGACTGCTGCTGGCGACATTGCACCGGCAGGAACTGCTGCTTACAACATTCCACCGAAAGAGGCCGCTGCGGGCAGACTGACGACATTCCACCGGCGCGAACTGCTGCCGGTCGGACAGAGCCGACAGGTCGCCGACAGGTCGCCGACGGGTCGCCGACAGGCGGCGCTGACCGCCGGCCGTTCCCCGTTCGTCCACAGCTCCTGAGGTCGTTCAGCGGTCCGCCCAGTAGCGCCGCTTTACGAGCCGGCGGCGGGCGGCGGTCGCGCTCGTCCATCGTGCTGTTTAGTCCGGATTCAGACCGACAGTCACCGGCGAGCTTTACGACCCGGCCGGCCCGGTACCGCGCCGCGCGGCTGCCACATGGCGCGGTGCGGCTGGCCGGCCGCGCGCGCGCGTGCGACCCGGCCGTGATCTATTTCGATAAGGCGAGGTGTTTTAATTAGGTGACTGGAGGCGCGACCATCTGCGCGGGGGATCTGAGGACCATCTGTGGCGGCGTGATCTGAGGCCGGACCGCACTCAGAAGGTCACACGGAGGTCGTCGGCCGGCCGAGATAGGGCTCTAATGAGCGCCCTGGATGGTCGGACAAATAGGCGATGTCCAGCGGGACGTTTCCGAACCGCTCCGATAGCTCATTTTGTACAAAAGCGGCTCAGTTGCCTCTCCAACGAACCGCTGCCATCTGTCTCACACTTGCTCTCGCATAGATCAACTGACGGACTCGCAGAGTGCCTGGAATCGTGTCTGCCTCGGAAAGCGACGCACTTTATGTCTGGCTGAAATAATGTCCACAAACAAATGCATAAAGCAGTAGGAATGTTGATATACAAAAAGAAAACATGAAGGAAGTAACGAAAAGCTTCCATATCAAAGCGACATGCAGAATACCACTGGTAATTGTGACTATATATAACGCTGTCTGGTTAGCAACTAATGCATATATACGCGAATCATAAATGACAACAAGTTGCTTCTAATTGTTCACGCTTGTTCTCTTGCAAAAATGCACGAAGTCGCTTAGTCCATAAAACTGAGTAGACAACATAGGATATTAAATGACTTCGTGTTTGTTAGCCATATTCAAGTATTGGTTGATATGTGATCATGTGCCATGCCTGGAATATCATATAATGCAACATTTCTTGTACTCTTCTCATTATAAGGAATGCCGTCTAAAGCTTCACGAGTTCAACATAGTTTACGTTCATTTTCACTAGGATTAAAACTGCCATTTAGTGTCACAGGTTGCGCAATCATTGCGCAAACTGCTGTCGCCGCGATTATCAAGGAAGCTCGTACGAAACAATCCAACAGGTTGGGTGACTTATATATCCGACGATCCATTTGTTCAAGTGTTTCACTCTGTCTGATCACCTGATCCATCAGCTCGCCTATACTTTCCCTTATCTAGACATTTTCTCTCTTTCTCTCCTTCTCTCTTTCTCTCTTTCTCTCCTTCAAATTTTCTCTCTCTCCCTCTCTCTCCAATTCTCCTCATGCAAGCCTGGAGAATCTCGGAGATGCTCAATAAAACATCACAGCTCACAAAATATCATCTTGGCGACATGGTGTGATCTGGAGCCTATTCTGAAGACACTCGTTTCAGACTGCAAGCACTGCGCGTGCTTTTTCTGGCGTACTAAGACAGTCTTGTTCAACTTCATCTTTCTTTGTCACGGGTGTTACTCAGCTGCCCCATCAGGCTAGGAAGAACAGAACAAACACGATCAGCTTATGTATGTTCCAATGCATCAGATGCAAGGGCCCAACGACAGCGGCCCTCCCGAGGCAGACCTTAGTCCACTGGTGATGTCAGCTGTCATGACGGAACTGGTGATGTTAGCTCTGGTGACGTCACTGGTGATGTCGCTGGCGATGTCAGCTCTGATGATGATGCTGGTAATGTCAACTTTGGTGACGTACTTTCACGCGCATTCTGATCGAACGGAAGTGTCCATTGTGGCTTGAAGATTCACAGAGATGACATAGCACAGATAATCAGGTTTGTGCTGGTACTGGATACGACAGTCGCGTAGGGGAGGGTTGTGCTACTGCTGAATACGACAGGCGAGTAGGGAAGGGCTGTGCTACTGCTGGATACGACAGGTATGTAGGGAAGATGTGTGCTAGTGCTGGACGTGACAGGCGTGTAGGGAAGGTTTGTGGTAGTGCTGGATGTGACAGGCGTGTTGGGAAGGTTTGTGGTAGTGCTGGATACGACAGGCGTGCGGAAGAGGTTTGTGCTAGTGCTGGACGCGACAGGCGTGTATGGAAGGTTTTCTGCTTCACCTGGGGGAACTGATCAGCTGTCGGACGGCAACTGATTTCTCAAGTGTCGCAAGCTTCATAGAAGGAGGACAGTGGGTCGTCAACGGAATTGGCATCGGCTCTAGATTTTGCTTCTATTAAGACATGCCATTGTGGTAGGGGATTTACTTAGCAGGGGTGGTAGTGCGACTTGATTGCATGGGTGTATTCTCTGTGCTCACACTCGAGATACGTCTCCTGAAATAATTATATAATATATGAGACATATAATAATTTTATGAGATAATATAATAAATATCTTCCAATTATTATGAAGGCGGAGAATGCCTTTCATAGTCTGCACCACTTAATTTAGGACAAAAGTGAAGTTTGGTCCTGCAGATGCAGTGAATGCATAAACATTTCGGAGGCAGTTGCACATTCATAGTCTGTCTTGCACACCTATTTATCTGGTTACCATCTTAGGTATATTTTAATATCCATATTTAGTGGCATACTAAAATATTTTCCAGCACAGTGGTTCTTACCCATCCGTTCCATTTTATTTTCTTTCCACTCATCCATATGAAGCATGACAATTCTAGCTTTCAAAGAAAGCTTCCAACCCACCGAGCTTCCAAGGAAAACTTACCCCAAATGACATCTAGCACTATCAGTAGCGTCTATGAGTGGAAGTGTTGTCAGCGCTTATCTCAGATAGGGTGCCAGTTATCCTGGTTCGCCCGGGACCGGGCAACAGTCTTGCTCTGGCCGTTGCCTTACATCTCAGCCCGGCGAACACACAGGGGGACCGGAGGGCGCAACATGACCAGAGCAGTCGAAGCGCCCGAAAGCCCAAATAACTAACTAAGGGGTGGCCGAACCAGATCACAACTCACCCAGTCGGGTCAGTTCGAAACGTCGCCGCATCGAAACACTTGCGGGGTAGCAATTCGTCCGTTTGCTTTAAATCTCCCTGCCGAGGAAGAACGGGTGGATATCACCCAACGCACGACTTCGCTGTAACTAATGGATAACTGTACGCAGAGGTTCATCCATATCCAGCATACAACTGATGATTAACTTCTACAATCTGCTGTGGAAGGTGATAAGATTATCTTCTACGATGGGAAGTGATAAGTAGGCCGCACATGCAGGATAATTTATTTTGCATTCAGGCCTACTTTCACTTCCATTCAATTTCAGCCAAATTTTTTTCGACATAAGGAATAAAACAGCAAGCAAGCAATCAACCAAGCAACCCTACAAGCAACCCTCAACAGTTACCGGTCGAGCGGAATTGCAAAGATCATGTACTGTCCAATATATAATGTATCCAACTACACCCAGGGGGTGTTCCTACACAGCCGTTGTACAACTACGGCCCTAATGGTGTGGGCGGCTGCTACTGCACTTGGATGCGAAAGATGACGAAATAATTCCGGCAGGCGATGGATGGTTAGCTAGTTTGGGGTGGCGCTGATCAAGCTGGTCATTGGTCAAGCGAGGCGAGAGCACCGGAGGGATAATTGTGAGTGTTCCGTCCGGGTTCTCAGGTAGCTTGGGTCGTTCCAAGACGCGGCACCTGACCTCTGATCGCTATCGGTGGCTGTGGGCGAGAATAACTTACTGAGATGGACGAAGAGACCGTCGAATGTTCAGGCGAGGTTCGTTATCGTGGTCAGTGAGCAACAGCAATTAAGAAAAGGTAGGGAAGGCCACGAACACAAACAATATTCAACTAGGAGGTAAACATAGGTTGCAGTAAAAAAACTGTCTTCAGTTCAAGAATTGATCGCACTCCTTGTCTGTCAACAACGTATTCCAGATCTCGTTTCATCTCAGCCACTGGGTACCATGTACACACATCATCGAGCATTTCCATCAATGCGCCCGAAGTTCCTGCTTGCAGAGCCTTATAGGCTATGCAAGCAGTACCTCCACCCATAAGTGGAGGTGCCGTACCGATGACCAGTGGGATGAGGTATTCCCACTTTTTTCCCTTGGACGAAGCTTCGAAAAATCATTGGAAGTGAGTTCAGGACTCCATGAGTCCGAGTTTCCATCAGACTCATGGAGAACCATGTCAAATCGACGACTATTGGATGGGGAGTCGAGTGAACATTGGAGGATATTGAGCATGTTTGAAGAGATTTGAAACTTTGCCTGAGCTCCTCTCTTTAAGGATATTTGGGACAGCGCCCTCACTAATTCGCTGGTGGATTGGAAATTTCAGCGCATCGAGGCACATATCTAGAGATGGGAGTAGCTAATTTCGAGTCGCTAGTTCCGCCATTATCAAGGTATGCTATTGCTATGTTATCTGCCTCTGAAGTCATTGTTCGTGCTCAGGACATTATTAAGTCCAACAATTTAGCGTGAACAAGCAGAAATGCGTGCGGATACAGTTTCTTAATTATGCGCGGCCTATAAACGCAAATTTTGAAACTCATTTGTTCTTAGGTGAGCTAAAAAAAGTCATCGGCTGTAAAAAGCTCCAAGATGTAGGAACTCGGATGCGACATATAGGATCAATTGAGTACTGTACATATTTTATTTTCCTCCATTGTTGGACTCTTGTATCCGTCTCTTTTAAGATTTTCAGAATTTCTTCTGTAGAAATATAGAGTATGTCACAAAAAGTCCGGAAGAAAATCGGCCAATCAGTTTTTGAGATTTCGATCGGGCAGTAGGTGTCCTCTCCTTAACTACTTCGTCGCCCAGCGAAGTCATCGTCTGGGTAATGAATGTTCTGGACGTAGCTCCGTGCCTCCTCCGCCCCGCGCTGGTGACCTTCAAACTTCCTGTTCTGTCTCTAACACTGTAATCAGGCGACCGAGGTATGACGCCCAAGCGACCCGGTGGCCATGGGCAGATTGCGGGTGGAAATACGTGCTGCGCTGTGTTCCCATTCGCAACCAGCCGCGCTCACCCCGGGTTTACGGCCGTGCTATCCTTGAGCACACCAGTTCGTCACCCAGAGAGTACGCGGCACCGCATACTTTACATCATGAATACTTACAACGGTAGTCCGCTCATCGTGGAAGCGTGTCTATGGAAATGCTCTGGGACATTAACAATCGATTTGTCACAAGCTACACATTGCTGGCATGCATCTATATTCGCAAGGAAAACAACTAGTTTCTCTGAAATGAACCTGCTTGCAGTGTATAAGCATGATATCGGCCAATGTGTGCGGACGCAAGGACCAGTCAAAGAAGAGAACGTTCTTTAGACACGTACACGCAATGTATCCCAGACACATAGTTGCAGTACAGGAAACGCGTTCCAAACCTGACGATGAAGGGATGCGGAGTGCAAAATGGGGAGCCAAAATATTCTTTAGTCATGGGAGGTCTGGAAGTCAGGGAGGAGTAGCATTATTCATATCTTAATGAGCATGCGCTCAATGCAAATGTTCAGCACAGTGATAGTGATGGCCGATTCCTCATGGTTAGAAACAGAGGTGTACAAACCTGCCAACTCGTGTACCAACCTAGGTGACAGATATTGGCTGAAACTGCTCCGTTGTCGTCACAGATGATCATTATTCGAAGAAGGAAAAGTATTCAACACATGAATATGATATATCACTTCAAGACATTTTAACGCAAAAATATGTCATGTACAGTTTATTTTTGGTTATGCTACAAACTATTCGCTTATATTTCGATAATTTATCACTGAAATTTGGAAGAGGTCATTTGGCAGCGATAACTCCTTTGGACAGATCCCAGTGCATAATATCGGCTGCACGCAGCCAGCTCCATTAGGCTCACCCATGGCGCAGCAGTTTGTCGCAGATACGCCGTGACAGTTGATAGGATTCGATTGGGGTTTCGAAATATGACAGACATATGGGTTTTAATGCTTGTAGGTGACATTCTTGACGGTTTGTGCACCTCTGGTTAGAAGAACCGTTCTTGATACAAAGCTGTACTGCGCAAATATATGCGCATCTAATAGTAATCAACAGGGACGGTTTAATTTCTTCACGACACTAGAAAATGTCTTGGACACCGTACTGCCCACATCCAAGCGTATCTGCTGCGGTGACTTCAACTCACACATGACACAGGTTCAGACACTTCGTCACAATTTATAGATACAGCATAGGCACGTTTTGTAAGAGGAATGGCGGAAAGGTTTGAGCTTACTGATACTTGGCGGCATGTATATCCAGATGATAATGGATTTACGTGGATAAGAGGAGGTGTTATGCGATCTCAGCGGTCTCGATTAAAAAGTTTTTTTTTCATCAGTGAAGTAATAGTATCAAATCACGGAGTTGCAAGCATTAGAGTATGAAGGCATGAATTTCGACCCAGCATTAGATTGGATAATCACATGCTGGTTCTAAGCGTAAAATGCTCTGGTGATAAACGAAGACCCGAGATTTGGAAATTCAATAAATAAAGAAGTTTCTCTGAAATGATGCTCGTGGATGTCATTGAACAATGGATGGCGTATATGTTATGTGATGTATGTTAATACCACTCGAGACTTACTGCGCTGCAGAGTGTAAATACAATGGCATCTGGCACAATTGCCCATGGCACTGATATCTCGACCAGGTGGCTCGGCCCTGGCGCAATAGCTAATGGAATTGATCTCTCGATCAGGTGTTCGACAGCTGGCGCAATCGCCCATGACATTGATATCGCGACCAGGTGGTTTGGCCCCGTCGCAATCGCTGATGGCATTGATCTCTCGACCAGGTGTTCGGCCCTGGCGCAATTACCCACGACATTGATTTCTCGACCAGGTGGGTCGACGCTGGCACAATCGCCCATGACATTGATCTCGCGACCAGGCGTTTCGGCCCTGGCACAATTGTGCAGTGCACTGATCTCGCGACCAGGTGTTCGGCCCTGGCACAACCGCCCATTGCACTGATCTCGCGACCGAATGGCTCGACAATTTTCGTAATCACTTACAAGCCTTTAGCTTCGCAGCCGCAATTGTTCCTTGGGCGCCCGACCTTGGCGAGGACCGTGCTGGCGCAGTGACTGATGCGGTACTGCACCTGAAGTCCTTGAAGATCGATGGAACCCGGCGGTCAGCGAAGCTGATTAACCTGGATGAGATGCGGAATGTGTGCCGCTTGAGGTGCAGCAGCCCTGGTCGGCATTCCCGACGTCGATAAGACGGTCTGTCGTGCCGCGACTGTGTCTCGGCCTGCTGCGCCGCACAGAGTCGTGGAAAAAAGTCATCTATCTTGGGCACGCGTCGCCGCGGGACGCCACCTCGTTTATTAACTGTGACAAATACGCTTTATGTGGAGACAAATGATTGGTAGGTCATGTCGGATGGTGGTCTTGCAATGCCTAGAAGGCCCATTTGGAAAGTTGTAACCGTAGCTGAACGTTTTTAGCTTCTTTTGTGGCTGTACGTCCTTGTGTCAATGTGCATGGCTTCCCAGGAACGAAAGTGTGCTGCCGTTCCTGGGATTCCATCGATGAGTGATGTTTCTACTTTGGAAGTAGCCACAATCTACCTCTGTACATTCGTTTCAAAGTGTCAGAAGCATGACATTAAATTTGCCTCGAGCAGGGGTCCATGGCACTCACCGTCTTAGAGAGTCCATCCGTTAAGCAATGTACACAATATTCATTGTATTTCAGGAGACGACAGCTGGTCTACCTCTCCATTGCACCGCATTCATGTGTTACTGTTTTTCTTTAGAGACATACGGCTAAAAGTCACGAACAATGCTGATGTATCAGAATGCGCAATAGCTTAGCTGAGACTGGCTGACGCCGCGATATGCAACGACTACCAACATTATTCAGATACTTACAGCCCGACGATCGTACGGTATTGGACTTCCTTACAGGAAGGCCAAACTAATTTTTTTTGTAGCTCTCTGCTGCAGGAAAACTTCCGCGGCAATATTATCGGCGCAATCAAGGCGCGCCGATACTACTGCATGTTTTGTAGCTCTCTGCTCCAGGAGAAGCTTCCGCAGCGGTAGTACCGGCGCGATCAAGGTCACGCCGGTCGTCAGCCCGGCAGCGGCACGCGCTGCTTCCCCTCGAGCTACCGACGCCACCCCGCCTGTCCGATCATGTTCGGGCCAGGAGCGGATATAGGGGAGGGTGGGGGTGGGGGCACTGCGGAATGTGGCTCCATGGGAAGTGGTGCCACTCTGACCGGGGAAGGCGCTCTTCAGGGAAGATTCGAGTGCACTCTCCTCCTTCCCCGCTCAACGGATTGTTCAGCCAAAGGAAGCGGCCATTCTTCTCAGAGGAATAGGAGCTTCCTTGTGAGGAAAAACACACGTCAGGTACACCACCCGCTGTCCCTAGTATGTTCGAGTGCATATCTTCACCTCGCGCAACGATTTTCAGCTAGTGGCGAATGCGAAAGCAGCTAGGCGCCACTGCGAAAGACCCTGGAGGGGTCCAGGGTCTTTCGCAGTGGCGCCCCTCGGAGGCAGTGGCGCCACTCCAGGCGAATGCCCCCTTGGAAATCGCTGAATCCGCCCGTGCTCGAGGATGTCAGTCTAGCTGCACGTGGCGCCGATAACTTTAAACGGCGTCCGGCCGTTGGCCGTATGGCAGCTGGCGGGGATACGTCAGTTTGCGGCCGACTCTAGATGCCCCTGACAAGGTCACCTGCCCACACCCCTGGACAGGGGACACGTGTCACGAGGAACGGTGAGTGGCAGGAGATTACGTAAGGAAACACGGTTGGGTGGTGCGGTTAGCAGACCGCTGGCCACTTTATCGATTGGTGTGGGTGGCAAATGGCTTTTCGGTTTAAAAAAGGTCCCAATATGATATGCTTACGTGCATTATTACCTGGCTGTGGACGAGGTAAGACGTGCATCGAATATCAACTTACGTCCCATGTTTTGGTATGATCGTGTGGTCAGTTAGTTGAGTGTGCCTGTCTAAGTAGTCTTACACCTGGGCATCGCTGCGTTTCTTCATCGTAGACACACTGCTCACTATCCAATTCCTCCCCATAGTATCGAATGCAAACCAGATAGAGGAAAAACACGTGTACCATCTCAGCAGTCATGCGGCAAATAGAGGCCGCGCCGTTCCATGCTATGTTGCTATGCGGAGCACAATGCACGGAAAAATCCAGAGAATGTTTTGCAAACGTGTCGCCTACCATCCCAATAGCCAGCTCTATGTTTTCCTCTGAAGTAACCCAATGCTTCTGAAGCAACCCAATGCCTTTGAAGTAACCCCATACACCTGAAGTAATCCCATGCCTCTGAAACAAACTCACATCTCTGAAGTGTAATACTGAATTAACCCAACATCTGCGACGTGTACCTCTGAAGCAACCGCATACATCTGAATTAACCCCGTACCCCTGAAGTAACCCCACACCTATGACGCATACCTCTGAAGTAACCGGAGACGAGTAGTCCAGGGGTAATTTGCCCGTCTCACAATCTAAAGATTGTGGGTTTGAGCCTCACCTGTCGCTACTCTTTGCCCGCAACCAATCGGCGTAAAAGATTAGCGGAGCTACATGACTCAACGGTTGATGTGTCGTAAAGCCAATAACCGCCACCAGCTGGAGTAACCGCACTTATATGAAGCAACCCCATGCCTCTGAAGAGCCCCATGCCTCTGAAGTAACCCCATGCCTTGAAGTCACGCCAATGCCTCTGATGTGATCCATGCCTCTAAAGTGACTCCATGCCTCTGAAGTTATCCCCATGCCTCTAAAGTGACTCCATGCCTCTGAAGTAATCCCATGCTTCCGAAGTAATCCCATGCATGTGAAGTGACTTCAGTTACTCTGAAGTTACGATATGTCGACGTAAATGGAACAGCAAAAGCATATTTCACCTCAATGACAACCGCCGAATATATAATTAAGATTATACATACATGCCCATTCCTCCAACACGGTTAACACACACACACACACACACACACACACACACACACAATATATATATATATATATATATATATATATATATATATATATATATATATATGTGTATGTGTGTATAGATAAACATGTGTATCTATATATATATGTGAAAAAAATTTATATATATATATATATATATATATATGTATATATATATATATATATATATATATATATATATATATATATATATATATATATATATATATATATATATATATACATGTTTATACTCCGAAAGCTACAGTTGCAGCTGACCAGCCAGCTGATAATCGGCACTGTGGTGTACCGCCCTCCCACGGGGGCGACGTCCGCTGCAACGGATGACATATACTCTCAGCTGATGCATGTCTTCGCGACAAAAACAAATTGACTTATATCCTCAGCGACACCAACTTTGATATATTACCCAATCGACCAAACAAGGGGTGACATCATGCATGCACCTGTCAGATGACCTCACTCACACGTCCCGCCACTAACCCGACTATCAAAGATCACCTGATAGCAAATCAGCTCGAGTCCATCACCGATATTGGAGCTACAAAAAGAACATCAGTGACAACCACTTGATAGCCTCTGCAACAATCGACGCTAAGGACCACCAGATGCTAGGCATGATCACAGTGCAGTTCACTTGACATATCAATCAGTATTACCTGTGGCCATGAAACTTACTGTTCTCTGACTGAGCTTTTTTCAAGCCGAAACTACTCGGTAACCGTATCTGAGAATGACAAGTTTACTTACGGCATCCCATTAACCGCGCCGTCTTTCCGGTCAAATCCTCACATCCCGTCTCGGAGGGGGGGGGCGGCGGTTGAAGACCCCCTCTAAAATTCAAGCTAAGCATCGCACGAAAACGAAAGAGGTGTCATCGGAAAGCGCTCGAAGAGTACGGTCCGGGTCCACCCCGAAAAAAATTTTCCCCAAAAAGTGACGTCACCAGGGGGCTATATTTTTCACGACTTTTCACGACTTACATTATGTTTTTGACTCTGGGGTGTTTATTTTGTGGATAAATGAAAAAAAAAATTGATTTGCAATGAGAAAAGGACTGCGAAATCGACCCGGGCTATAATTGTTTTTTTTTACCCCCAATATTATTTGGGAAAGTTTAAAATTTTGAGTTTTCAAGTTTACTTTAATATTCATTTTCCAATGGGTAGAGCAGACCGAGGAACGTTGTTGGAAGTCAACTTGCGCTAATAAAAAATGCTTACTTTAGCCAGAATCCTGTATTTGAACTGCAATATAGCAAACACGCAAAATTTGTATGTAGTCAAAATAGCAAAAAAATGAAAAATTATACTCGTTCATTTTGTTGCATCCGTAAAGATAAGCAAACGGTGAAAGTTTTATTAAAATATCTGTATCCGTTAAAGTGTGACGACAGGTTGAATGTTTTGGAGGTGACCTCACTTGACCTTCACTAACTCGTTGAACCTAGATGACCTGACCTAAAAATTTTGAATCAGCATGTCAAATTGATGTGGAAAAAGTATGCCCAATTTGGGCGCGCCGCCGCGCGCCGTTCGTCCGCTATCCGCGAAAAACATGACGGGGCGGTTGAAGACCCCCCGAGACGGGACGGGTTAAGCATGTGCTACTCCGACAAATAACAGCACGTCAAGCATAGCCATGACCACAAGACGTCGTCAGAGAAGCCAGAGATCGCGCCCGGACGGATGAAAACCTAGCACCACGTGCGGAGACGGAGGCGGCTGCGGCGGAGCGTTCTACCAGCGCCCGACCACGCTGCCGGGGCTGACGGCCACGCTGCCGGGGCTGTCGGCCACGCTGTGGTTTAGTTGTCGGCCACGCTGCCGGAGCTGTCGGCCACGCTGTCGGGGCTGTCGGCCACCCTGCCGGAGCTGTCGGCCACGCTGCAGAGCTGGCGGTCACCCTGTGGCGGAGGAGATCGTCACTCTCATGCGGTACCGGCAACATCGCAATCACTCCGCTTAATATGACTTTTGCTGGTATTGGACCACACCCACTACTTGTAGTCGTGCCGTCCCATGGTCAGATCCTCACACCTCGTCTCGGAGAGTGAGAGTCTCGCGGTCCTTACAGTCTCGCGGTCTAACTTCCACACTAAACATTGCACGAACACGAGCAGTGTACAACGGAAAGACCTAAACCAATGAGGCCTGAAAATGTTCGTATTTGTATTTTTAGGTAACCTTGAAAAGCAAAAATTCGGCTTCTGCCGATATAATCGTGTTTTGAAAAACATACTATATCACGATTTCGGACTAGTTTTAATCACACGATGCAACTTTGACACTATTTAGGCCATGATAACTCGAAATAATAAACCATGAAAATAGCAGTGCCTAATAATGCTTAGCCCACGTTGCGGACTTCATCGCGAGTTGATCTCAAGCCACGTGCCAGAGGTCAATTAATTTGTTTAAGGAAGTTCTCCTGATTTTCAACATGCATGCCAATGTAAAATAATTATGCTCGAGGAGTATGCCTATTACAAAAATAGGAAAAATGCCCCAAAATTGGAAACATGTCCGATATCTCAGGTTGCTGACCTGCCATTAAACACAAATCCCAGGTTTATTTTTTGGAGACACTGCCCAATTGCAATCACGTAACAATTTCAATTTCAATATCTCTTGATGTGCATAAAATGTGGATTCTCAAACATTGCTTGAGATAGTCCTTGAGCTAGCTCAATGACCTTGCATCATCTGAGGTTGAAATTGGTACTTCGTACGCAAAATGATCACGGAAAAAGTACCGAAAATTGTGTGGCGCTCTGCGCTGCCGTTCTACCGCGGTTGCAGAAACATCTTAGGTGTAGGGAGGAGCGTAAATGGAACACCACCCCAGGGTTAATAGTAACATTATAAACTGTGACCTTGCATCATCATGGAAGATCGCTACATTGGTGTCGATGCATGAGGGTGGCGACGATGCTGAACCTAACTACCAGAGGCCGATACATGGGGTTGGGCGGAACTGGGGAAAATGGGCGCTCTCCTGGAAGGTGGGCTCCCATCCGGCCGGGAAAAGGCAAGGGTCCAGTGCACCCCTCGAATTTGTCCCTTATGAAGGAAAGGCGCTCGAAGAGGACTAGGGACCCGAAAATGTGAAGACTCGAGGCCACCTCTCGAATGCTTCAGCCAGGGGCGCCCCTCGGAAGGCTAAGGCGCCCCTCCAGGAACTGCCGCAGTGATGCCCCTCCAAGCATGTGCCCCCATGA
Source organism: Imbricaverruca yamaguchii (assembly GCA_034440575.1). Taxonomy (NCBI): domain Eukaryota; kingdom Metazoa; phylum Arthropoda; class Thecostraca; family Neoverrucidae; genus Imbricaverruca; species Imbricaverruca yamaguchii. The sequence continues at coordinate 382,636 of JAOTOL010001462.1, read as the reverse complement.
CAAGTCCGGCTTCCGACCCTAGTAACTACCGACCAATATCGACATTGCGGGCCGTGACAACATTTATTATTGCCACGAAAGGCTTGTCTAAGCGTTGCGGACGTGTAGTATGCACACGACGTATGCAATATTTATACAGTCAGTATATTCTACGCCCGCAGCAATACGGTTTTCGCCCCAGCCTATCTAAAGAGGCGGCCGCGCTTGATGCTATAATATATGCGACCAGCAAGGCCGACAAGGACGTGATGACATCACGATGACATTGTCACCAACGGCACCTCAAAAGCATCTGACGGTGTCGAACGTGGTCTTCTCCTGGAAGTGCTCTGGTGGTACGCATCGATAGCCGGTGGTTCTCCGGATGGCTTAGCAATCGCATGCAACATGTCAGGCATTCTGAGACCCAATCGGTAAAGCAACGGGTCGTGCAGTGCTCTATGTTGGGCCACGTGCTCTTCCTTATATTCACCGGCGACATGCGGCAACACGTGCCACAGGGTAAAACTGTCGTGTACGCAGAGTGAATTTCAAATCTCGCCACTCCGAAGCAACAGATCGGAGCCACCCGGACCTCTACAACAAATTGGTAAGGACAAAATGGGCTACAAATGAACCACTCAAATACAGAGATGACTATTCTGAAATCAAGACGTCAAGAGATTGATGAACGTTAATCCGCAACTCGGACTTACTTGGGAATTCAAAAACAAAACCGGCACGTTGCGTTATAATTTTGGGTGTAACCGTGGACGATTGCCTCTCCTGGAAGCAACACATTGCAACCAGCATGCGCCGCTGTTATTGCGTTCTCATCGCACGAGCTAGGATAAGGCCCCGCACGCCGCGCGAGACCATGCAGCCATCAGTTGGAGGGCTCGTGTTCCCCCCACGTACGATACTACATCACTGTTTGGGGTGGATGCAGTGTGATTCATCGTTGGTGATCGTATTATCGCCGGACTAAGGTATCGTGACGGAGTGGCTGGAACGCTATTTGGGGTACGATGGCCGGATGTAACACAGCTCCACATTCTACGCATGCCAACTGAATTCGCAATCTGTCGTTATTGTGCCGAGCAGTAAGAGCGCGAGACTGTCTGCCAGGTGAAAGAGGCTCCCAGTGCTTATTCGTTCAAACAGTTGGTGCTTTGCCAATACTCAGATACCCATTGACCAACAAAAGCCGCAATCGGTATTTATTGACCTTGAAAATGTGTATCATATGCATGTGCCGTAATTTTGCTCTCGCCATTGACGTGGAGAACCGAAAACCCATTCATGAAGAGTTTTGAAATACAATGACTATGCAATGAGTATCGCGGTCAGGATTTATGCTGCGAAAGAGCACGCCTTTGCTTTTCCTGAAAGTGTTGGTGTAAGATGTCTGACGTATGTCTTATTTGTCTTGGAAGTGAAATTTTCCTATTTGTTTTTCAAGGTCTAGCTGGTGTACTCCGAAAACTGCAGGGTTTCTGAAGCACAACGGAATGGCTACAACCGGCCTTTTATCCATCCGTGCCACCGATCGAAACGATAATGGTTTGACGAAACGTGACGACACGGTCACTATATCGAGCATCATATCTTATCGTGCATTAAATCCACTTCACAGCTTCATTCGAGTATTTTTCTTTGGCTTATTGTCGTCTCTTTTCTTCAGCGCTGCATTGCATTCGACATCGTACGTCGCGATCAAGGCTGCTGGACATTGTAAAGAATGTGGCCATGATGGGTGGTTTAGGCTCTCCCACATACATCGTCAGTGACCTTACGTACATCGTCGGTGACCATACACATATCGTCTGTGACCCTACATGCATCGTTTGCGACTATACATACATTGTCGGGCGACCCTACGTGCATCGTCGATGACCATACATACATCGTCGTTGACCATACATACATCGTCGGTGATCATACATACATCATCGATGACCATGCATACATCGTCGGCGACTATACGTACTTCGTTGGCGACCATGCACATATCGCTGGCTTTTATAATTAGCCCGACGGTGGTAGGAGTTTGGCCTGTTATAAGAGCCAAGATTACGTCCGGCCAGAATGACCAGGATTCCTTCTTGCTGCGAGAATAAACCGAGATGGAATATTTCCTCACTGAGAATGTTTATATCTGTCATGGGAAGAGCCTGGCAGAGAACAGACAGCACCTGCACACCTGACAGACACCCCTTGATAACGGAATTACTTGGCAGCTGAGCCGGTAAGTAGGGTTGAATAGACTACTGATAACCTTCGCAGAGGACGAAAACTGGGAGTTCGAACAGAACTTCGAAGAATATAATTCGAAAGGAATCTAAGTAGTCAAGTTGATCCGTTTCCAAGCAATCGAAATCAAGATCCATCAATGCTGTGAAAAAGCACAAAAATCGCAGTCCCATGACGGCAGAGGTGCAAGCTATCTGTATCAGCACTGATGTGTATTTAATCTTGTACTTTTATATTATGAGACAATTACATTATCAGACGAGCGGTATTTTGTAACCGACGTACAAAAGACGACCTCTCCTCTGAAGCCATCCCGCTGGCAGCTCGCACGGCGACTACAGGTGATGAAGTGATGGGAGCGCTGGCAGCCCTCACGGCGACTGCAGGTGATGGGAGCGCTGGCAGCCCTCACGGCGACTGCAGGTGATGGGAGCGCTGGCAGCCCGTACGGTGACTGCAGGTGATGGGAGCGCTGGCAGCCCTCACGGCGACTGCAGGTGATGGGAGCGCTGGCAGCCCGTAAGGTGACTGCAGGTGATGGGGCCGGTGGCAGCCCTCACGGGGACTGCAGGTGATGGGAGCGCTGGCAGCCCTCACGGCGACTGCAGGTGATGGGAGCGCTGGCAGCCCTCACGGCGACTGCAGGTGATGGGGCGCGACAGGTGATGGGAGCGCTGGCAGCCCGTACGGCGACTGCAGGTGATGATGCAGCCCGGCGACTGCAGGTATGGGAGCGCTGGCAGCCCTCACGGCGACTGCAGGTGATGGGAGCGCTGGCAGCCCTCACGGCGACTGCAGGTGATGGCCCGTACGGCGACTGCAGGTGATGGGAGCGCTGGCAGCCCGTACGGCGACTGCAGGTGATGGGAGCGCTGGCAGCCCCACCCTACGGCGACTGCAGGTGATGGGAGCGCTGGCAGCCCGTAGGGACTGCAGGTGATGGGAGCGCTGGCAGCCCTCACGGCGACTGCAGGTGATGGGAGCGCTGGCAGCCCTCACGGCGACTGCAGGTGATGGGAGCGCTGGCAGCCCTCACGGCGACTGCAGGTGATGGGAGCGCTGGCAGCCCGTACGGCGACTGCAGGTGATGGGAGCGCTGGCAGCCCGTACGGCGACTGCAGGTAACGGAAGCGGTGTTCGAACTCGTTCGAAACGCAACAACCATACGCATATACAGCTGGTCTTGGTTGGGTCCTTTCATGGGGCATCAGCGCAGCTGCAAGTTCGGAGGAACCCAAACGCTTATCTCTCTGTTTAGTTTGTCTACAGTACGTGCGGTATGTGCGACGTTCAGACTAGACTAGCGGGAACGACTATGGCTTCACATTGTTATGGCGAAAGTAACAATGGTTTTCAGGCAGATCAATGCCCCTCTTGTCATTGCTCCTTTGCAGCTGAACACGCTATCATGACCAGCTAGAGTTTCAAATTGATTTTCTTCACATAAAGTTGACCAAAGACAATGAGATGTCTAGTGACAAATCACGCTGACTGGGGTACCTACACCGAATTGTGCTGAGGACAGCAGCATCTACAATGACTTCTGCACGAGTATCACACACGTGCTGTTGGGATGAATTCCTGCTGTAGTCTCAGCAGTCACAGAACAAGGCATTCCCATCACAACCGTTGGCGATCAGCCGTGAGCCACACACGTCGACCACGAGCAGCTTCAGCCTCACCGCGGTAGCCTTCAGCCTCACCGCAGTAGCCTTCAGCCTCACTGCGGTAGCCTTCAGCCTCACTGCGGTAGCCTTCAGCCTCACCGCAGTAGCCTTCAGCCTCGCCTCACTACATATTGTCTCTCTCTCACACTATCAATAGCCCGTCTAATGAGCAATCCACTTAACCTCTTCGACCGAATCACTTACCGGGTGATTAGCTATTGTCTGCGTGAAAACGGACGACGGTGCGCCAGCTGGCGCCACTGGCGGCCGCGCGGCGTTTGTGGCGCTTCGGCCCTCATCAGGCGCAATTACCCGGCTGTCTGGTAATGGGCGCCGGCCGCCGACGTCCAGTCACGCACCAGCGTGGTCGTGCCTGAGGACCAGCGGAGAATGGAGAAGTTGGTGATTTCGGCGTGAGAGCGTATCGACGTCGTCGGTCATATGACGTCCATCGAGGACGGGGAAGATAAGTGGAGTGAGGAGAGAGGGAAGAGATCCGGATGCGGGGAAGGTGACAAGGGGAGAAGAAAAGGAAGGTGAAAGAATGGACGAAAACAGGCATACGCGGTGAAGGTGTTAGGGAGGGAATTAGATTGACGAGCGCTGATATCCAGAATGATTGAGACATAATGCGAGAAGGAAAACAGGATGGAAGGGGAATACTAAGTGTCATAGTGGGAAGTGCTGATGGTGCTGATCATCTAGTGGCATTCCGTGTTTCGATAATGGTGCATCGACCTCACTGAATCGCCGAAAGCTGTGTCACACCTCGAATTACATCCAACACCAGGTGCTACCGAAAATGGCACACCGTGTTCTGAGCATCAGCATTGATGACTATTGCACGTCATCAGACCTGCGCATCGAAATACAATTCACCGACATTTTAAGAACAATTGCAGTTGTATTATTTGCTTTAGCCCATTTGTTGTATGGGATTGATTCGGTCGTAATTTGGTTATAACAGTACCATTGTTTTCGTCTTGCCACTACTCGAGTACTTGGAATTATTATTTCAAGAGGCTTTGGAACACGCTTTGAAGAGGCTTAAGTATAATTGAGATACATTTCACACATTTCCTAGTCAGTCCATTTGCGCCGAATGCAAATAACATAGTGGAGAAGCAGAGCAGCGCTTGCCATCGGTGGTGCATTCCGAGAGGATACCGAAGGCACGCGTTCCACCCATTCGGTCGAACGAAATGGCGTCTCGCTTACAAGTTGGTGCTCACTTATGACAATGGAAGTCATATTGGATACTGCACCTTAGCGTACCTCATTAAAAAAGTTTTGCACGAAGGTTCGCCCCAGGTTAGTCGCCTTCTGTGGTGAAATGTACACTTGGTATTCCATTTTTTGTGAACATTAGTCGGAAATTGTAATATCCGAGCAGCAGAAGTTGTCACCTCAATGTCTAGTCAGTGCGGTCTTCTAGTACGGTGGTTTGCCATTAATTCGGGAGTAGTACTTGATGTCAACAAGTGGTTTTTCTGTTTGTAGCTGAGCTAGAATGATGAAGCAAAACTGTCGCACTGCTCATCATCCGCCTTATATTTTGATATATGTAGTTCTAACTCTATCGGTACGGGTGGTGGAGGAACCGCTCCAGATCTATCGGAAAATATGCTGCCACTCCTGAACTAAATGAGGAATAAGTGACTTAGGAACTGTTTCTGTACGTCAATTTGGAACAATTTAGTCCATAAAATTTGGAAACCTAACGACAATTTGCAATCTAATGGACAAATATTAACACAGTTTACGGATCCTTACTCACGATTCATGGATAAAATTCCGAATATTGCACCACCTAACATCATTTATGGTGTTTGTGATCACAATGGAGTAGATCATGATCATAGAAAGTATATAGCCCCTTCCTGACTCAAGTTCGGCTTATTGCAGGCAAGTTGAAACGTTTTCTAGTTGTTGGACATTGGCTTAGCTTTTTTCCCGTACTGTGATCTTCAGAAGTCGCGGATCAAGTTCCTCATTTCAGGTCACGTAAGTAGCATATGTATGGGTGTGTGAACCATGCTTCGTCAAAATTCATTTGAGGATTAGGAAGCTGCATAGGGAGTGGAAGGCTGTAGCAGCCACCCACCACCACCCACCACCACCACCCACCACCACCCACCACCACCCACCACCACCACCCACCACCACCCACCACCACCCACCACCACCCACCACCACCCACCACCACCCACCACCACCCACCACCACCCACCACCACCCACCACCACCCCACCACCACCACCCACCACCACCACCCACCACCACCCACCACCACCACCCACCACCACCCACCACCACCCACCACCACCCACCACCACCCACCACCACCCACCACCACCCACCACCACCACCCCACCACCCACCCCACCCACCACCCCACCACCACCCACCACCACCCCCCCACCCACCACCACCCACCACCACCACCCACCACCACCCACCACCACCCACCACCACCCACCCCACCACCACCCACCACCACCCCACCACCACCCCCACCACCACCCCACCACCACCCACCACCACCCCCACCACCCACCACCACCACCCACCACCACCCCACCACCACCACCACCACCCACCACCACCCACCACCACCCACCACCACCCACCACCACCCACCACCACCCACCACCACCCACCACCACCCACCACCACCCACCACCACCACCACCCCACCACCCACCACCACCCACCACCACCCACCACCACCCACCACCACCCACCACCACCCACCACCACCCACCACCACCCACCACCACCCACCACCACCCCCACCACCACCCACCACCACCCACCACCACCCACCACCACCCACCACCACCCACCACCACCCACCACCACCCCCACCACCACCCACCACCACCCACCACCACCCACCACCACCACCACCACCACCCACCACCACCCACCACCACCCACCACCACCCACCACCACCCACCACCACCCACCACCACCCACCACCACCCACCACCACCACCCACCACCACCCACCACCACCCACCTCACCCCAGTTCTGAGATGACCGAAAAAGCCCAGTGAATATAGTGTCAAATTCGTTCCGGTACAGTTCACTGCAAAAGTATCATAATCGCTCTTCAAGTGTCACAAAAGGTCGGGTCCTTCAGTTTTATTGCATATTGCACAAATGGTAACACAACCGCACAACTCGGCACGTTTTCTTGATTACGAAGCGTTAGGACAGCACACCACACGGTATCGACAAACGGTTAGAAATTCATGTAGTTTGTTTTACACATACGCATAGCACGGCGCGACGTACTCAACACAGCACTTAGTGCAGCAAGGTTTCCACAAACGATTCACGTTCATGCAGCTTTCTTCGGTGTGACCAACAGTTTTCCCTCTGCCATTCCACGACGTGGGCCGAGGCGGTGTCGTACCTGGTGAGATGAAGCTTCGCAGACCAGGTGCGATGCACGAGGCGAAATCCATGTCAGACGTCTTGTACCTCCTGAAGATGGTGATGATGTCAGAACAGCTCGAGGTGGATCAAGAGACGAAAAAGAAAGTCAAAGCCATGTCAACATGCATCGTCTTGTTCCATGGACCGCACTTCTTGTGATCTTTGCCGGCGACATGTGCAAAAGCGACCTGGTCTACTAGCGTGACATGTAACAACTTAAGGACATCGCCGAGCTCAGGCACGTTGCAGACGCCGTCACCAAGTCCATCAAGCGTCACACCATGTAGTTGGACTTAGCGGCTGATGTGTTCGCTCTGTTCAATTAAGATTGCGCATCAGTTGAACGGCAGGAAATGATTTTGACCCTGGCAAACATTCCGAGGCCAACCGATATACCGCTTGGCAAGCCGGAAGAGGGAAAATCTGCCCAAATAGTGATGCCAGGTCACTACTAGACAGCGTATCCTGGCTGCTCTTCGACCAACTCCATGACGACGCCGAATTGCTGCTGAAATCGGCAAACCAGCGGAACAGCGACTTTCGCTACAGGAGAGTCTCAGGTTACGTGCGACAGCTGGCGGTGGTGAACGACGGCGCCGAACGGGGGATCAAGCTGCCGCAGGACATGATGAACCGGACCCAGGATGCGGAACAGCTTGAAGACTTGGGTCGTGGAACGAAACAGAACAACTTTTGGTCACACCAAAGAAAGTTACATGAACTTGTAACCGTTCATCAGCGTCATGTGCTGTAGTGTACGTATTCCTGGGCGATCAAGAACACCGTACCGAGTTGTGCGGTTGTGTTGACATTTGACATAACATAGCAATGACATAACTATTTGACTTGGACGACTGGCAATGCTAGCTGGACGCAGTTTCACACATAGCCTTCACTAACACAGCCCGAATATTCCTATCCGACTGTTCCCTTTCATTAATAGGTTCCTGCAAATTCCCGTAAGTTTCATGCTTACCGGGTAATTTAGAACATCCATCTGAAAAAGGCAACCTTGCCCATCCATGGGTCCTACCAAGTTCTGTTGGAAGTCTTAGTCTGCCGGACCGGAAACATCGTTCCTTTGGATTTCAGACAGGATGTCGAGAACCGGCAACATCGCCCCTTTGGGATGCAGACAGGATGTCCAGAACCAGAAGAGAATATGCCATTCTATCAAGCGATCGGATCTAAGCCCAACGGCTATCTAAGCCCAGATCGAATTAGCTTCTGTATTGTGCTTCAAGTGAGGTTCCTGACCATAGATGCACACAAACTTAAAAAGCTACCGAAAAGCACCTCGTCCATCGCCGGCCCTTCACAAGGTGAATTTCACACCTTCAGTCCCCTCCTCCGTCCGTTAGGAGGCAGCGAACTCTTCCACCTCGGGGCGTACCGTCAAATCGCGCGAGAAGGCTCTTGGTGGCGACGCCCGGCGCGTCAGTCAGCCAAAGACGAATGGCTCGGCGGCGGGACGGCCGGTTTTTGTGGCCGGGGATGCGTGGTGGCGGCGGCACAAACACCAGCCGGTCCGCCGCCAGTGCAGATGGCATCACCAGGAAGCCGTGTCGCGATAACACATCGCGCTTAATTTAGCCTCGGTGCGTGCTGTAGACCACGGAGAACATGACGTGCAGCGGGCGGCGTGCCCCGAGACGGCGGACCAAGCTCGGCCTGCAGCTCGGCTGGACGTGCTGTAGTCAGGCTGTGACTACATAGGCCGACGCCTGAAGCACGGCAGGACGTGCTGCGACAGAACATGACGTGCAGCGGGCGGCGTGCCCTGAGACGGCGGACCAAGCTCGGCCGACGCCTGAAGCACGGGTGGGCGTACTGTAGTCAGGCTGTGACTACATAGACCGACCCCTGAAGCTCGGCTGGACGTGCTGTAGTCAGGCTGTGACTACATAGACCGACGCCTGCAGCTCGGCTGGACGTGCTGTAGTCAGGCTGTGACTACATAGACCGACGCCTGAAGCACGGGTGGACGTACTGTAGTCAGGCTGTGACTACATAGACCGACGCCTGAAGCACGGGTGGGCATACTGTAGTCAGGCTGCGACTACATAGACCGACCCCTGAAGCACGGGTGGACGTACTGTAGTCAGGCTGTGACTACATAGACCGACCCTGAAGCACGGACGGGCATACTGTAGTCAGGCTGTGACTACATAGACCGACGCCTGAAGCACGGGTGGGCGTACTGTAGTCAGGCTGTGACTACATAGACCGACGCCTGAAGCACGGGTGGGCATACTGTAGTCAGGCTGTGACTACATAGGCAGACCCCTGAAGCACGGGTGGGCGCACTGTAGTCAGGCTGTGACTACATAGACCGACCCCTGAAGCACGGGTGGGCATACTGTAGTCAGGCTGTGACTACATAGACCGACGCCTGAAGCACGGGTGGACGTACTGTAGTCAGGCTGTGACTACATAGACCGACGCCTGAAGCACGGGTGGACGTACTGTAGTCAGGCTGTGACTACATAGACCGACCCCTGAAGCACGGACGGGCATACTGTAGTCAGGCTGTGACTACATAGACCGACGCCTGAAGCACGGGTGGGCATACTGTAGTCAGGCTGTGACTACATAGACCGACCCCTGAAGCACGGCTGGACGTACTGTAGTCAGGCTGTGACTACATAGACCGACCCCTGAAGCACGGGTGGGCGCACTGTAGTCAGGCTGTGACTACATAGACCGACGCCTGCAGCTCGGCTGGACGTACTGTAGTCAGGCTGTGACTACATAGACCGACGCCTGAAGCACGGGTGGGCGCATTGTAGTTAGGCTGTGACTACGTCGATTTATTTAAAGGACAGGTCTAATCGCACTGCATTCGGTAGCAGCGTAATGTAATTTTGTTGTAAGTATTCAAGGCGTTGGTTGACATCTGCACAGATGGGAGAGACTAGGGGGGGGGAGGGTCGCATTTCCTCAGCTGATACTGTGTCTGAACAGGACGTTCAAGTATGATTACAATCGATATTTACTCTCCATAGCACACACGTCAGAAACTCCTGGTTCATTTATGTGAACTATAATTAACCAGAAACAGGATTTGAGTAAGAGCACAGTGGAGGGATGCCGCTATGTCTATGAATGATAATTCATATACATAGCGGCATCCCTCTCACAGGGGTGGCTATAGCAGTACAGTCACAGAGACGTACTGACAGCGAGACACCCTATCACTGGCTCAGCCTTCCCTGGAAAACTGACAATATCTTGGCCAATGAGGTCTGATACCGAGACGGGGATGCTGGAATAAACCTATCATGTCTTCATTAGCAGCAATCCTATCTGTAACCATGCACAAAAATCATAATATTCACACACACACACACACACACACACACACACACACACACACACACACACACACACACACACACACACACACACACACACACACACACACACACACACACACACACACACACATAAATATATATATATATATATATATATATATATATATACATATACATATATACATATACATACATATATATGTATATGTATATATATATATATATATATATATATATATATATATATATATATATATATATATATATATATATATACATATACATATATATATGTATATATATATATATATATATATATATATATATATATATATATATATATATATATATATATATATATATATATGTATATATATCCCGTACGATAATCTCAGGATATTCAACAAGATGGAGTTCCTGCGTTCTTCATCTCTGACAAGGCCATCTGCCTTTACTCACCGACAGAACGGCAGACTTATTCACAAACATTACGCAGCTCGTCTCGTATAATCGCTTGCTTGTGCAGCAGTCTGGAAGCGCGTGCAAATGAGACGGAGCGCATGGTCTTCCAGTGCGTTTGATGTGTCCGCCGTGGTGGTGACTCTCCAGTGGTCCAGCATTACGCCTCCGGCCCCGAGGCGCCGTCGGTCAGATGGCGGTGCTGGGGCGGCCGGAACATAGCTGTGGTCGGCGTGATTGTCGGCGGCTCTTGAGTCGTCCGTCATTATCGGCGGCGGAGTGTTGAGTCGTCCTCAGAGAGGGTGGGCACAGAGCGTGCACAGAAGGTGTGCACAAAGGGTATGCACAAGGGATGTACACAGAGCGTGTGCATATAGGGTGTGCACAGTGGGTGTGCACAGAGTGTGTGCACAGAGGGTGTGCGCAGAGTGTGTGCACAGAGGGTACTCACAGGAGGTGTGCACAGGGGGTGTGCACAGAGGGTGTGCACAGAATGTGCACATAAAGTGCACATAACGTGCGCAGAGTGTGTGCACATAGGGTATTCACAGAAGGTGTGCACAGGGGGTGTGCACAGAGCGTGCTTGGCAACACGCCGGCTATTTGCAGAGGAGAAGTGAGATGCGGCAAACGGCATGGAAGTTTGACGGTTTTAAAGTTCGCTTTACTGTAAAAGGAGATGGGGGGGGGGTTAGAAAGAGCGGCACAAAGCCTGTGCATGCTATCAGGGGCAGATATAGGGAAGGGCACTGTGGACATGCCTCCCAGTTACCCAACGTCTCAATGGATTTCTTAGCCAATGCCCCCTCCCTCTGAAAAGAACACGCGCACTTTGAGTGGTAAAGGCAAATTCCTCATGAGAGGAATAGGCTTCACTTCAGTGTGATCGAGTTTACTCCAATTCTTACCCACTCATCGGAAGTTCAGCCATAGGCACCCTTCTGGGTACTTTCGCAGTGGCGCCCCTTCAGACGAGTACCACCATGGAAATATTAAGATTCACCCATGGATCAAACATGGAGGATAGATAAGCCCGATATAATGGGAGGCCAGTGGACACATGAACTGATTTTCCATAATCTTCATCATTAGCTCTATGGGACAAAATGGCACCGGTCCTTTCACCTTTCACCAGCGTTCACACGCCTCAGAACAGGAATATAAGTATCAGATGAGAGGACAATGAGGTGTAGGACTGAAGATATATCTGGAAGGACATCAAGCGGTACGTGGGCCTGTGAGAATGTCGCCCGGCTTGTGTGGGGGCGTGAGCACGGGAATAGATAAACGATGATGTGCGAAGGGAACGGCACCACGAATAGCGGTGCACAAGATGGACATGGTCTCTAGATTCATTAGAACAGGATTACCATGGTTCTGGATATCCCGTTTCCACAACTCATTTATTAGATCTGTTGGAGGACATGATACGACCAGTGGTGAGTGACAAAGACTTTACGTGTGAGGGCACCGCAGCAGCTTAAGCCGGGTTTATGGTTTCTTACCTTCCTGCGGGTAGGCGGTCGTCCGCAAAAAATATTCAGGCTGCTACAGTAATCTGTCAGCTGCAATACCACAGATGGTTGTACACGGAATCAAATCGGCCAAGACACGCCTGGGTTTTCGTAGCATATAATAAACAAAGAAATATACTCTGAGTACAGTCACCTCCTACCGCTTAGATACATACATCCATATGCATCTAGACCTAAGCCACCTCCTTCCTGCATGCATCCATGACTTCTTCGTTCTCATTTTTGGCGCTTCATAGCACCTTGAAATTATTCTTCATTTGGGTGGAACTGAATGATATCCGCCCCGGTAGCTCAGTTGGTTAGAGCGCTGGCCTGCACTAGTCTCCCATGTACTGGCAACACAGGGTTCGAGTCGCTTCGCACGCTCGCATTTAGCCCCCGGCCGGGAGTGTCAGTTGGCAGCTGGCCCGATAAGGCCGGGGACGAGCTACCGGGCGGCCGTGTCGGTGCATTGGCGGCATGTCAATCTTTCGGTCTAAATTCTGCCGTTGAGCTGGAGTTCTTGGATCTGGTGGTGGGGCCAGGGTTCACGCAACAAGCTCTGCTTAGCGATAGAACCCTGGTTCCTCAAGCCACCCAGCAACAACTCGGATTACATTTATTAAACAAAAAAAACATCGGTAAATAATGCTAGCATACATATATTGGTATGCCTTGTCATCAACTTACGTACGGCCATATATATCTCCATCATTCCGAGTTTTGAACACACTGGCGAGATTCCGCCCATTGGTGTGAATGCTCGGAACCAGGACGACACCACGAGCCGAAGAACACCCGTCGTCCAGCTGGCGTTATTTGACGGTTACATTACGGTTCCACAGTGGATCTGGACCCGCACCCCATGGTGGTCCAGCTGGCGTTATTTGACGGTTACAATGCGATCCCACAGTGGATCTGGATCCGCAGCCAATGGTGGTCCAGCTGGCGTTATCTGACGGTTACAATGCGGTCCCACAGCGGATCTGGATCCGCAGCCAATGGTGGTCCAGCTGGCGTTATTTGACGGTTACAATGCGATCCCACAGTGGATCTGGACCGCACACCATGGTGGTCCAGCTGGCGTTATTTGACGGTTACAATGCGATCCCATATTGGATTTGGACCGCACACCATGGTGGTCCAGCTGGCGTTATTTGACGGTTGCAATGCGGTATCACAGCGGATCTAGACCCGCAGCCAGTGGTGGTCCAGCTGGCGTTATTGAACTGCTAGAATGCGGTTCCACAGAGAATCTGGACCCGCAATCCATGGTGGCTCGTTTATTGATGATATCCACTATTGGCGAATCCTGTTCCCGCTTACAATGCACGCTTGTTTTTCATGGCGTCACGTTTAATCAGATTACTCGTGAAGCGGCATGGATGACTATGCAACTTCGACTTGCAATTATCCGCTCACGATCTTCTCAACTGGCATGTAGCAGGCTGGCAAATCTCATCCAACAACGTCAATTGGCACGGTGGAAACGTTGCCCTCAAACACTTGGCAGATTAATTCAATGAATGGGACAACGGCTGCTGGCGCTTTCGGTTTTAGCTTTACATCATCGCCATCGGCATACTCACGTGCCTGCGGATTTCAAATGAGAGGACAGTGGCTGCATCCGGTTGTGCTTCCGTGACCAAGAATTCCAGTAATATTTCGACATTACCGAGGTACTGGTCCAACTGGTCCGCGGCTCACCATGGACATCACTCGTGGCAATGACTGCTGCTGCATTTGACCTTAACTTCACGATGGCGATCACAGTGCATTGCCCTTCAAACGCCGGAACCCGTCAGTACAAAGTAGGAACCGAATGCAACAGAATGCGGTGCTGATATTTCGCTTCGGAGATCATCTGTGCCAGGTATTTCCAATTGTCTGCAGGGGTCTGGAAGGCTCTCTAGAATATCTGGCAGATAAGCCGTGATCATTGGAGCGACATAACCGGCTACAGCATGGGGAGTGGGTGCTATTGCAACAGCTGACGTGAGAGTTCGGCACCGTCAGCTGTCGGCGCTGTCCAACAGCTGACGTGGGAGTTCGGCACCGTCAGCTGTCGGCGCTGTCCAACAGCTGACGTGGGAGTTCGGAACCGTCAGCTGTCGGCGCTGTCCAACAGCTGACGTGGGAGTTCGGCACCGTCAGCTGTCGGCGCTGTCCAACAGCTGACGTGGGAGTTCGGCACCGTCAGCTGTCGGCGCTGTCCAACAGCTGACGTGAACACAACTGAAGCTCAGCAATAGCTAATCCCAACCTTTGATTATGCAATGTTGTGGATGGAAAACAGAAGCAAATACGATTTTCCCCAATTTTCTTTCCACCAGAAATGTTGGAGAGCTAATCAGCTCTCCAATCCGTGGCAATTTATGTTAGCCAAACTCTATTCAATCCGCTCCGTCGTCCGTACCAAACGGATATCAAATCGGTGTGATGCTCTAGTTGGGACGATGGTGGACACCGGACGACTATGGTATGGTAATGACTGGGAGGACGCTGTGAGTGGTCGGGGTGGAGGCGGGGGGGGAGGTGCTGGATGGATAATTGAATAGGATACGGCTGGAAGTATTGGTATGTCTCACTCTTGCTTATCTTCCCAGATGTGCTTCCTGCATCTGATGAAATTATAAATATACACCCATCTGCGGAGCATGCGCAAAGTTATAGACGAGGATGAAGTCTGTGCGTAATGTTGGGAGGAAGCGAGGAAAGAAGTAGCACTTGGACGAATAAGCAAATATGCCAATTGTGCAGTGTGCAGTGGGTATCTCGATCACAATAACCATGTGTTGCGATAGTTTTCAGCCGAGGAGCGTGCCACGAGGGATACACCAATTATACAATGATAGCGTTGCATAATGGATTGGAGTACCACAGCAGCATCTGTGGGAATAACAGGTGCGCCTTTGTCGTGATAGCATGTCTAGCATGCGACCAGCCTAAGTAGGCATGTGTGCATGTATGTTTATCAGCACGACACAGGACCTGCCAGTCGCCCGTGTCTAAAGTGGTACATTGCCAGTACTTATACGAGCCATACTTGCATTTGCGAAGTAGCGAGTAGATTCACAGAAGAAGGTTTCACTAATTCAAGGAAGGCACCAGTGCAGCCGGGTGATTATATGGAACTCGTGCTGTTAGCCACTGCAGTGTGCAGAATTTCCCATCCTTCGCAGAGCTCCGAGGTTCAACTTGACGCCCACTGACAACTGTTTTACGCTAGATAAAGAGATGAGGTAAACGGTTCGCTGTAGTCCCATTCTTAGGATCTCAGAAGTAAGTCAATCGTTTTTATCTGTCGCTTTCTTTCGGTTCACCTTCCACGTCATGTCAAGCAGATGAATACCGGGATGTAATCAGTCACCCGGTCGTTGCGGTAGTCTTCGGACTCTGGTCTTAAGATAAACGTGATGTCCGTGCTTCCATATCGACGGCGCATTCCAACACACATATACATGCAATGGAATCAGGTCAAGATCAAGGCCAAGTTCAGGTGTCTGGAAATAGCTGATGAAGTGTTGAGGCTGACGATTTTCGAAGCAGATTGTTGTCAGCAACATTTCAACTTTCGGTTGAAAGACTGGCAACCTGCCCATAGCCTGTTCGCCGCCTATACATCCGCATTGAAACACCGCCGGCACTCTCACATCAGAGATCACTCCACTCTCGGATGCAGCAGCGGCCCGGTGCGTCACGTTCGGCGCTCGAACCACGACACGTGAAGAGCGCTCCATGTGGGCGCTTGCACAGTTCACACAGCTGGCCTGCGGTGTGCACTCAGCTGTGTGATGGTCGCGACGCGATGACTGCCGCAGTCGCCCCAACGACACGGACGTCAGTCAACACCTCGGACGTCAGTCAACACCATGGACGTCAGCAAACACCACGGACGTCAGTCAAAATCACGGACGTCAGTCAACACCATGGACGTCAGTCAACACCACGGACGTCAGTCAACACCACGGACGTCAGTCAAAACCACGGACGTCAGTCGACACCACGGACGTCAGTCAACATCAGGGGCGTCAGTCAACACCTCGGACGTCAGTCAACACCACGGAGGCCAGTCAACACCTCGGACGTCAGTCAAAATCACGGACGTCAATTAACATCACGGACGTCAGTCAACACCACGGACGTCAATTAACATCACGGACGTCAGTCAACACCACGGACGTCAATTAACATCACGGACGTCAGTCAACACCACGGACGTCAGCTAACACCACGGACACTGTTCAGGAGGCTCCCGTCTGCCGGACCGTACACCGTTCGGCAGGCTCCCGTCTGCCCGACCGGACACTGTTCAGGCTCCCGTCTGCTGGACCAGACACTGTTCAGGCTCCCGTCTGCTAGACCGGACACCGTTCAGGCTCCCGTCTGCCGGACCGGACACCGTTCAGGCTCCCGTCTGCTGGACCGGACACTGTGCAGCAGGCTCCCGTCTGCCGGACCGGATACTGTTCGACAGGCTCCCGTCTGCTGGACCGGACACTGTTCGGCAGGCTCCCGTCTGCCGGACCGTACACTGTTCAGCAGGCTCCCGTCTGCCGGACCGGACACTGTTCAACAGGCTCCCGTCTGCTGGACCGGACACTGTTCAGGCTCCCGTCTGCTGGACCGGACACTGTTCGGCAGGCTCCCGTCTGCCGGACCGTACACTGTTCAACAGGCTCCCGTCTGCCGGACCCGGACACTGTTCAGGCTCCCGTCTGCCGGACCGGACACTGTTCAGGCTTCCGTCTGCCGGACCGGACACTGTTCAGGCTTCCGTCTGCCGGACAAGACACTATTCAGCAGGCTCCCGTCTGCCGGACCGGACACTGTTCAGCAGGCTCCCGTCTGCAGGACCGGTCAAACAAGTTCAAGCTTGAATATTCCAGATACACCACTGTTGAAGTTAACAGAATGTGCTTCAAGGAGAACTGGTAGTACACTGAAGCATTTTTATATATTTTCCAACTTCTGAACTTCTGACCTGACCAAGTAGAGGTACTTAGGTACCTCTACTTCCTGGATACGTAGGTAACGCTGGAACGATGTAGGTATTGATAAAACTGGGTACTTCAGCGTTCGCCAAGCCATGTCATGTTTGGATATTAAAAGGGTTT
This sequence comes from Imbricaverruca yamaguchii, assembly GCA_034440575.1. Lineage (NCBI taxonomy): Eukaryota > Metazoa > Arthropoda > Thecostraca > Neoverrucidae > Imbricaverruca > Imbricaverruca yamaguchii. Next base: position 364,884 of record JAOTOL010001462.1, on the reverse strand, counting down.
CACGGTTCCTGTTTTTAATGTCATGTTTTTATATTCATGTGAACATTTCTTGCATTGGATGAATTCGTCTGGATTTCCTACGGACCCTTTGGTTTAAAAAGCGTGAGATAAATATGTCCATACTAAAGGAAATATGTAAATTGTAAATTAAGCGCAACTTGGAAGCTTTTTGAAGTAATTTGGGTGGGGCATCCAATACGTGACGCATCAAATATTACTTTACACATCAATTGAGATCATCCGGAACTTCATGGCCTTCATTGAAGATGTGATTGGTTCAGGCTGCAACTAATAGGAAAAAGCCTGACATAACTTGAGCATCGGTAGGTAATTTACAAAACATTTATCCCCATTTACGAGGAAAATTACAAACTCTTACGCTGACATTAGCGGAGATAACATGACTATGTGTGAGCCGCGTTACCATGGATGCTTGCAAAAAAAATTGTTGAAGGTTTGGCCGATGATGTTTTTGTTGCGATGCCTGCGATGCTTATCTTGAGTAATTTTATTTTCTTCAAATCTATATCCGAGTCTCAAATGTGCAAAATGACTGTTCTCGAATCGCAGAAAATATTGAGAGAAAAAAATGTTAACGGGTTCACTTCTCGCAGTGTGCAATGCTGATGCATGTGCGGGCATTCAGTGCAGCCTACCGCTGTGGCGGACAGACATGCCGAGATTCAATGCAACATTTTGATGGATGTCTTCCTCCGTAAACTTTGGGTTGCATTGCAGTGCTTGCAGACTCAGTCTGAGACTGGCAATGTGGGTGGAATCTGTCACCGTTGACCGGGAGCGGATCAGCAAATGGCGTGGCAGGACATGACGGAATTCGTGAATAACAATGTGGCCGCATGGCCTGCCCGGCTATCGCCTAGCTCGCTCAGCTGGCTGATAAATTGGCACCTGATATTCCTGGACACAATCGAATTACGATCCCAGATAACCATGACGGTTGAGGACTTTCGCCACGTTGGGCGACACCAGAGTGAAGAATTCTCAGCAGATGCTTCTGAAGCGACAACTGTAAGGCCATCATCAGACGTGAAATGGCATGGAGCAATTGGTGTATCTAGCATGAAGGACACAAAGTTAACTTGTAGTTGGTATCGCTTTTACTTTATTTACGAATTTACAGTTTGTGAGTCGAATGCACCAACGCGTGTACGCATAGTGTTCAGTTGGGTGCTAGCAACACCTCGTGTCATTTCTGAATTTGTGCCACCCTGGGCGCACAGCTGCGTATACACGAATCCGTTCCTATCTTTGCCATCATCCGCCGTACGCTGCTATCTGTCGTTCGCAGAGGCATGCTATCCACAGCAGCTGCGGTATCGCAGATAGACCGACCACAGTGCTGTGGCATTAGTTATTTTAATTAATTAATTTTAATTAACCGCATTGCTGCCCCGCAATACCGCGGACTTAATGGCCACAGCAGCAGCGATACCGCGGACATAACGTTGGTTATTTAGATGTCAGGGCGCCTCGACTATTATTGTCACATTGTGCGCACCGCCTACATAGCGGGCATGGCAACAGTGACACCACTGACAGTCCGACCACAGCAGCCGCCCTGCAGGCCGTATCCCTGCTCACCACGCCGGCACCCGCGTCGTGCACGGGTGGGCAGGCGAATGTCTGCAGCACGGGTCGTGACCCTGGTCATTGTGCCAGCCCGCCTCACACGGGTCTAGCACGTCGCCGACCCGACACGTGACCCGGGAGGTCGCCGCCCTATTGAATGCCAATGAAAGACCGGTAATGGGACGATCGGACTGAAAGGCTGCGGCGGCCGAGGCCGCCAGACAACGAGGTGGTGTTGTCTATCTCGCTCTCACCACCTTCCGCACGTCCGCCGGTCGGCGAGAGGTGGTGGGGGGGGGACCCTGGCCGACCCTGGAAGTGACGCGCCGGTGGGGTATTGTCAGCACTGACAAGCATTGCAGGGCAAGATGTTGCGGTCGTGTCGTTTGGAGGTGGCGTGTTCTCATTTCGTGCTGAATTTCGCAGTGTGGTGGAACGAGGTAAATAGTGCATTTGAAAGGTAGAAGTCCGCCATGTCTGCAGCCTTTGTGATGTCTTTTTTCTCTCATGGTAATTTGATGATTATTTTCCTTTATCACCAGTGGTTTTCTTTTCGAAATTCACATGATATCTCGAACAGAACCAAAGATAGCACCGCACAACAATGTGACAGGTAAGGCACTACTAATCGTTCATAATGTTCGACTTCTCAGCCTCGGACTACATGTAGCATGCATAAGAGAACGGTAGATGATGCTGGCCTGGGCCGGATCACCAAAAATAACTCCTATGTTTTACGGCAAATTATAATGTTTTTGCTCACATTTCACGACAATGCCTACCAAATTCCTTGTCCTGGATGGTTGCGCTATTGCCATCCTGTAAATGTTTCCGAAACTAAAATGACAGTTGTCTTGATTCCACTCCCGAGAAGAATCCGTGGATCCCAGAAGCTTGTAATTCCACCTATATGCAGCGAGCTATGTGACAACATGTCAAATTGCCGGTTAGTCAAAGTGATGTTTTGTTGTGTTCAAGGAAGAAGGGGCATTAAAATGAGAGTAGAGCACTTGCTAGAATAACTAACTGGAGTTTTGAGGAAGGACGCAGTTTCTATGGATTACTCCCTTCAAGACTCAAGGAAGTAGTTCAATGTGCTTCGTTTAAACCTCAGTGGCTTTATATTTTAATTAATCGCAACATCAGCAATGTGTACTTAGGTACCTCTATTTCCTGGATACGTAGATGACTTGCAATGTTGGTAAATATGCTTATACCAATGTCGTGGGCAATCCAACTCAGAAATAATAGACATATCAGGAAATATTAGTGAGCACTTATCAGCATGTCATGATGTATCATCGTTTTCAACATAATTCATACCATGCTTCATGATATCATGCATCACACTATCATGCATATCATATGCATCATAGTATGCACAGCATCGTGTTTACCATAGTTACAACGTAACATAGTACCATCATAAGTTGAGTTGGAGAGGAAGGTTAGGAGCGATAGCGGATCACTTGAAACTCGGTTCTTTATTGCCAGCGTGATTGAATTGTTGATAATCACCATAGAGACGTAAAATATGCTCGGACGCATATTCATGCAAATCCTGCATTTCAACGTGTTTCGTATGCTATGTGTTTGCACCAACCCATATATAATTTAATTGTAGGTGTTGCATGATTCGTAACTGATCCGACGAAGCACGAACGAATCTCTATTGATCGTGTCCCATTACTTATAGTATGCGTGACTTTCCCAGTGATTGATTTCACCTTTTCGGAGTGGATGATACCATCGTGCAGCACAAGGCTGGGCGTTGGAAGAGGAGTTTCCCACGCACGTAAGACTGCCCGTGCCCTACTATAGGATGGTAATCGACAGAATGCGGTGCAGGCCCGTGGCCTTGTGGGCGTGGCATCAGTTTGCCATGATTCATCGATATATCACGTGGCGTTGTAACTCGCTGAGTTCATCCACCTCCAGTCACAGCAGTGATGCTTCGGTTGCCACATAATTGTCACTATTTTCCCACGCTCAAGCCACACTGACATCTGTGCTTCAAATAACCATACCTCAGGATTGTCTCCAGGCACGATGCAAAAACTAAAACAACTGTGGTATAGCTGAAGTTGCTTTTAAAGAGTTGTTGATCTGCCATTCGTAGGATTTATCATTGAGATTAAAATTTTGATTGGGCTATGAGGCCGTGCCGCCAGCATATTGAGCCCACGCTTGTTTGCTTGCATATGCGCTTAATCCTGAGCTCAGACTCTAATACCTAGCTATGAGCAAGCATGCAAGGTGAATACAACTGGAATTAAATCTGCGTGTAGGTGTGTATTTGCTTGTGACATTGTTGTGTCCACTCTAGCGTAGGCGGTGTCCATCTTGAACGCCCACTCGTCGTACTCTTCGCAGGTGTAGCCAGCGCAGACCATAGCTGCATGTCTATCCCACCATGGCCATGGCCTCAGTGGCGCTGTCTCCATAACGCCCACACCACTCAGTGGGACGATCACGCCGCCCGGCCACTTCCGAGGAAGCGCGCGGCAGAAACGTGCGGTCGGCGGAAAACCGGCCGATGTCGGGCGAACCGTGTCGCCCTGCTCCCCAAGGTCCCGCTCTAATTAAATCTTTTCATCATCCAACACTGTGCGGGCGACATAAACTACGACCGCACCGGAGACGATAAATTATGCGCTATCAAGGCGCCGCGTGATAAATCCCGCCCGTGACTGCATCTGGAATGAGCCGGGGTAAGATGGTTGCACCATTTCCACCACTGATCAAGTCGTAAGCAATTAGGCCATGAAATATGCATGGTCGGCATTGTGGCTGGGTTGCCATTCGCTTAGACTCGGGATGAGCAGAGTGAATGGGAGACTGCGTGTTGTTTGCTTCAAATCCGATTTCAAGTCGTCGTGGGGTTGTCTCGGATGCGTAGGCTCGAACAGTTTATCAATCACCGTTGCAGGGGTAGAGCACGTATATTATGGATATCGAGTCAGACCATATCGATAAATGACAGTACTGCAGGGCAAATGGTAAATAGTTGAATGCGATTTATACATTCAAATATTCATGCATGCACTGATGCCGCTCATTGTGCACATACCGGTTGCCTACAATGTGCACTGTTCGCTTCTTACTTCACGATATTGTCATCAGGTAAGCTTAAAAAAACAAACATTATACCATTGGTCTAACCGTTAAAACGGAAGTCGTTTGCTTTTCATAGCCAATATCACTGCTGATGACAAGCTGATACAGCAAATGAGCTCATTAGGAAACATTCACCAATTAACATGGCCAAATGGATGGCAACTTGTGCAATTTTGTGCTGTACGGGAAGAAAGTCGACGACGAAGGATCGACATCACAATGGCGTTCGCTAGCTGTCTCAGAACGCAGCTGCAAATGTCGTCCGCCGGTGTAAGACTGGTCCACTCCGAGTCATATTTGGATCCTTTTCAACAGTTGTTTTGCAGGTCGGTCGCCACCAGATATTAGTAGGATGGGTAGCCCCAGAAGCCCCTCAGCTAGGTTGCAAGCTTGTAACACAAAGGAACTGCAGGGGCCACAAAGCGAAATGTGTTATGAGAGGTAGACACACACACACACACCATATATAGTTTTAAATTTTTGTAAATATAATTAACCATATATATATATATATGTATATGCGTATTGCATATCGTACAAACTGAGGACCTCATGACGAATACCACCATGGCTATCACTACTGAGGACTAGCCATGAATACAAATATCACACAGCTTACGCAGCTGAATGAAACGTCGCCACCATACCTGCAGGTTATCGTCGAACAGCTTGCATGCAGCGTGCCCTGCGGATTTAGTTATCGAGAGTTAAGTCGCGATAGCACTGCCAGATGCATAGTTTTGCCGGGGTGCAATCGACAGATCGACAGATCGACAGATATCAGCCACACACCTTCTCCAGAAGATGCCAAACGTGTCGATCACACTAAGATTGTCATCGACTGTAGCGTTCAGAGTCGACACGTCAGAGGCATTCGGCAGCGGCGTCGGCGCCCCCCCCCCTCCAGCAGTCGGCGATTGTGACACCCGATTACCCCCGGCGGTACGTCAGGGGTAATCGGCTTCAGCGCCGGCCCCTCCAGCAGAGTCATCCTCTGTGACGCTCCATCCATCAGTGATCCATTGTCCAGATATTCAGCATCAAAAGTTCATTTTCGGATACTCGGTCCATTATCCAGTGCGTTTATGAGAAAATTAGTAATGATCACAAAACGTTGTCTCACATGAAATAAAGGAGAAAATGATAGTTGACCTCATGACCTGACACGACCTTGCTTGGCTTCTCGCCAAAATCATGTTGAGTAATTGATGGATAATTATGACGTTACTGCATGCATCTGAATATCCATTCAAAGTACCTTTCAACCGCGTATTATTGGCAAAAATTAGCAACACTTGTTGACCTCCAGGCTAACATGTGCTCTTTCCCTTGACTATCAGACCAGAATTTTACTATAAGCTTATTTTGTATAGGACTCCCAACTCGTGGAAGTTTCATTCTTCTCATCTGGTACCTTTCGTGATAGGAGAGAAGGGAAACCCCTCCCCCACGGAGATACTTGTGCTTCACTTGAGACTTAAGCAGCGTTTTGCGTTTTACGTTTTGCCCTGCGACTGGAACGTTTTGCAGCAGTGAAGCGGCAACGTTTTTGCCTTTGTGCACCGGGTTGGCACGGACGCGAGACTACGTGAGACTGGAGGAACGCCGGTGGCGACACTACAGAGCAGCCCGGCCCCCTCTGCCTCCGACTCCGCCGCGGCAAGCTTGTTCCGCCTCCCGCGAATGCAAATAGACTGCCCGCGGCGTGGCGCAGCGTTCGCCGCTAAACGCTGCGCCACCACAGAAATGCCACCGATGTCGTCACACTCACAGGAGGACCTTCCGTGGGGAGGCGTCGAGCGAGAGCGAGAGCGCGGGGCAACGGACGCCCGACACCGACGTCAGCAAGTAAGAAGAGCAGCAGACAAAGAAACAGGAGAAAAGAAGATACTTGAAGCAAGAAGAGCGCCAGGCACGCTCGACGATCACGCCTGTGAATTGAGAAAGAAAACTGTCACCACCAAATCCTCAATTTCTCTCTGTCCCTCCAGCTAACCTTTGCTCCCACCTCCGTCTGCCCAGGGGCCCTTTTTCACGGCGCAGCTTTTTCACGGCTTTTCACGGCTCACTCTCCACCCGGTCAGTTGAAATCTCCTTTTCTCAAAAGCTCGGGCCTCCTCTATCAAGCCAAATGATCCCTGCACGGTTTCGATTCCAACCGACTCAGAGGCTCATCATACCGGCTATGGACCCTCTCCAACGTCTCGGGGCCCTCCCGCGGCTAGGGACCCTCTCCGTCGAAGAAGGAACCCTCCGTAGCGATCAAGGGCCTCCCCGGACAGGCCGGAGGGCCTTTGTCAACAGATTTGGACATTCCTCGGGCTTTCCTCGGGCTAATCGAGTTTTTTTCCTGCTTTTCAGCTGTAGGCCCGCTAGCCAGCCTGTAAATTATGAGTTAGACCGCAAGGTTGGGAAAGCATGGCATTACCGTCAAAAGAAATTGAGTGGCACGAGATGACAACTTTGTCCAAGCTCGACAACTCAGTGAATGCCACAGACAGCTTGTTGGTTGGCTGGTTAGTAGCTTTTTTTCTTGAAGCGTTGACTTCCTTGGTCACATAACTTCACCAACCGCTCACGCCCAGGGGCGGATCCAAAGGTGCCCAATAGGGCATATGCTCCTCACCAGCATGGAGAGACACCGCCCCTTTGACACTGAAAAAGTCTCCCCCCCAGGGACGTTCGAGTGAACTCCGTCCCCCTTTGAATGTTTGGAGTCAAAGGCTGGCCATTGAGTAGAAAAGGCGTCCTTCCATGGATGCTCGCGGGTACCCTTCCGCACCACCCGCGGTCAAGTTCCTCAACTCACCCCGCAGTCAGACAGGTGCCCACCCGTCCCAGGGAATTCCTCAATCTACCCCTACTCACACCATTTGTCGCTAGTGAAGAGCAATAACAGTTGGAACTTAGACCCACAATCCCTCGGCTGGGAGATGAGCATCGTACTCCTATACCAGTGCAGGCAGCAGGTAATCTGAACTTTGTATCCCCTCACCTCGAGGGCCCCTTTGGTCTCAAAAACTTGTTTTCCCCCAGGGCAACGGAAATCTGCATTGCACATAGCCTCACTTATGTATTTGATGAAAAGATCGGGACCTTCGCTAAAACTGGATGCCAAATTCAAGCGATAACCGCTGTGACTTCAGCCTCTGTGGCGGGCGTCAGCTGTCTCGATAACCCTGGCAACGAGGCTGATTTCGCTCAGAGCTCCGCTGATGTCATCCGTGCAGGTCGTAACTGACGGCGGAGCCGAAGCGCTGCGCAGCCGACGGCCACACGGCGGCACAGTCGCGTTGTCGCCGCGGCAGGTGGGCCGTTCCGGCGCGTCACGGGCCGGTCGTCTCGCGCGGACGGCCGCCGCTGTCTGCAGTCGACCTCGGCAGCTCGGCTGCAGGCGCCGCCTCAGTCAGCTGCCGCCGCCGAGACGAATGCGCCGCACTCGGAGGGAGGAGATGCGGCAGCAGCGGCAGGCGCGCGCTCAGGAGCCGTGGCGGAGCCGCACTGGCGCCGCGCCTCGACGGCTGGCGAGCCTCTGTCGATCAGATAGAAACGACTCACCAGTGGAGTCAAGCAGTCAAGAAACACTCCATAGGTGGAGAAATACTCCAGAAGGAAGCGTCATCGAGTGGTAGTAACTGGAGATAGTTCGCTCCTGTGATGACAGAGCAGTGGTGCGGTGGCCTTGCATCGCCGCAACGTAATCCTCGCCCGCCGCTCCTCCCAAAGCGGTAATTTGGTCTATTCAGGTCGTAAATTTCTTGTTTGCGCTTGACAAACTGCCTTGACGGCTGGCACCATGGTTTGTTGACGTCGTACAGAGCACAGAGACCCTCAGAGGTTCAAAGAGGCATACAGCCGACTATTGGTGGTGCTAGGAGATGAGGGCACGCACAAGGAATCCGGGGGTTGATTGAATTGAAGATATACCTATTTTGAGGGGAGAGAGAGAGAGAGGGGGGGGGGACAGCATCTCGTAACTATGGAGAAGTGAAAGTTGGCTGGCAAATTAACGTCCCACCAAGAGGCACAGTGCGGCGACAAGCATAGCGTCTGAGCTGATAACCTGTTGACACTCGGATAGGCGCCCGCCTACATAGGGAAGATGGACGGTGGCCGGTTTACAGATACAATCCGCTGGGTCGTGATGCTCTGCATTTCGCGCGGCCCGACCGCTGCACTTCATTGTTGGTCCGCACGAGGAAGTGCCGATGCGGATGGTTCAAGAGGGAACATCGAAGTTTATGGAGATCAACTACCCCGGTGCCGGCTATCCCACGCCAATAACTTCACATTTATTGTCCATAATTGGTGTTTGGGTGTTGCAATGCAGATGTCTGATAGCATAATAAGCCCGACAATGAATACCTATGAATACTTCATCGACGAATCGATTCGTGTTCGCATTGGTAGCCTGTACCTAAATCTTCACTTTAATTTCCTACGTGATCTGTCCTGTGTTCGCTGTTTAGTTCCTCTACTTTACGTTCACTTTCTTCTGTCAATCCATCTCCCTACTCATACCGGACACTTTGAGTTAGCATAGTTAGTTTGATGATTCAATGTATTCCACGGGGAGCTACCAGATACTTCCGAGTTGGCTTAGTGATTCAACGTATTCTACCGGGAACTACCAGACACTTCGCAGCTAGCGTATTGGTGATTCAACGCATCCGCCGGGAGCTACCCGACACTTGGAAGTTGGCATGGTTAGTCTGGTGATTCAGCGCATTCCACAGTGACCCGACACTCGACTAGTGTTTTCGTTTGTCTGTCACTCCGTCGCCACCCAAGGCTAATCACCCGAGGTCCAGGCGGTCAGACCAGTTGATCGCGCGAGCCGCCACAAAGGACCCCCCGGCACGGCCCGGTCCCAGACCGGCCGGCATCAGTGTGTGACCTGACAGACAAATAGGGTGACACGGTGTCACTCGGACCACTCTTCAGTGTGTCACCCGGAGAGACAAATTCGATGACACAGTGTCAATCGGGTCACTCTTCAATGTGTCACCCGGACAGACAAATTCGGCACAGTGTCACTGTGGTTACTCTTCAGTGTGTCACCTGGACAGACCAATGGTATGACACTGTCACTCTGGTCAATCTTCTGTGTGTCACCCTGACAGACAAATCAGGTGACACAGTGTCAATCGGGTCACTCGTCAGTGTGTCACCTAGACAGACGAATTGGACGACACAGTGTCACTCGGGTCACTCTTGAGTGCAAGCACATCGACAGCAGCGGTACCCACTGAAACGTTCACACCAGAACGAGAGCTCACACTCGCCAGTCAAAGCGGCGCGGGTTTTCCAACAGAGATGAGATTGGCTAATAAATCACGACGGTGTTGAGCTACCTATCACATATCTTATCCGACACTTACCAAACGGACTGACGAGGGATTATCGAATGGAGGCACGGCTTTGAGAGCCTTTGGTGATTTAATAAACCATGACTATATATTGCTCAACAGTTTTAGCTAAATTGGACGTGCAGAGGCATTGGTAGCTATGATTTAGCCAGTAACTAAAAATCGCGTACGCTGACCCATTGAGTGCGAAGTGAGGGCATATGCGATACAAGTATGCATTTTGTACATTACAACAATAATTCAGAGTACAGCATGTGGATGTTAACCCGTCGCGTCTCGGGAGGGGGGTCTTCAACCGCCCCCTCAGGTTTTTCGCGGATAGCGGACGAACGGCGCGTGGCAGCGCGCCCAAAATTTGGCATACCCTTTTCCCACATCAATTTGACATGCTGATGCAAAATTGTTAGGTCAGGTCATCTAGGGTCAACTAGTTAGTCAAGGTCGAGTGAGGTCATCTCCAAAAATGTTCAACCAGTCGTCACGCTTTAACGGATACAGATATTTAAATGAAACTTTCAGCGTTTGCTTATCTTTACGGATGCAACAAAACGTATGAGTGGAATTTTTCATTTTTTCGTTTTTGACTACATATAAATGTTGCGTATTTGCCAAATTGCAGTTTAAATACAGGATTCTGGCTAAAGTAAGCATTTTTTATTAGGGCAAGTCGACTTCCAACAACGTTCCTAGGTCTGTTCTACCCATTGGAAAATGGAAATTTAAGAAAACTTTAAAGCTCAAAATTTTGAAATAAACAAAATTTGGGGGGGAAGATAGACCTGGTCGATTTAGCTGTCCATTTCTCATTCCGAATAATTTTTCATACCAAAGTGAACTTCCCATAGTCAAAAACATAATGTAAGTCGTGAAAAGTCGTGAAAATCTAGCCCCACTGGTGACGTCACGTTTGGGACGAAATTGTTTTGCAGGGTGGATCCGGACCCTACTCGTCGAGCGCTTTCCGATGACACCTCTTTCGTTTTCGTGCGATGCTTAGTTTGGATTTCAAAGGGTTCTTCAACCATCCCCCGAGGCGGGGTGCGAGGATTTGACCGGAAAGACGGCGCAGGTTAATGAAATTGACGATGACTATATGATACGTCCATAATAAACCTTTTGATGGTGGCTTGCTATGTGCATCAGACGTTTACCGAATGTGGAGTGGTGAAGGACAGCGCAGATTGGGAAGCGAGAAATGATAAGTTGCATTGCGGTCCTTTTTACATGCATTCTACCACAGCAAATAAAAACGAACTATTTATATCACTATAAATTACGTGAAATATGATTGAATTTGCCAGAACTATTTCATGTTCTTTCAATTTGTCTGGAATAGCTCAGCTTCAAAAAAGACATGGCTTGCAATGCTAGCACGTGCTTAACCGGATGGGACACTGAGAGAGTACGACAGGCGGCCCACCCACAGGTCATGGAAAGGTCGCAGCAGCGAACCTGCGTTGCTGACAACGGCAACGCAGTTGTTGGTCGATATACGCACCAACCTAACCTGCAAAACCGCAGAGGTGGCAGCGGATGCAGTCGTCGCGTGAAGATACGTCCTGCGACGTTCTCACAGGAATCACACTGCAGTCGACCCCGGCCGGTGAAGATGAGACGGGGGAGGCGGGCACCTGCAGCACAGGTCACGACCTGGGCATCTCGGTGCGGGCCGCCGCACCACGAGCGGCCGTCTCGGCCCAGCCGCCAGCCCGATCACTGCACAGGCATCCGCTGTATCAGTTACGTCCGATTATGTCATCTAAGACACTCACTCAGGGATCCCAGGAAACAGGAGCCTGAGCCGGAGACTCACGAAACCTGAGCCGGAACAATCAAACTGGTGGCGTTTCTGGGAAGAACTCTTTCACCTCTCTGGAGTAGCCGCATAGCTCAGCTATGACATCCCAGCAAGTGTCCACTGGAAAATTAACGTGTCAGGAAGATGGAGTGCGGCTGAGAGATTTCTCGCAATTCTGGAGACCAGAATGCACTAAATATAGATTGTGGTGTGTCCAAGTGTTTCCCACCGTGTGACAAACTTATAACGTAAGCACTCCAGTAGTAAGCTTGAGACCAGTGCCAGGAGGCTAGGAGGGACAGAGTTGCTTGGACTGGAGTGTCTCTCACACTCAGGTACCACCACAGCGCTGTCCCCGTTTGTACTTTTGGAGACGTAATTATACCTTCACATGCTAGTTTTGAACGCGTCAGTCAAGGGGACGAGTAGCTTAGGGGTAAGTTGCTCGTCTCACAATCGAAAGGTTGTGGGTTCGAGTTTCACCTGTCGCTACTCTTCGCCCGCGACCAATCGGCGTGAGAGATTGGCGACGCTACATGACTCAACGGTCGATGTGTCGTAAAACCAATAACCAACCAACCAACCGACGTCAGTCAATCATGAAATTGCTCCCTGTCTCCACTTATTGTGTGGGAGTAAAAAAATATATATATATATATATATATATATATATATATATATATATATATATATATATATATATATACATATAAATATATGTACATAAATATATATATGTATATATAAATGCCAATGCATATATGTGTGTGTGTGTGTGTTCGTTGACTTCCCTTTTTAACTTCAAACATCTTATGATATCGAGAGGGTGCACGGTTCCTTGAAAAAAGGTCAAGTTAGTTACGGTACTCCACTAATTATAGCAGGCAATAAAGCTAGCCGCGGTTTAATTCCTTCCATCGTGACATCCTAGAAGTAAGAATCTAACATCTCAGAAACAAAGATGGCTCCTAACACAGGATAATCAGGGAAGGTGAAAAATAGCTGAACAAGCGAGCTCTACACAGCTAGGTCCTCAGCTTCGCAGGCCAAGGTTACTGGAAATTAATCAATGTTGATCTGGACAAAAACTGAACAGTGTGTTAGGCCAACGCACAGACTTTTACGTAACGGGGATGCTCAAACCACAAAGATCATGTCCAGACAGTTTGAAGTCAATGTCTTCTGAGTCACTGGTCACAGCATCAAACGTACTTAGCACTTGAATCAATTAAAACCGTTCATTCAGTCATTGAGAAGCTGCATCTAAAATTTTTCCTGTCAATTGAAAGAAGCTACTCATGCAAAGTGAATGTGAATTATACATTGATTAACGAGTGATCAAATTGTTATCTCAATTTTCTCCACGTCAGCAGCGAAAAAAGAGAACAAGTACGAGACGGAATCCATGCTATCTCCTCCATTGCGCATACTTAACCAATTCATGTGTGTTTCTTGCAGCCCGATTGTTGCTTTCCTTGCTATCTTCTTGGAGCGACGTCTGGTGAGACTAACACAACATTACTGCTTTCGATAGAAGAAAAGAGAATAGGTAGGAAAATTCGCCAAGGTTTAGAGTTATATCGAGGCAAGTTCTGAAATGTCACCTGCAAAACCTTGCGAGGAGAGGAAGGCAGAGTCTCCAAACAAGAGTAGGGTGTAGTGGTGGTTAGGTTATTCTGAATCAATCAATAACTTGATTGTTGTCCACTATGTGGAGCGTTCGGGAATATCACCCGAACTTAGGTTCTAATAGGAACAAAATCATATAGTATTCAAAGGACAGCTTGTAGTATTTGGCAGGGATTGTCCTGTTCCGGACCTAAAATGTGATGCTGATAGTACATGTTGTCACAAACCACGACCAAAGCTTGGAACAAGATGCCAAAGTGGCATCATCTTGGTCCTTAAACAAATCAGAAAACTTTCAAATTCCACTTCTGGGAAATTTTTTTTATCAAGTGCAGATTTTTCCCGCGTTGGCGAGGTTTGCAATGAGCTCGCGGCTGGTCTTTTGTGGCACGGGTAATATTGGTAAAATATTATGCATAATACGTTATGAAAATGAGGCATGGGAGCAATATCAAGAGACGCAAGCGCGAAGTAAAAGGAGACAACAGTGGAACCGTGTGAGATGAGGGGAGAATGGCACCTGCTAGTAGATATTCAATTGGAACCTCTTGTCCTCGGACAGCCGGCTTCCAAACAACACAAAGACAAAGAAAACAAATCCTTCCAGCCTTCCGCCTTCCGCAGGAATGGCTGACAGATCACTGCATCATGAGCACCAAGGACACATCCATGCTGTGTCACTTGGTAATTCAGATGCCGACCGTGAACGAGAATTACAAAAGGGTCATCGTGAATGGGAAAATCCATTATCAAAGGCTTGGCCTAAAAAGCGCTGGTTTAAGATGGAGCTACGCTTTACACCAGATAGTCCGCCTGAAGTGGCCTGAGTATCCATTATACATCTAAACGTACTTTAATTTATGACGTTTTAAGCTTCAAGAATGTACGCTTAAAACGTAATGCATAGTGAGAACATGCCTCGCAAGATTTTCGCCATGTGTACGTTTCACATGGATATTGAGATCATGCCACCCGGCAGAGCAGAAAATCTCAAATGAGCATGCGAGCAAGGTGAAGCTTGGATATATATCGGTAAGCAAGTATGGTAGAATACAATCATTACGCAGAATGTTTCCTCCACTTCTCAATTTTACTTTACTTCACACGTGCCGACAAGCTGATATGACATGCAAGCGTCCGACCGGCAGGGAAGCACTCCGAGACGTGACATTCTCTCTTCCACGATACGTCTGATTGGACCTAATATTGCCGGCATCTGCTGCCCCACCACCTGGTGCCCGTGCGTGGGAGGTGCCGCTATGGGATGCACATGTGGGCAGACGGCGCGCCCGGTCCGACCGCGTAGGCAGTATGCAGCACGCATGCCAGCACGGCCGGCTCGGACCGCTTTCTGCGAACGCCGGCGGTCGGTGTGAGCTGCAGGTTTCGCCGGTGATGACGCTGGGGCCACAATCGTGGCCAATTGTTCGCCGAGAAAGCCCCGCAACTATTCGGCTCGACGTGCCCGAGACCGAGGTCCCTTCCCGGAGCCGACCGGTGAGTGGGTACACATCGTAGACACCGTTGGTGAAGGTGGCAAGCTTTGGAGTGATAAGCGAATTTGGAATAGAGCGATTGGCTTTCGTACAGGTATGCGAAGCTGAAATGAGTGTAATCTTCCTGGGATTGAAAATGGACTGTAACACTGAACTTCACGAGGATTAGCGTGGTTAAGTCGTTGAAATGATTCGCCTTGTCAGGATTCCAGCCAACTACTGCAACGGTGAATCCATCTTCATCAAGACCTGCCGTACTTTGGATCGGGTGAGGCTTACACAATCGCATAGCACGCGAAAATCGAACCCATAAATTACGAGATGTGTGGGTACAACTAGTTTGTCTGAACCCTATGCAGCATGTTATCAGATAGCGATGTCAACAAAACGTCCATGTTACGGCGGACGAAATAGCCCGGACGCAATTCATGTCACTCCGACCAGCGTAGCATGCCTGAGCACGTTTGTGAACAATGTCACGGATGGTGCAGCTACAGCACCAACATCAGCGACAGAAACGCACAAGCCCCCACGTTTTACACGTTACGTGGCAACATCCATGCCCCTTTCAATTTGTGTAATCTGGCAACATCTACAACTGCTCTTCAGCTGAGACCCTTCCACACGTGCTTCAGGAACTGCGACGCGCTGGGAGCCGCACTCCAGGAGCGCCGAGACCTCGCCTCATCACAGCACGGTAACACCGAGCGCCGGCTCTGCCGTGCTGCAGTCGTCGTGCCCGGCCGCGCCGCGGCCGCCGCTCGCCAGTCTCCGCAGACACGTGGGCCGACTCTGCACATCACGCCCGCGCGAACGTGGCCGTCGCAGATTCTGATGGCCGCGCTGTGCCGTCAATGACTTGAGCCAACACACCATGTGCTCACCAGTGCACACTGAATGGCGTATGAGCGTGAGTGTGAGTCCAGCAGGCAGTGAGTGTGAGTTCGTCTGTCGGCAGGGACTCAAGGCGTTGGCTCGGAACTCCGACGAAGTTCGTTCCGACTTAGTCAGCCGCGCTTGCGGTGACGTGGTCGGCCATGACGTCGCTATGACGTGGCCGTGACGTCGCCATGACGTGGCCATGACTTGGCCATGACGTCACCTCGTGGTCTCCGTCACGGTATACGGCAAGCACCACAAGACCTGTGATGCACCGCCACCGATAGCCAGTGATACATGGCAACCATTGCGACAGCCGATGGTACACCGCAACCACCGCGACAACCTTTGATACACCCGAACCACCGTGGCATCCGGTGATACACGATAACCACTGCGACAACCGGTGGTGCACGACAACCGCCGCGACAACCGGTGGTACGCGGCAACCACCGTGACAACCGGTGGTAGACGACGGCATTTCCGACGTTCTTCTTCTGGGCCTGGCGTTCGACAAAGCCGTCCATTAGAGGTATTCTATTCACGCCGGGACGCAATGTGCCAGAAAGAAGAATTTCGGTGATAATGCTGCGTCCTGTAGGACCGTGTGATAGGTTGGGAGCCATGCGGCGGGGAGGGGGGGGGACGATGGGAAGTCCGCCCTTTCCTTTAAATGCACCATCCGTGTCCCCCTCGGGTTCCAGCACTTGTGTCCATTATAGTCAGCCGCCGTCCTTGAAGAGTCAGCGCTCAACTTCTCTTACTCTACCTTTTCCTCTCCCGAGAGCAAGCAATCAGCGTGGTGCCTTTCCACTTCACTCTGTATGCTCCTTGTGTTCAGAATTACGCTTCTCTTACTCTTCCCCTGCCCTTTCACTAGTCACCATTCTAACCCTCCAGCTCTGTCCATTCCCCCGATGGGTCTCTACAAACGTGTGTGGACTCCGCAACGGCCGGCAAACGGCCTTTACGACCGGCATAAATAGCCAATCACAGGTACAAAGACGACTCACGCTTCGCACCCGGCGCCATCACAACATTGCCCCAATTTCCGGATCGAAATCCCCGGCAGCTGCGGTCCGAACGTCGTGCTCCGTGGACAGTCTTGTCAGATCATGCCGCCTCGCATCGCCTTCTCAAGGAGCGCTCCTGTGTTTTTTCTAAGATGTGACTGCTATTGAAATTCAGCAGTGTTCGTTTGTTGGTATTTTCAAGACCTAATACAAGTCCTGTTGTGACGTGACTTTTGCACGACCACCAAACCGGTGAAGTAGCTGTCCTACTTAGTCGTGAACTCTCCTCACCAGTACGATATAAACCGACCATCAATATCCTACACACATTGCAGTCCCCAAGAACGAAAACAGAACATCGCAACACCAAAAGTAGACTTTGGAACGGCGTGAACCCAGTACTAATTGACACACAGAAGGACCCAATGTTCCAGAATCAGGTCTGCCAGTGGTGACTCAACATACTACGTCCACGCGGCTGGTGTGAAGTGAAGAATGCTCACCTCACACTATGGTCAGATATGCATGCCTACCGTTTCATTCACGGGAGCGGGGAACGGGTGGGTGGTGAAAGAAATGGAGATAGATAGAAAGGGGTCGAGAGAGAGAGAGAGAAAGCGAGAGAGCGAGAGAGAGAGAGAGAGAGATAGAGAGGAAGAGAGAGAGAGAGAACGGCACTCACCTGAGGACATTAGTTGCAAGCCGAATTCAGCAACCGGAATTCAGGCATATGGAGTGCAGGAATGCGAGTATGTGCAGTTCACACATTATTTCCAACATTGAGTCTAGCAGGTGTAACATATGAAGCAGGACGGCAAACAGAATGTGACCACAGATCGGAAAAACAGAAAAATATGGATTGCGATGATATGCACATGCTCATATCTGGTTTATTTGCGTTTACTTCTTGACGTGAGTCGTAAGTGGGCCATTTCACCCGTGGCTCATAGAACATAATACGAACAAACTAAACAAATACATTATGAAAGAACTGGGGTGCTCCCTTGGTGTTCAGCAAGGAGTGGACCGAGATATTGCCATAGCGTTTTAGCTGGAAAATGGTAAATAATGAGATGGCACAAAGTCAGGGACAGTGTCAAAGCACATTTCAGAGGTGAAGGGGAAGACAGCCACCGTTATGCAGACGCTCTCGATGAGCTGGCAGCGTGAACAACTGAACTAGGGCTTTGCTTCGGGATGGCGGGTTGGCGGAACGGGGGGGGCGGGCGGACATAGCCTCGTGGGTACCGGGGTGCCGGGCGGGCGGGACATAGCCTCAGAGGTGCCGGGCGGGCGGGCGCCTCGGGGTGCCGGGGGCGGGACATAGCCTCGTGGGTGCCGGGCGGGCGGGACATAGCCTCAGAGGTGCCGGGCGGGCGGGACATAGCCGGGGGGGGGGCGGGGAACATAGCCTCGTGGGTGCCGGGCGGGCAACATACCTCAGAGGTCCGGGCGGGCGGGACATAGCCTCGTGGGTGCCGGGCGGGCGGGACATCTCAGGCCGGGCGGGCACGCTGGGTGCCGGGCGGGCGGGACATAGCCTCAGAGGTGCCGGGGGCGGGACATAGCCTCAGGGGTGCCGGGGCGACATAGCCTCATGTGCCGGGCGGGGACATAGCCTCAGGTGCCGGGCGGGCGGGACATAGCCTCAGGGGTGCCGGGCGGGCGGGACATAGCCTCGTGGGTGCCGGGCGGGCGGGACATAGCCTCAGGGGTGCCGGGCGGGCGGGACATAGCCTCGTGGGTGCCGGGCGGGCGGGACATAGCCTCAGAGGTGCCGGGCGGGCGGGACATAGCCTCATGGTGACGGGCGGGCGGGACATAGCCTCGTGGGTGCCGGGCGGGCGGGACATAGCCTCGTGGGTGCCGGGCGGGCGGGACATAGCCTCGTGGGTGCCGGGCGGGCGGGACATAGCCTCGGGGGTGCCGGGCGGGCGGGACATAGCCTCAGGGGTGCCGGGCGGGCGGGACATAGCCTCGTGGGTGCCGGGCGGGCGGGAGTTACCTTCGGAGGTGCCGGGTTGGCGGCAATATTCAAGGAAGTTGGCTGCAAAAAGAGCTCTGGTAAACGCAGCGTAATCAGTCTGGTTCAAGGTGTAGCTCATGGGAACAGTTGTCCAGAAAAGCTGCGCCGACACCATGATCGGATTATTGTGGTGGCTATACACGGCATTGTGGTACTTGCTATGCACGATATGTACAATGCCCGTGTCACCCGTCCACATCATGCACGCCATGCTGCCAGCTGACACGAAGGGCGGATTACACATAGAAGTGTAGGACAGTGCCTTGTAGGGTTCAGCATGCCTTGCAATAGGGAAGTGCAAGAGTTCAAGGGCTTAAACATCTTATGATGACCAGGTGGAAGGCATTTTTCCTGTACGAAGTCGTTGACTTTGGTAAGCTAAACGTGCTAAGCTACTAAGTATATTAGGCACAGTAAGTGACTTATTGCACTTTGTCAGGGTGCACTCCGTTAAGGATATACATCTCCAGATATCATGAACACCTGAAGTGATAATTGATAGAATCCATGAATATTTTGCTCAGCTAAATATACGATGTCTTGGAGACACTAAAAAGTTCTTCATACTCATCCCTGTATATGCACTAGGCCGAATTGGCACGGCAAACACGATAGGTTTACAACACGAAAGAAACGTTTTCATTCAACAAGTGACACATAATACGTAGCTTTTGCCGTAGCACATCTACATGAGGGAACCCTATGGGAGCTAAGAGACCTGCCGTATCACATAGGTCATTTAAACCACTTTTAAAGCGATTGGGTTTTTCAAACAAGATCAAGGCATGTGTATGTTTACGTTAAAGAAACCATACGTTCTAGTCTATGTGAGGTGGTTATGATGCCGAAGGCGGGTGCTGAGCGAGGGATCATCTCCAAGATGGTTGGGATGGTTTGATAGTCTTTGGCTTACTTTGCTCCTCCACAAGATAATTAATATTTTTTATTGGTACGGGTTGGCAAGACAGTTAATTTTGCCAGGGTGCTGGCACTAGCCTGCTCTTATGGAAGAACACCGATGGTTCTTCACCATGCAGGCAAGAAGGTAATTACCCACATCGCCTATCACGTCGGCTGCCTCTCATTAGCAATTAGTAGGGATTAGTATCATGCATCCATGCATGGTGGCGTGTGGGGTTAATAGGGTGTTGTGTAGCTTGACTCATCTACGTCTGCTCGTACATACATTTATGTATTCGTCTTACTCTATGTTACCTCCGTAAGCTCATCTACGTCCACCGCTGGATACACATTTACTTTAGACATTTTTATATCATTAGCAGAGATAAATTGCCAGGGAGGAGTATGTATTAAAGCCGTACATGACCATCAAGGTCATAACATGTGGGTTCAGCACGTAATTTTCTAGGCATGTGCACTTCTACGTTAAAGCAGTCTTACGCTATGGTGCACATGACGTTAGTTGCTGAAGGTGTGAGATGTGTGGGGACATCTACAGAGTTTTAGAGTGGTAGTTTACTTTACTCCTCCGCAAAATATCTTGAACTTGAAATCTCAAAGCGTTTTACAAGATAACTATTATCTTAAGCGAATTCACCGAATGCTAGACGTCTAAATCGAAAGAGCGTATTTTCGAAAGTCGAGAAAATTTGAACTCCCTGAACTGTTGAAAACCAGCCTTCTGAAGCCGTCGCTGCCATCATGCATATGCCGTTCAACGAATGTGAAGTTAGTCGAATTAAAATTATTGAACTGAATGACATGGAAAAATACATACTCAATAGGTGAGTGACTCAGCGTATTATATGATCGCCCAAATCTATATTTCTGACATAGACCCGATCATTGCTTGGACCTTTCAAGCAAGGCTTCGACAGCATCAACTTGAGGTCTACCGTTCATTAGCCAAGGGCGAGCTGGGAGGTCGGCTAACTCTGTCGCAGCCGCAATGAGCGCAACACACCACACACACTTTGGGAGATTATTTACGCGCACTTCTATCGATATTTTATCCTACAGTGTACTTTGAGACGGACCGAACTTCCAAGCCTGACCAGGCCCACGGCCGTGCACATGCTGCCAGAGCGTTTTCCGGATCCGTGCATTTTTCCGCGGATGTAGCCTGTGCATATTCCGGACCAGCTACATGTAGGACATTTAGGCAATTTCAGAATATCATGGTGGAACCTAGGCAAAAAAGTATCCCACTTTTCGAGGGATAACATTTAAATACCATGCTTAGTCTGTCGATAATTGCAGCATAACATAAAATGTTTGCATTGCATCTTTTTCATTGCAGGAACATATCCTTGAGATAATTGGTGCCTTCTGCAAAGCATTCAAGAGGTCGTTCAACTACTTAATGGCGAGCCGTCGCTTTGGTGTTGGCTCACGATGGATGACGTCGCGTCGTGGCCAGACCCCGTGGAAATGGCCAGCCGGCCACCCCGAGCCGGCCGCCACGTGTCGTGTGTTGCGGCCTTGTCCCAAACTGTCGGCCCGCTGCACCAGCCTTCGGGGTCGGTCGGTCGTGGCACTCGCCCGGGCATCGGGTCGAGGCAATCCGGTTACGCTTCCTCGTTTATGGCATATTCATGATCCTCCAGTTAGCCGCGCTCACACTGTCGGGAAAGTGGTAATCACCTCAGCCATGGCTTATTAATGGTCGACCGTGCGCTTTTACATCGAACAAAGTAGACCTAAATTGGTCTCGCATTGGGTGATAATGTTGTCTCGATTAGCAGGTATAATCTGACTGGTGGTGGTGTAAGCTGGCCGGTGGTACTGAAAGAAAAACATAGCAATCGTATGTACCAAACTGTTCACTTATTTTCCGATTAGCTAGCCTGTGCTACATTCGAGACAGCTAGATATGTTCTACTACAGAGACCTGTACACCAAACATATGAGAAGAAAACAATTCGAAATGCTGGCCCTACTGGTTGATAGCATAATTACAATGATCTAACTAGCGATGCTACAGATGACGCGATGAGTATTAGTCATAACATAACATTATCATCACATAGCAATAGTGATAACATAAATATTTTTGTCTTAAGCTGATCGAAGATGTACGATTCCTGGATGATTACCATCCTAATAAATGATTTTGGTAGCAGCAGCCAAAGGAAGGCACCATAAAAATAATCCGCTCTGAAGCTTACAGATTACTTGAAAAAAAATACATTGCGATTCTTATCAACGTTTGTTTAATACAATTCCTGTGACCAGGCATTGTAATTGAGGCTGCTCCGATGTTCCAGGTAACAAACAGCAAACGTGGTCGAAGGAAGAAAAACGCAAAGTGGCGGCCGAGACAGTGAGCTGACTGGAAGCCGACGTCATCATTTGATTGAGGATTACGCGATCTGACTGTATGGGAACCTGTTAACTCGATTGCCTGGAGCTCCCGTGATGTGGAAAGCTGCAGCTCCTGGAATCGGAAATACGGTAGGTTTTGGTTGTACAGCTGTTGTTCCACAATTTTATGTCTGTTTCGACGAAAATACATCGCAAGGTGATTTGGTGACTTCGTCAAAGCCGTGCTTCCTCCAGGTGATTTGGCATCACGGTTTTCTGATGCTCGAATTGTCACAGAGTTGATACCAACAAGGTGTTTTCTTCGGACGTCCGATATATGCTGTTGCGGTAAAACAGCAGTAGAAAATCTTGGGAGCACGATACGCGCACCTCTCGCGGGAATGTGGCCGACATGATATAGCTCTGGTGGATGTGGCCAAGCTGATGTAGCTCTGGTGGATGTGCCCAGGCTGATGCAGCTCTGGTGGATGTGGCCAGGGCTGATGTAGCTCTGGTGGATGTGGCCGGGCTGATGTAGCTCTGGTGGATGTTGCCGAGCTGATGTAGCCTCATATGACCAGATCGTGGCTCAAATGCACCTCTACGTCTTATTTCATCACACCAGGGCCAATCTAGCCTTGCAGGCATGCACCATAGCGAAGGAGAAATGTGATCAGCCATCTTTAAGGTAAAAATGCACTTGACACAGGCACTGTCTATGTCTTATCTTCTACGGTCTACGCAGCACAGGGGCTGTTGCACACGGCTGTGGCAGTTTTAAGATGGATTCTACTTAGATTGCTAAACAATGCATCTAATGTCGCAAACATGCAAACGTATGGGGCCGATAACCAGCGAAATGCGACGTGGTTCCACGGTCATGTATATAATGATACGGTGACAAAATGACAGCCTTTGTTCTGCAGGCAAGCATAGTAAGGCAATTTAATCACATCCATGAACGGGATCATGAACGCGAGCTGACACGCTTTGACGGCGGAATAAAATTGGATACTTTTTTTCCGGCTGACAACTCCCTTTTCGAATAGAGCATCACATAGTCCGCTCTGAACAAAATATGGTGTGCCCATGGTCACCAGTCTAACCGATGAGCCTCTCTCTGCAGGCATCCGTACCAGCGGGCCGTTTCCATAGCTGTCAGCTACGACTGTTGTTGTTGGCCTGCTCTGAAGCCTGCCTTTCTGGGTCAGCGACTGTTGTGATTGTTGCGCAACAGTGACATCTGGAGGTCAGCGGGTGGCGCGGCGCGGCCGATGCTTGACCCGAACCGTACTTTATTCGCCACGGTCGCGCTGGGCCGCGAGACGTGACGGTTAGTGTGACGTGACGTCGTGTACGGCGCGTGATGCGTCGGCTGCCACCCCCTCCCCCCTACACCACCCAGGGTCGGGCCAGGCCGTGTGTCTGGTGGTGGTGTGACGTGTCAGGGACTCCAGTCTTACCTGACCAAATTTGGGCTTCGGGTTGCTCAGAAATATAGCAATCAGGTAACATTTGGGATCGCAAGCAGCAAATTTCGAGAAATCTCCGTTTAATACTAATAGATAGGACGGCTCGGGAGTTGGAGCAGATTTCTCACGGTAATTTTTTCGCTCATCAATCCCAGCCATTAAACTACAAAATTGTGGCTAGGTGATTTTATGGAATTATTTATCATATTTGTCAATAGGCAAATTAAATCACAACGGAGAATGTAACGACGACGAATCACATGCGCGTCGGAGAATCAGCTTTTCCACTGTTTTGTGACGAAGAATGCAAAACAAACAAACCTTTTACAGTTAAAACTACATTCAACATAACTCACTGGTCGAACTAGCCGGTCGATTTGAGGGAGGGTAGCAACTTTTGGCTCCTCCTCAACCCTCCCCACCACTACCCCGAGTGGTGTACATAGGACTTGTGGCAGGATGAAGGGAAATTAATTTGAAGTGTGCCCAACCTTTACCTACTCCTACTTTTTGAAGTCACCGGATTTCGAAAACTACTTTGCCCAAGGTGCTCATTTGGTAACTCGATATCATTAATGACAGGGAAAGCTTCTGTGCCGTGAGGCCAAACTACCACCATCGTTTCTAAGTCAACAGAAATCAACCCCTCTTCTTGTGAAAAGGTTTTATACAGGTATACCTTGATAAATTAGCTCGCACTCTGACATTTAAATATGCATGACTTGCTTTAAGACGTTAATTTTTCAATTTCACGCATTGCGGCCAATAACGTCCAGTCTTCACCACATAAACATTCGCGCACGTGTACCTTGCTCATTCGTCGCTTCCGCCACGCTTCACGCGTTTCTGCGGTTTCTGAGGTTTCTGGGTCCTTTGCGTTTTGTTTGTTTATTGGTTGGTTCACGACACACTTTATGCACATTCACGGCTAATGGCTCCGCCCACACTGTTTCGCCGGTGGGCCGCGGTCCTTTGTGTTTTGATGGAAGGTACCTGGCTCCTTGTTGCGTAACGCGATTTGGTGCGGAAACTTGATGAATTCAACTCGAAGTTATTTGTCTTGTTCCCACATGGCTTTTTTCCAAAAGGAATCCGAATACCTCTCTGGACATTGATTAGTATGACCTGTTTTTGGATACCATCTATTTATTGATTAAAACAGTGATGTATTCATTTGAAAGATAAACCAAGCTTAACCTAGCATCTTAAACTAGCCTAAAGAAAAGAAGTACAACCAAGGAAACACTACAACATTACAAGAAAACTTAACCTAGCAACCTAACCTAAAGAATAGACGGAAAATTAATTAAACATCCCAGACCCTTCTGAACATCAATTTTAAAGTAAGGCGAGGTTCCAAAGACAAGCTGATATATGCTCTTTGTAAATTGCTCAGAATTTGACCTCGTGACATCATCTGAGATCACGCTGAGAAATAGCGATCACCTCAGCTTTCGCCCATGCGCATGCTGGCTAAGTCAACCACTCTGGTCCACGTCAGTGCCAATCGCACCAGGCCAACCACGTCAATGCTGGCAGCAGCCAGTGGCTCAGCTGGCGTTGTGTGCTGGCTGCAGCTGAGGGCCAGATGCATAGTGAGATGACTGTGGTTTGGCGATGGGCGATTTTGAAGTTTGCTGCTGCGCAGTTCAGGGGAATTTAGCGTTACTCGACTATGAATTATGCTGTTAGCGATGCGCATGGCTACACCATATTTCCAGGTTGGGCTCCTCACATTGTTGATATGCCATGTGTAACTCGAAACACTGTTCCAATTACAGTCTGGTTCGCGAAAATTAGTTCCTTGGACCGGGGATGCTAATGTTTATTTTGTCGTAGTTATTCTGATTTAAACGCGTGGAATTTGCTTGGAATACCATCGATTCTCAAGCATACTAAGCGACCCATTGCCGTTCGTGATTAGCATCTGTTGGTGCTTTTATATAGGAGTGGTGTCGGTGTCGCGTGGGGGGGGGGGTGGATTCCGTGGATGGTGAGGTTGGCACGTGGTAAGTCACACAGGACTGGTTGACGGGCTTTGGTGGTACGGGGCCTGGAAGGGGAGGGGGTGGGGTGGGGGTGAGTGGACTGTGTGGCGACGGGAGCGGGATTTGCGCTTGTGAGGTGAGGTAGGTTCGGTCGGGATTGGTATGGCAGGGGTGGTAGGTTCAGTCTGGATGGACTGGATAGATGTGGTGGGTTCGGCCTAAATGGACTGGGGGGGGGGCTTGGAGAGCTCGGGCGAGGTTTTGTGCAGGGTTTGGGTGGTGGCGCAGGAGGTTGTGGGAGGGTTGTTCTGGCAAGAGACGGTGGCCGTCTGCTTATGGACAGTCCGTGTGGCGACTGAGGAGGCCTTGGGATTTGACCTTGGTTTGGGCCATCCCGATGGGCATAGCAGGGGCCGGGGCTCGGGGAGCGAGTGCCGGGAAAGCGTCGAGGTGGCGGGGTGGATGCTGACCGATTGGAGGCAGGGTGGCGAAAGGGAGCGGCCAAGTCCTGGAGGACATGGGAGGATACCACGAAGGGAGTGGCTGGAAACCTTATCTGGGTTTGAGGGGAGGGGAATTGCGTTTTGTGAAACGCAAGTGTTGGCGTGCTGTGTTGTGCGGTACACCCCGTACTGCCTCATATCGGCACAGCTCCTTATCGAATGTCCACTTGAGGAAGTCAGGGTCGATGGCGGGATGGGCCCGTCACGGGCTACAATTTCACTTTCGGTCGGCGTGCAATTAGAAATCGAGAAATGTGCTGCACACCGGCCGCAACGTGACTCCTCTGACGCACGTTCACCGTGGCCGTAGCGCATGCAGCGGAGACAGCGTAGTTAGAGAGGAACGTAGCGA
The DNA here is from genome assembly GCA_034440575.1 of Imbricaverruca yamaguchii. Classification (NCBI taxonomy): domain Eukaryota; kingdom Metazoa; phylum Arthropoda; class Thecostraca; family Neoverrucidae; genus Imbricaverruca; species Imbricaverruca yamaguchii. The sequence continues at coordinate 338,388 of JAOTOL010001462.1, read as the reverse complement.
CGCAAGTCGTACTGCTTCTTGTGCATGTGTACGTGAGTTGGAAGCTGTTATATGCTGAATGTCAGTGCCAGCACATCATGTGTGGTTATGCCTACAGTCTGATGTGTTCCACTGTGGCTGTGGCGTCGAGGGACGCTGTGGCACCAAGCAATGCTGTGGTGTTGCCGAGTGGAATCTTATCCAGCTCTTGGGCGAAGATGTAGCTCCGGCTGGTGTTGATGGTGCGGTGCAATGTGAACGAACAGATTGTTGTTTTGACTGATTTGACGGACAGAAACGAACTGATTGTTTAATGTGTTTGTGGCGAGTAGTGTTCGTGTAGCGCCGCTGTTCTGTGTGTGTACGACGGTGTGGGTGATGTACCGAGTGATGGTGGAGTGTGGTGTGTTCATGATGTGGCGTAGCGTTTGTGCGAGAGTGAAGGAAGACCCTCGTGTGATGGTGTGTTGTGGCTCGGTGTAGGTGCTTACTAGGTAAGCGCCTCGTGCAGAGTGGGCGTTAGAGGCCGGTGTGGATGTCATCGTGTTAGGGTCTGGCCTGCCCCATCAGCAACGTGCCCTGTGCCCTTCTGACTGAAAACAAATCCCGGATTCGTTGCACCCTGAACCGAGCTATCGCCGTGTGGTTTCTGTCCCGACCGCAATAGTCCAGAACAGGCTCGGCACCGTTAACTTTTCTCCGTGGGGTAACTGTTAGCTGGGAAACGAGAAGTTAGGGATTTGGTGTGGGTGGATTTCCTTTTCGAGTCGCAGGGGTGTTAGTCGAGTGTCTGGATCCCCTGTTGCTCGATGTCTTCTTGACTTCTACAAGCTTCCCAAAGGAAGGATCTCGTTGACATATATATATATATATATATATATATATATATATATATATATATATATATATATATATATATATATATATATATATATATTTATGTATAAAAGTATGCATATATATATATGCGAACGAACTATATATTAACCTCAAAGTCTGTATGGCGTGGCGACAGTACTCCCATGACATCGGCCGTGCAAATTGCGGATTGTCTCTGAAGTTAAGACGGAAGTCCGTGCGCGTATCAGTCTTCGGCGGGGACAGGTGGAGAGGGAGGACGGCGGCACAGGAGGGCTGCCACACCGTGCGCGTGCGTTCCTACGTGGCGATGGCGTGGCGATGGCGTGACGACGCCCTCCATTGCGGCCGCGCGGCCGCCGCCGCGCCGGGCCTCACTGTCACATCACGTGCCGAAGACGTGGCGACGCCCTCCATTGCGACCGCTCGTCCGCCGCCGCGCCACGTCACGTCACGTCACGCCATGCTCTCGCCCAGGCAACAAGCAGCGCCGATGCGCCCGGGTCAGCCGGCGTCTCCCATTGCCAGCGGCGGTCGTGGCGCACGGGCCGCGTTTTTGCGGCGTGGCCGTTGCGCGTCGCCGCCTGACGTAAGCCGCAGGATCGCAGCCAGCCGGGCCGTTCGGCCGCCGCCGGCACGGCCGGCGCTGGCCGCAAAGTCTGAATGACGAGACGGCAGCTGTTGACAGAGGTGGCAGAGACACGTGACCTGCATGCGGTGCGGCCGGCCGCACTGGCCGCGCTGGTCTGCCGTGCACGCCCCCGCTCGGCACGTGCAGAGGACCGGCGACCGCCGGCCCCAGACAACTGCGGCTGTAGTAACTATTGTGGCAGGCACTGAGTAAGATTATGGTATCTGGACAAAAAAGAAAAGGGTGTTTTCCATTTAATACCCTAGAAATCGATTGCTGAGGGAGATAACTTTTTAAAACTTCAACTCTAATCCTGTTTACGTTTGTTTAGTTCCATGAGATAATAAATATAGGTATGTGCGATATGATTTCCATGCACACACATACATACACACAAATATACACACATACACACATATGTATATATATATATATATATATATATATATATATATATATATATATATATATATATACCGTGACAATAAAGCGCCCTACCTTCGCCGCAGGCTGTTTATTGGATGTCATCATAACAAATTTGCCCATCTCTGTCGGCAGAACCAGAGTGAGTTTCTTCCACTACAGTCCCCACATATTTTCGTATGTTCCATTAAAGTAACCAGGTCTGCCTCAGCTAACACCGTGATAAAGTCAAGTTCTTTCGGACGAGTGGATACATCGGAACTGACCCTTGACCTTGGTGAGATCGACTGGGTCCATGTCACTGGTCGCATCTCAGCAACTGACAAATGGGACACCCTGCTGAGATTGCTGACACCTGTTCTCGACGAGCACCTGCCACTAAGAAACATCAAAATTTGGAATAAAACAGCACCACATGTTAGCCAAGCTACCAAACAGCTCACGCATCGGCGAAATGTAGCCTTGGACTTGCAAGATAGAAAAACATACCAAGTACTTAACCGACAAGTTCAATCAGCTATTAGAGCTGATTGTAGGGAAGATATTAGCGGAAAGATAGCTCAGAAATGCCCACCAGCCGCGTGGCCTGCTATCAAGCCCATTATCGACACCAAAAAAGGCTCTTACAACGTTCAACCTCAGGTCCTACCTGAGCAGCTAAATAAATATTTTGTTAGTGTCGGACCAAAATTATCAGCAGTGGTCAAACGCCAGGCAAACATGCCCGAACAGACACCTCCAAGTTGCCGGCTATCGCACATAGATACTTTATAGGTGCTGGTAGAGCCAGCTCCTAGAAAGTATCTCCAACATCTCTTGAACTGTTCGCCAAAATCGTCATCGACATGAGAAGCACAGGTGCTTGCGGACCCGACGGGATCTGTATTAAGGTCATCAAATTTCTGTTTTTTTTTTTGTCGGGGAAGTGCTGCTTGACATCATAAACACATGTCTGACTACAGCTGATATCCCCTCCACTTGGAAACAGTCAATTGTAACTCCCATTCACAAATCAGGATAACCTTCGGATTCCTCTAATTTTAGGCCCATCGCATTGGTTCCGGCTATCGCCAAGATCACTGAGAGGTTGGTGCAGAAACAATTTTAGAACTACCTGATCTCAAACCACCTACTGGCCCAAACTCAACACGGCTTTAGACCATGCCACTCTACGGAAACCGCTCTTTTATCAGTCACGGACGAAATACTACCAGCAATGGACCATTCGGAAGTAACTCTCCTTTGCATTCTGGACCTCAGTGAATGTTACGACGTAATAGACCACATCAACCTGCTCCCCAAACTCGAACTCCATGTAATCGATACCGACTAGTTCAGGGCATATCTGGGGGATCAAACGCAAGGTGTTAGCATCTCAAATCAATGCGGAAACAGGCATCTATCTTCATTTCTCCCAAACAACATAGGTGTCTTTCAAGGCTCATAATTAGGTCCACTCCTCTATTGTATCTTTTCGAACAACCTCAATTTGCACGTCCCGATAGCATACATCACTCAGTTCGCAGACGACACCTAGGTCTTTCTCTCCGGTCGCAAATCTGATCTCCCAAATCTGGTGTCAGATGGAGACATGTCTGAACCAGCTCTCCGCCTACTTCCTGAATAACGGTTTGAAGGTGAACTCGACAAAAACTCAGCTTCTTACGCTCGGATCGCGTCAAAATCTTCGCAATATTACGCCGATACGAGTGTGCTTTAGGGACGCCGTGATGGATGAGAGCCATTCGTGTAAGAACCTTGGAGTGACATTTTATCGCCACATGTCGTGGGATTCCATGTAGCTGTTGCGTGGTCTGCATTTGATCCAGTGGTCCGCAAGTGCACTAGATTCCTTCTGGCCCTGAACCATCTGCGTCACCATCTCCTCACCAGTATCCTCTTCACTATAGTCAATGGCCTAGTTATATCCAATATCCGCTACTACATATCTGTTTACTGGAACGGGTGGGCAGCAAGCATCCACAGACTAGACAAGATCATTAACTTCGCCACTAGAGTCGTGTCAAGTCTACGGATATTGGATCATATTTCTGGTGCCCGTAACGAGTTCGGGTCTCCTTCTCCCCGCAACTGATCTGCATCTATTTCACAGCCTTACTTGCTGCTCCACACAGATCATTCTGACGGATGGGCCAACGCACATTGGCGGTCAAATCACTGCAAACTACACACTGCGAAACCGCCACACACGTGCAGACGACCACCTGCCAGCCATACACAGAGAAGATGGCCGCAGGAGAATTTCTCTACTCATCTGTCAATGCGAAGTTAAGGTGTCACTCTGTAGATTTTAAAATATAATTGGCATTTATATCCATTGCTTGTGTGAAATTCGTGCGGTACCACGAAACGGTACTCTCGAGGAAAAAATCACTAAAATCCAAGCACGCGCTTATAAATTGACTCACATGTTAACCCGTCCCGTCTCGGGAGGGAGGTCTTCGACCGCCCCCCTCAGGTTTGTCGCGGATAGTGGATGAAAGCGCGCGGCAGCGCGCCCAAATGTGGCATAACTTTTCCAACATCAATTTGGCACGCTGATGAAAAATTTTGAAGTCAGGTCATCTACGGTCAACGAGTTAGTCAAGGTGAAGTGAGGTCACCTCCAAAAGAGTTCAACCAGTCGTCACACTTTAACGGATACAGATATCTTAATGAAACTTTCAGCGTTCGCTTATCTTTGGGGATGCAAGAAAACGTACTAGTGGAATTTTTCCTTTTTTCGTTTTTGACTACATACATATTTTGCATATTTGCCAATTGCAGTTCAAATGGAAGATTCTGGCTAAAGTAAGCATTTTTTGTTAGGGCAAGTTGATCTCCAAAAACGTTTCTCAGTCTGTTCTACCCAGCGGAAAAGGAAAATTAAAGAAAACTTGAAAACTCAAAATTTTGAAATTAAAAAAAAATTGTATTTTGATTTTGGGGGCCAAAAGAATGTATGGCCCTGGTCGATTTCGCTGTCTTTTCTAATTCCAAATAAGTTTTTTCCATTTTATATATCCCCAAAATGAACTCCCCAGAGCCAAAAACATAATGTAAGTCGTGAAACGTTTTGAAAATCTAGCCCCCTAGTGACGTTACTTTTGGGGTGAAATTATTTTGGGGGTGGATCCAGACCCTACTCGTCAAGCGCTTTCCGATGACACCTATTTCGTTTTCTTGCGACGCCTAGTTTGGATTTTAGAGGGGTTACTATCCCCCCCCTCCCGAGACGGTTTGTGAGGATCTGACCGGAGAGACGGCGCGGGTTAAGGTAGCGATAAATGGCCAGGGAATGCATCGCGAAGGTTAAGTATCACTGTCAGTCACTGTGTATTGAGGATGAGAGACCTCACCTGGGAACGACTCCCCAGACTGAATGCGAAGCGTGATTGACGGACGTGACACCTGGGACTTCCGCTATGCTATGCTGCTATGGCTTTGTACCTTAGTTGCCTTGTACCTTGACGTGTGTGGCAATTTCGAATCGCGATTTTCTAGTCTTGTTGCTTTAGGCCGAATTTACTTATTGCATCACACGGATTATCGGCCTAGAATGCTGAAAAATATAAACCGTATCTAATTGCTAATGCATGATCACTTAGTTTAGTTAGTAGACGAAATGTCGCGAACTGTGTCACTATTATCGGTTGCCTGATAAATGAACTTAGCGATCCCAGTACACGTAACTGACGAGAAAACAAAACACCATCTCCATCCCTCCCCTATCGTTCACTATTCCATGCACTCGGCACCGATTAAATCTGTCTAGCCAGCAAGTGATTCTACTGATATGGAGCACTTACTTGTCCCGTGCACCTGTGGGTTGGTGTTATGTGGCCAACGCCAACGATTCGAGCTCTGTGGTCTTGCTCACAATAAGCATACTCTTCCAGGAAATTTGCACTTGCACGCTGCAATGGTGAGAATATGAAGGTAAACGGGCTATGGGTCAAACGAAAAAAGGATGCATAGAATTGCATGCTGAGTTGTGCGCAGTTCTACACGACACAGGTTGCGGACCCAGACACAGTTCTACACGACACAGGTTGCGGACTCAGACACAACTCTACACGACACAGGTTGCGGACTCAGACACAACTCTACACGACACAGGTTGCGGACTCAGACACAACTCTACACGACACAGGTTGCGGACTCAGACACAGTTCTACACGACACAGGTTGCGGACTCAGACACAGTTCTACACGACACAGGTTGCGGACTCCGGACACAGTTCTTCACGACACCTGCTGCGGACTCAGACACAGTTCTACACGACACAGGTTGCGGACTCAGACATAACTCTACACGACACAGGTTGCGGATTCAGACACAGTTATACACGACACAGGTTGCTGATCACAGTTCTAGCCGATACAAATTATACCGGACGATACCCAAACATAGTTCTACACGACACAGGTTGCTGATCACAGTTCTAGCTGATGCAGATTATACAGGACGATACCCAGACACAGTTCTACACGATACAGGCTGTCGACCCAGACACCAATGCACGACCTAGGTTATTGATGTTGCGGCACTTTTTCCGGATTTTCTTTTTGTGCTCAGATCAGAACTAGTATTCAAGCGCCAGGTGTATTTTCCGCCAAATCAACAGTCATTTAGCAGCCTGTCACGCAACGCCAGTTCGGTTCTTCAGACGCCCTGTGGTAGACCGTATCTTGCGCCGCGGCATGCATCGCCGCCAAGTTCGACGTATACACCTGTGCATTGTGTCGAGTGTGTTGCACCCCATCTCCGCTGTATCCACTCGTACGTCTACGATGACACACGGTGTCAGGGGAGCAGAAGACACAGCAGAGGTGTTGCAGACGTGTCAGGTGTCACAGGCGCCACAATGCCCGGCAGACGTGTCAGGTGTCACAGTGACCATAATGTGCGACATACGTGTCAGATGTCACAGGCGCCACAATTTGCCAGCAAATATGTCCGGTATCACAGGCGCCACAATGTCCGGCAGACGTGTCAGGTGTCACCGGCGCCACAATGTCCGGCAGACGTGTCAGGTGTCACAGTCGCAACAATGTCCGGCAGACGTGTCAGGTGTCACAGTCGCAACAATGTCCGGCAGACGTGTCAGGTGTCACAGTCGCAACAATGTCCGGCAGACGTGTCAGGTGTCACAGTCGCAACAATGTCCGGCAGACGTGTCAGGTGTCACAGTCGCAACAATGTCCGGCAGACGTGTCAGGTGTCACAGTCGCAACAATGTCCGGCAGACGTGTCAGGTGTCACAGTCGCAACAATGTCCGGCAGACGTGTCAGGTGTCACAGTCGCAACAATGTCCGGCAGACGTGTCAGGTGTCACAGTCGCAACAATGTCCGGCAGACGTGTCAGGTGTCACCGGCGCCACAATTTGCGGCGTGATCACACGACAGTACAAATACGGCCCGAATGTAAACGTGTTGCGAGACACTCGTGAGGCGGACGGAACCTTTTGGTACGGTCTTGGGAAAAGCCCGTTTTGGAGTGCCTTTGAATGAACACGCACAAGAGATCTCTTCGTGGAAAGAGCAGAATATCGGAGCGATGATGAAAAAAAAACAAACAAAAGAAAACTGAAGAGAATGCAGCAATGAGGAAGCTACAGCTGCGAATCGTTCATGGCTAGTAAGTCGCTTTGGCAAGCTTGGGATGCCGGGTTCTCCCGTGCAAGAGGAGAATGAGAATACAGCGTCACCAAAGATTGTGTTGGCAATCATGGAATACGGTGCATGGCAACGCACTACCGCGTGGCATGCCTAATAAGGCATCCTTTGTCGACCTTATTGAACAACGCATCTCAAGATGGTCAGATCACTTCTCCATAATCTCCTAAGAGAGAACATGCGATACCTGTTTTCGCCGAAATCGCCAATTGTCGGCAATTTTGGGCCACATGATGACCGCAAGTGCTTGATGCTTGATATGGAATAATGATGGACAAATCAGCTGACCCGTTTCCATAAGCCACTGCTATTTCCAATATCAATCGATGTGGTCGACTGAACTGAACGCCGAATGACCTTGTTCTGCTTTTCAATCACTTTGGGGTTAATTTGGACGCCAAGACCAGCTTTGGAATTCGTTTTCAAGTAAAAATTAACGAAAGTAGGGTTTTCTGGTGCTCTTTTGAAAGTTCCCAAAGCGAATTAATTACTTCATCTTCATTTTACTCTTAATCCATGCGCTTAAATACAGCAAGTCTCTTATCGTTGGCATCTACAATGGCATGCGATGGCATGCATGACATACAATGGCAAATGTTCCATGTTTGTATGCGTCGTGCGCACCAATGCTTTACGTCGGTATGCAATTGCACATATAATTGTCGATTTGTGTCAGAATTGTCCTTTAAGATTAACTAAGAGGTTAACCAGGAATTTCCAGCATACGAATCTAGGGATTTCGCCACGTGAAGCATGTTAACTGTAGTGTCATATCGCTACCGGACTTCATTTGGAAATGCAAGGTGGTCGTACCAGGCACCGTCCCCGCCCCGTACTGACGAAGATGGCCGAACGCTGTGCACAGGCAAAGGTCTACACATAGCGGAATTGGCTGTAAGAAGATTGGACAACAACTTCGCTCCAGTGCAAGCAGTGAAAAGGAACAGCAGTGACTAGAACACTCCTGTTCGACATTTTTGTCTCGCCGGGCTTCCCACATAGCCGGGTTTGCTTCTCAGAATCGTCTGTTTTTCGGTGTTTCACCCCGACTCAAGCTGCACACCCAGCATGATAATTGATTCTGCGAATGTATGTCATCAGCGAGCGAGCGTGTGTGTGTGTGTGTGTGTGTGTGTGTGTGTGTGTGTGTGTGTGTGTGTGTGTGTGTGTGTGTGTGTGTGTGTGTGTGTGTGTGTGTGTGTGTGTGTGTGTGTGTGTGTGTGTGTATGTATGTGTGCGTGTGTGCGTGCAGGTGTGCGTGTATGTGTGTGTGTGTGTGTATTGCGAGTGCATATGTGTGTGTGTGTGTGTGTGTGTGTGTGTGTGTAAGACGAGCGGCTGGAAAAAGTGAAGGTTAGTCTGACCTTTTGTGGATGTTTACAGTGGCGATTGAGGCTAACTTGTGGTATTTCGTTGCATGCATGCAGCCCGGCTGTGTTTGCTTGCAGGTTGGACGTTTGCACTGCTTCTGCACACTACTCATCTCGTGACCTGGGTCGTTGTCGACGGTGCCTGATTTATCGAGGAAATGCATCACACCTGCACGATGGATTGTGTGAAATGCGCATCAGCATTACGTCATCATCCACTTTCAAGAGTGCATTAGTAGGTGGATAAGATATTCGCCTTCAGATATGTATCTTTATGTCTACTGGAGTTAACACATAATTAGGGAACAAATTGAGTTGGTAGCTATTGACCGAGATATGCACTCACTTTTCTAAGTCGCAAACATTTTTCGTTCAGTATGAAAAATACACAAACTTTTTGAGGGCGTGGGTAGGTTGAGGCGATCTTAATGTTAAGCACAGCAATACGCATAGCGCTATGCTGGCATTTTCTATGCTATTCTTTGCCGTGGTAGTACCTTCGACTCCTTTTGCAACCCACCATATGCCCACTAAAGAGGCCCAAACTGCAAAAAGTTTGAAATGTCTTGTTCCTAAAGGGTGCCCCTATTACATACCTCATGGTAAGTTTCTCTGCCAAAAAAATTGGACCATTGAAACAATTTTTAGAGGTGGCTCCAAAATGCACGTTTGTTCCCATAGCTGTTCTGCGTACTACCCTACCCGTCAACGCGACGCCTTTTTTGTATCACTGAACGTTCGATGCTTAATAACCTGCTTACATCTTAACCCGCGCCGTCTTTCCGGTCAGATCCTCCCACCCCGTCTCGGGCGGGGGGGGCGGTTGAAGACCGCCACCTCTAAAATCCAAAGTAAGCGTCGCACGAAAACGAAAGAGGCGTCATCGGAAAGCGCTTGCCGAGTAGGGTCCGGGTCCACCCCAAAACTATTTTCCCCCAAAAGTCACGTTACCAGGGGGGCTAGATTTTCACTTCTCACGGTTTACATTATGTTTTTGTCTCTGGTAAGTTCATTTTGGGAGATATATGAAAAACAAAATTTATTTGGAATGAGAAAAGGACAGCGAAATCGACCAGGGCTATAATTATTTTGGCCCACAAGAATAAAATTTGTTTTTTTTTCACCAAATTTTGAGTTTTCCGTTTTTTTAAATTTTTATTTTCCAATGGGTAGAGCAGACCGAGACACGTTGCTGGAAGTCAACTTTCCCTAATAAAAAATGCTTACTTTAGCTAATAAAAATAGCTTTAAAAAATACCTAATAAAAAATACAGAATCCAGTATTTGAAATGTAATATAGCAAATACGCAAAAGTTATATGTAGTCAAAAACGAAAAAAGAAGAAAATTTCCACTAGTACGTTTTGTTGCATCCGTAAGTATAAGCAAACGCTGAAAGTTTCATTAGCCCGTCCCGTCTCTGGGGGGGGGGGGCTTCAACCGCCCCCCCCCCCCTCGGGTTTTTCGCGAATAGCGGACGAACGGCGCGCGGCAGCGCGCCCAAATTTTGCATACCTTTTTCCATATCAATTTGACATGCTGATTCAGAATTTTTAGGTCAGATCATCTAGGGTCAACGAGTTCGTCAAGGTCAAGTGAGGTCACCTCCAAAAAAGTTCAACCGGTCGTCACGCTTTAACGGATACCACTCGGCTTCAATGCATCACCTGAAGTAATAACTGAACTTCCACGATGTCGTCTAAGCTTTTTGAATTCGCTCCAGTTCTTCATATCTCTTGCATTATGTCTGGAGGTATGGTGTTCTGGATGCATATGGCGCATACTTTTCGTTCATACATAGCTAATGCAACAATACATACATACATATATATATATATATATATATATATATATATATATATATATATATATATATACATATATTTGTATGTATTGTTGCATTAGCTATGTATGGCCGAATAGTACGCGTGCATATGTATCTAGAACACAACATCCTCAGACATAACGCACATAATGCAAGAAATATGAAGAAGAGGAGCGAATTCAGAAAGCTTAGCCGACATCGCCGAAGTTCAGTTGTTACTTCAGGTGATGCATTTAAGCCGAGTGGTTGGCTATGAGCTTTGCATTGAGCTTCTATTTGTCTGCAGTTATGGTGCGGGCGCTCATGGAGTCAAGAGAAAAATAGGGTGCTGCTTGGCTGGCATTGCATGCTGACGTGGCCTGATTGCATCATGGGTAGGAATGCGGGCGATCACGTTAGGCCTCTCTCATGCCGGGCCTGCATGATTGCTGCATCGCATTCTCATGCATGTCCGTGCTATATTAAATAGCATATTGGCTGATTGGTTCGGCATCACACCGATCATCTCCGGCTATTCAGCTGATGTTACTCTTCGTACAGGGTGCTGGCGGTCAACCGCTCATTTCCCATTCTGGACATTTCGCGCTCTCTTTCAGCTCCAGCTGAACCCAACTACCATTCATGATTCGTGTTTGTTTTGCGTTGCAGATGTTGTAATACGTCGGCCCTGGTAGCGGAAGTCGATGTTAAGTGTCGTGAAGCGTCTGCGCACGCAACGCCCGCCGTCCTCCACTCAGCTCCTCTGTGAGGGGGAGATGCGCGATCGCTAGGCTGCGGCTGCAGTGCAGCTGAATGCAATCTCCAGGTGAATTGCACTGCAGCCCATTGCCATTTCTGGCCGCCTCCGACTCTCTGTCCCGGGGCACCACCACGGAGGCGCATCTCGCAGCACAGCCGAATCCAATAACATGTCGTCGCGGGTGTTGTTTTGTATGCTTTTGGTGAGGCACTTGCTCCCAGATCTTGGCTGTGCTCTCCCAACAATTCCAAGTTCAACATGGAGCCCTATGCGGTATGCCCCCAATCCACTTAGCTTCGCCAATCGTCTTCATGTATTGTGTCCTCCCAATAATTTACAGAAACCTACACCTATGCATATTGTCGCTTCCTGCACGATGCTGACGTACGACGTGGCTTCCTCACAATCATGTGATGCTGACGTATGCTGTAGCTGTCTCACACTCATGTGATGCTGACGTGCGCTCTGGCTGTTCCACACTCATGTGATGCTGACGTGTGCCGTGGCTGCAACACTCATGTGATGCTGACGTACGCTGTGGCTTCCTCACACTCATGTGATGCTGACGTACGCTGTGGCTGTCTCACACTCATGTGATGCTGACGTGCGCTGTGGCTTCCTCACACTCATGTGATGCTGACGTACGCTGTGGCTTCCTCACACTCATGTGATGCTGACGTGTGCCATGGCTGCAACACTCATGTGATGCTGACGTGTGCCGTGGCTGCAACACTCATGTGATGCTGACGTGCGCTGTGCCTGTCAGATACTCATGCTTCTAACAAAGGCGACAAATCGGTAACACTCATATCCGTTGGTGAGCACTCGTATTTGTTCGCATCTTTGAGAGTGCCAACATTTCCAGCCTTCTGTTTGCTTTCCTGTGCGTTTTCCGTCTCGCCCCCCGCCCCCTCCCCCGCTCCACGTTCTCGGTCTCCTAGTGATTCTGACTAAATGTCTCCCACCATCTCCATAGTTTCCACATCCACACCCTACCCATCAGTAAATGCCTTCTATCGAATCTGAGCGTCATTCAACGCCTCTGAATTTCTTCCACCGCCAATCTCCCACCATCTCTGGGCTCCTCCCGCCTGCAGTCTGCCCATCTTTGGGTATCTCACGTTCGATCCGAGCGTCTCCCACGCACAACATTCTACCGGTGGTTCCTACCGTATCTGAACGTCTCCCAGCAACGGTCTACGACCATTTCAGGATATTCTCCATCATCCCTGGGTGTGTCTCACCATCTCTGGGTGTGTCTCACCACCTCGGGATATTCCCACCATATCTGGGTGTTCCCATCCACCGCCTACCCACCTATGGGTGTCTCTCACTATCTCTGGGTGCTTCCCACCATCCCTGGCGTCTCTCATCATCTCAGGATGTCTCACACTCTCTCAGGATGTCCACTACCATTTATTGGTGCATCTCACCATCTCTGAGTGTTTCCCACCATCTCGGGGCGTCCCTTGCCATCGCAGGATGTCTCCAACCATCTATGGGAGTATCTACTATATCAGGGTGTCTCCACAATATCAGGGTGTCTCTACAATCCCAGGGTGCCTACCACCACCACGGGGCGTCTACCACCTGCAGTCGGTTCCGGTTTCTGGGCGGCACCGGCATAGCCTCAGCCCGGCGCTGTTGCCGTCGGGTGTCGACCAGGATACAGGGACACCTCCCCAGCCGTAAATCAGCGCTGTCCGCACGCCGGGTGGCGGTGTATCATCAGTCGGCCATCGCACGTGAGTGGGGGGGGGGTGCTGCCGCCATGCTTGAGTTCACAGTGGCCAGACGTGGCCGTTGCCGAGACGAGGTGACACCTGTCCTGTCGGCCACCGTTGGACCTTCGCGACAGCCGACATCGTCTGGCGGTGGTGTCGACAGCGGGGAGCGACCGACTGGCGTGTGGTCCAGGTGGCCTTGGTCAGGGGCGGATCTAGGGGTGGGGCAGAGGGGCCGTAGCCCCTCCCTACCAACAGGTCGTTTTTAACCGATATTTTGCACTAAAATGACATGTTATCGAAATCGGAGATATGTTACTACATCAATATTGGCTTGACAGACCTGATGTACGTTAGCACCTGAAATCTGATGCGATTTTTTTCGACTCGAAGTTTTTCAGTTAGCCCCTCACAAATCAGGACTCTGAATCCGCCCGTGGCCTTGATGACTGGGTGGGTGGACCTGGACACCTGCTCGGACCATCGGCCTGGCACCGGGTCACATAAAGTAATGGCAGCTCAGTCAAGTCTGGACGGAAACGTTGGTGCAGCGGTCCGTGCTATGCACAGGAAGCACAGCTCCGTCATGCACGAACAGCTCCCAAGTTCTCCCAGGAAAACTGAGGCCAGTGCTTCAGGGTGTGTGGGTCCAACTTCAGGATGTATGGATCCTACTTCAGAGTGTGCAGATCCCACTTCGTTTCTCGCCCATAACGCACACGCCGTCACAGCGTTTCCAAACGCACCCGCACACACAAATCACATCACTCCCCGGCCATACATAGACGTTGACTCCATCTGCTCTGAGACTCTTTCCCTCCATCTGCACATACGTACACAGGCAACACTTGGTGCTGCCCACCAAGCGCTGCAAGCGGGACCTCTGCATAGTTCTCCAGCACGTCCGCTATACTGGCGAGTCACTGCCGCCGAGGCTGAATGATGGAGGCGCTAATTCTTGTCATTATCGCAGCTCTGCAGCTGAATATGGTCGTCCAGTGGCCGCTATCCCTCTGCAGCTGCACGTTTTTATACGGCCGACTGGGGGTCAAGTGCCCCTCCTCCAGACCCATTCAATTTTGCTTCCCCGTGCGGCACCTGAATCAAGGTGCCCCTCAAGAGGAGCAAAAAGAAAGCCTAGGCCTCCTTCCTCACACAGCTTTAGATACACCTATTGCATGTCAACCTCGGACCTAGCAGACAGGTCATGTACCTGCCCTAAATTGATCGTGAGTGCCATTTGGAAGCTTTTAAATGCCACTTTGACGGCTTGTTGTTCCCTTCCGCAGCTCTTGTCACCTATTGTGCGGTTAGGGCGAAGCCTGGAAACATCAGAAATGCCCTTCAAGCCACAGAATGCTTCTCAAGAAAGTGGAATGTCCCTGTTACTACTAAAAATGCCCTTGTTCACGTTACAGTGACTTTCCCGTAAGTCGACGTGTCCTCAGCTGGCTTAAATACGGCCTTAGTGGGTTACATTGCGCTCAAACCAGCTCGGAGTGCCTTTCAGATACCTTCGAATGACCCTTTGATAGCTCACTGAGCCACGCTGGTGGCTCAAGTTTCCCACTGGACGGCTAGGGCGTGGCCTAGGAATGACAAGAATGCCCTCTAAAGCTCAAAGTGCCCCTAATCAAAGTGGAATTATCCTACCGCTAGTTAAAGTGCCTTTCTTGCAAGTCGAGGTACCCTCAGATGAACTTAGAACCGTCTTTATCAGATTACGTTGTCTTTAATCCAGGCCAGTGTCCTTCCAAAGACTTCGAATGTCCTGTTAACGACTTGCTGTGCCCTTTTGGCAGCTCAGCCTATCTATGCCTGGCTATGGTAGGCTATTTGGCTGCTAAGGCGAGGATTGAGAATATAGGGATACCTTTCACAGCTCCAAGAGCCCCTGGTTGACTTTACAGTGGCTCTCATTTGTGTCGAAGTACATTCGAGTAAGCTTGGATAAGCCCTTAAGCGGTCTAGGCTAAGCTGGCCTCCATCCAGCTCGATGCTCTTCCCGTTGACGAGTTTCTCACACTGAATGGACTGCCAAAGGGGAACGCCTTCACTGGTTATCCACCAGCGCCGAGATTCCGTCAAAAAGCTACTTCGGCCTGGTAGCCAACTCGAGCCAGAGCAGTGTTAAGCGACTCTGTGCGTAATACAGATCGACAGTTTTAACTAGATTCTTAGGAGGAAATGTTGAAGGGGGCAATGCCCCCCCCCCCCACCAATGAGCTACCGACGTCGGGATGTTGTCGAAGGTTCTTCCGGTCACTGACGGACATGATATATGCATGTGTGCAAAATGCCTTGTGTACATGTTTGCAATGTGCAAGTTTGTAATGCATGAACTGACGGGCAAGCTGCATACCTTGTCCGCGTTTACTGCGTTTGGAAGTTGCTATTCCAACAGAGAATGCATTATTCCATTCGCGAGTCTGGTCGGAGTTCCTTATTAGAACCGTGTCTGCAGCAGTGGCGGTATAGTGTATGTTTGTGATGTGAAGAGAGGCTAAGGTTTTCCGCGGGATTTATGGTACTGGCAGTGATCATCAGAGTGGATACTACAGATCCGTCACTGAGGAGCGGATCTAGGGTTTTGCGGTGAGGGGAGGGGGTGGCGTAACTCTGAAGGGGTGCCTACGTGCTGCCGTCGTGAAGTGCTTTCTTGGACTTCAGAGTGGGTGTCATTGACCAGTCTCTCTGGTCAGATCCTCACACCCCGTCTCTGGGGGGGGGGGGTCGTGATATTAACCCCCTCTAAAATCAAAACTAAGCGTGGCACGAAAACGAAAGAGGTGTCATCGGAAAGCGCTCGACGAGTAGGGCTCGGGTCCACCCCAAAACAATTTCCCCCCAAAAGTGACGTTACTAGGGTGATACATTATGGTTTTGGCTCTGGGAGTTCATTTTGGGGGATATCTGAAGAAAACAATGTTTGGAATCGGAAAATGGCAGCGAAATCGACCAGGGCCATAAAAAGTTTGGCCCCAGTCCGAGAAACGTTGTTGGAAGTCAACTTGTTCTAATAAAGAAGGCTTAATTTAGCCGGAATCTTCAATTTGAACTCTAATAGGCAAATATGCAAAATTTATCAGTAGTTAAAAACTGGAAAAATTAAACATTCCTCTCGTACGTTTTGTTGCATCCCTCAAGATAAGCCAACTCGGAAAGTTTCATGAAAATATCTGCATCCATTAAAGAGTGACGCTGGTTGAACTTTTTGGAGGTGACTCACTTGACCTAGATTAACTCGTTGACCCTAGATGACCTGACTTCAAAAGTTTGACATAACATGCCAAATTGATGTAGGAAAAGGTATACCAAATTTTGGCGCACTGCCGTGCGCTGTTCGCTCACTATCTGCGAAAGACCTGAGGGACAAGATAGCGGACGAACGGCGCGCGGCAGCGCCCAAATTTAGCATACCGTTTCCCACATCAATTTGACATGGTAATTCAACATTTTTAGGTTTTGTCATCTAGGGTCAACGAGTTAGTCAAAGTCAAGTGAGGTCACCTCCAAGAAGTTCAACCAGTCGTCATGCTTTAACGGACACAGATATTTTAATGAAACTTTCAGCTTTTGCTTATCTTTACGGATGCAACAAAACGTAGGAGTGAAATGTTTCATTTTTTTCTTTTTGACTACATATAAGTTTTGCGTATTTGCCAACTTGCAGTTCAAATAGAGGATTCTGGCTAAAGTAAGCATGTGTATTAGGGCAAGTTGACTTACAACAACGTTTCTCGGTCTGCTCTACCCATTGGGAAATGGAAAAGTAAAGAAAGCTTGAAAACTAAAATTTTTCAATTAAAAAGAAATATAATGTTTATTTTTTGGGGGTAAAAAAAATTATAGTCCTGGTCGATTTCGCTGTCCTTTTCTCATTCCAAATAAACTTTGTTTTTTCATATATCCCAAAAATGAATACCCCAGAGGAAAAAACATAATGTAAATCATGAAAAGTCGTGAAAATCTAGCCCCCTGGTGACGTCACTTTTGGGATTTTTTTTTGGGGAGGGGTGGACCCGGACCCTACTCGTCGAGCGCTTTCCGATGACACATCTTTCGTTTTCGTGCGATGCTTAGTTTGGATTTTAGAGGGGGGTCTTCAACCGCCACCCCCCCCCACGAGACGGGGTGTGATGATTTGACCGGAAAGTCGGCGCGGGTTAACTAACTGCATGGTGCCGTACCAATTATTGTGACGCAGTAGCGATTGGGGGAGGGAGGGCACTTGAGCCAGTTATGAGGGTGTAGTGATGAACAACAAGAGCATGATGATGGTTTCCATGGGACGCCATCATAAGATAAAGGACGCTAATCAGAACTTGAGGTCAGTTGTTAGGGAAAGCCGCCTATGCCGAGGGTTCAGCAGGATATGTCGTGTAAAGGTTCGGTCAAAGGTCAGGGTAAGCCGCTTATGACGATGGTCCATCAGGATATGTCGTATAGAGGTTCGGTCAAGGGTCAGGGTAAGCCGCTTGTGATGAGTGTTCAGCAGGATATGTCGTATAGAGATTCGGTCAAGGGTCATGGTAAGCCGCTTGTGATGAGTATTCAGCAGGATATGATTGCATGGCCCACTGAGTTGGGATGACATCAACACAAACATTGGGCACAATAAGCTGCGTTCTCTGGAAAGCGAGTGCTCTAAATAAGGGTGCATGCGCGAACAAACCGAGCGGAACACTACGGGCGGGGATGGGCGTGTGGTTAAAGTGTTGGGCTCTGGGTACCAAAGGTCCCGGGTTCGACACTAGCGCCGCTCGGGACATTTCCCAATCCCGCGGCCCACCGGCGAAACAGTGTGATCGGCGCCGTTAGCCATGAATGTGCATGAAGTTCGTCGTGAACCACCCAATAAACAAACAAACGAGCGGAATGCTATACCTATTCGGTCACATTATATGGCTGACTTGTGCGAACCGCATCTAACGTGGCTGTGCATGGGTAGCTCAGCGGTTAAGCTGAATGTATGCGAATTCAGAGGTACGGGGTTTTATTCCCTGCGATGCCCGCCTTTCCCGCGCCAGGGTGTGAGGCAGGCGACGCCATATATGCGTCGTAAAGCCACACAAGGTAAGAAATGCTCCGGCATGTCTGTCTCAAAGCTAGCCCAAGCTATTCACACAAAACTCGCAGTCGGCGCATCATCAATATGGAAGTGCAAAATCACACTTGTTCTACGAATGAGGTCCGAACACTAAAGCGTGGACGGGTGGGTGGGACTGCGGTGGGGTTACCCCCCTCCCCCAAGGTTTCGTCCGCTATAGAGAAAACCGGTGCCGGGCAGCGCCTGGCAATCTTGAGTAATATTCCCTTCGTCTTTTTGCATCTAATGTGAACATTTCAATCGCAGATCGTGTAAGGTCTATTGATCTAGTTCAGGGCAAAGAGGACCACCTCCAACAATGTTCCAGGATTGATACCTCTTCTAAATGAAAAGCTAATAAAATGACACTTGGGCACACGTGGGCAGTGCCCACGTGTGCTAATAAAATGCTGCGTGAGTACACGTGGACAGTGCCCATAAACGAGTATATATTGGATTTATTTTTGACGTTAGGTCAGTGACCTGAGGTTGCGGTCAACTTTGGACTTTTTTTTGTAATTTGCATGTTCTTCTAATCGCATTTTCCCCTTTGTATGCAGGAGTATGAGGAGAGGCTTCTTATCAAATTTGATCAATCTCCGTCGGGTGATCTGAAGGTAATGCGCGCCAAATGGCAACATTTAGACACTACTACTTATAGGGTTTATTTCGAGTTTTCTTAGCGTAAGTAGTATCAAACTTGCATTGTACGACATAATTTACCCAATGAAACCAAATTATGACTCATAGTCACGATCAAGGTCGCAAATTCCATTACAATGTTTAGTATCTTTAAGGCTTAACACTCGCAAATATATTGAAATGAAGGTCAAAATTATTATGCTGGCCATATGCTTGCAATCTGGCCGTGCTTACCACACGTATACATTTTATTTGTGCTTCAGATCAGGCTAGTGGCCTAAGCTCACTGTCAATTTTTTTCTCTCTCACGTGATTGACCAATGTGAATATTTTGTGTAATATGCACTGTGCAATTGGCTTTCAAATGACGTGCGTTTGACTTGACGTCGGTGCCAGAAATGCAGACATGAATTGTTTTTGAGAAGCCATTTTTATCTGGAAAAAAAAACAATTTTGGTACTCACAATTATTTTCACATAAAAAGGGGGATTCCCGTGCCCCATTCGTCCAGGCTTCTCTGAAGATACCCGGTTCGCGTTCGTGCACTGCTTACTTTGAAAGTTAGGAGGGTCTCTAACAAAGCCTTCCACCCTCCCAGAGACGGGGTGGGAGGATCTGACCGAGGAGATGGGGCAGGTGAATACCCCATCTGTATGAGAGGTAATACCAATGTAATAATAATAGAAATACGAATATGCTACAAAATAGTAAAAACAATATGGTAATATTAGTAATCATAATAATAATAATAATATAAAAATACTAGTGACAATAATATAATAATAATAGTAATAATAATAGCAATAATAATGTGATAATAGTAGTAATCACAATATAATAACAATTATGACATAATAGTACATTATGATAAACGAATGAGGTGAAGGTAAACACAGGTGAAAGTGTATCCCAATATTTGGCTTGGCCCCGACGCTCACGACATTAAACCACACATTAAAAACAGCGACACCACTTCCGGCTGTGTATTGACATGCCGCCGACGCCGCCACTGTCGTGACACGGCGCACACGCCGGACACAACACAAACCGACCAACAGCCGGACCGTCAGTGCCGCCGCAAAAACAATTCGGCAAACACGGCGCGCCGAGCATCAGCGGCGCGCAGCGGAAACGCAGCGAGACTGCCTACAAGAGGATTTATCATCGGCGTAGCGCTGGAGGTCTCCCCGTGCCCGTGCCGCGGCAGAGACAATAAATCACCGCGGCCGGCGACAGCGACCTCGGTGTGTGTGCGCACAGAGAGCCCGGCTGCCGGCTGCACGTGTCTCCCGGCGGTGGCACGGTCTCGGCGGACAGGACGCGTCACGACTCGCCCGCGGCGCTGACCGCTGCGGCGCCGGTCACAGGATTCGACCACGTGCCGGACGCACCCGTCAGCCGATGACGAAATGTCGTGCGGCCGCGGCGGGCGTGCGGTGCGCTCCGGAGGGAAGAACGCACTCGAGATTCGCAGTTCAGTGTGACAAGCGAAGTCGAAGTCTGCAGACGGCGCACGGACGCGAGATGATGGCCGGACGCGTGTATGTGGAGCGCGTGAACACACTTCAGTTGTGGCGTAATAAACGGTGGCGATGTGTCTGAAGCCAGCCGCAGTGTTCACCAAGTTGTCTAGCTGTATGAGCGGTTGAACCCACTTTCGTAAATCCAGTAGGTGCGCGGGAGATGGAGCTCCAATTTTCGTACCAATATTCAGCATTGCTACCTTAAAACATCCAAACCCTTAAAATAATGCTGCCTTGCATGGAACTGCCAACAGCACTCCCTCCTTGCAGCTGAATGCCTGTGGTGTTGAGGTAATGCAAGACAATCCATGGGTGTTGACTACATCCGTACACTGCATTGCTGTGGTCGATCTGGAAACAAGCATGAGGCGGAGCAGACAGACGCTTTGAAAACTGGACGCCAAAAAATGATAGGATGACGGAACACGAATACATACGTCAGTTCATAGAACAAAGAGATGCCAGGTTTTTAGCAGTAGATAGCTGTACCTTCTAAAATGCCACTTATATGATGTGGTCAGTCCAAGTTTCGGTGTCTTTTCTGCATGTTCAGTTATTCAGAACTCAAAATTTTCCTCATATGCCAGTATGTTTGTCCCTCCCCATTCATAAATTTACACCGAAGTATGGCGGCTGCCTGGGTGTGTTCCTGACAACCACTGTCTTTGACAGGTGAGTGTCTATGACAAAACCTAGCTGGCTGGCGAGAGAGCGTTTCCATGGCAGGGGAAACATTTTGACAGTTGACAGGGGCGTATCCCTGACAAGGGTGGCTTCTTGGCGGCTGGCAGGGGCGTATCTCTGACAAGGGTGGCTTTCTGACTGCTGACGGGAACGTAGACGGCTGACAGTGGGGCTTCTTGACGGTTGACATGGGGGTATCCCTGACAGGGGCGACTTTCTGACGTCTGACGAGGACTTGGGCGATTGACAGGGGCGTGTCCCTGACAGGGTTGGCTTTCTAACAGCTGACGGGGACGTGGGCGACTGACAGTGGTGGCTTCCTGACGGCTGATGATGATGTGGGCGGCTGGCAGGGGTAGCTTTTTGACGGCTGGTGAGGTGTGGGCGGCTGACAGGGGCATGTCCCTGACAGGGATGGCTTTCTGCCAACTGACGGGGACGTGAGGCGCTGACAGGGACATGTCCCTGACAGGGGTGGCTTCCTGACGGCTGACGGAGTGTGGTCGGCTGGCAGGGTTGACTTCCTGACGGCTGACGGAGTCTGGTCGGCTGGCAAGGTAGACTTCCTGACGGCTGACAGAGTCTGGTCGGCTGGCAGGGTTGACTTCCTGACGGCTGACGGAGTCTGGTCGGCTGGCAGGGTTGACTTCCTGACGGCTGACGGAGTCTGGTCGGCTGGCAGGGTTGACTTCCTGACGGCTGACGGAGTGTGGTCGGCTGGCAGGGTTGACTTCCTGACGGCTGACGGAGTCTGGTCGGCTGGCAGGGTTGACTTCCTGACGGCTGACGGAGTGTGGCGGCTGGCAGGGTTGACTTCCTGACGGCTGACGGAGTCTGGTCGGCTGGCAGGGTTGACTTCCTGACGGCTGACGGAGTGTGGTCGGCTGGCAGGGTTGACTTCCTGACGGCTGACGGAGTGTGGGCGGCTGGCAGGGTTGACTTCCTGACGGCTGACGGAGTGTGGTCGGCTGGCAGGGTTGACTTCCTGACGGCTGACGGAGTGTGGTCGGCTGGCAGGGTTGACTTCCTGACGGCTGACGGAGTGTGGGCGACTCATCAGGGGCGTGTCCCTGACGAGTCGCCACAGACACCGTTGGTCGGCGGCCGACTGCGATCCTCCGGCGGCAGGCTCCGCGACGACCCACAGACGTCCGTCGCTCGCCGGCCGCATAGAAATGACGTCATTAGTGGTCGGGCAGACCGAATCTCGGGCGGTGATCAAGGAGACTGGCGCTGTCCCCACGCAGGAGCGGAAGACGACGCTGGTCAGGGAATGACCTCTACATCTGGCCAGCAGGGTGTATAGTCCTCCCAGATCACAGGTTCCCAGCTCTACCAGCGAAATTTCTACTCTGATTGAAGGTGTGGACAACGCGATCAAATATTCCCGCAGAAGCATCTCGAGCTACCACTGCTGTCTTTGTGAGGACTACTAGTTAAGTGATTGGTCAATCAGCCATCACATGATTACTTCTTATTTGTATTCTTAAAAGACATAACAATCGGTCGAAAGGGGGAACTCGCCCCCCCAAAAAAACAAATCGAGAAAAGCAAGAGGAATTATTTACCTTCCCTCATGTTCGTACCTTCCTACGCTCGTGTCACGGGTGGTGCATATATTGTGACTATATATTGCAGGCAAACGTTCACATTCCGCTGTTTTAGATTCACAGCAGATGCGGGGATGCGATGTTTGGAGACCCCTAAATAGAAGAACTGCTCTCCCACAATATTGTGTGGTAGGTGTTCCTGGCTGGTTTCATTTCTTTATCAATCATGGGCTTAGGACGGACGCCAAAAACGCTACCCATTTGTTCACGAACACTGAAGGCAGAAAATGCTGCCCACTTGTTTAGGAACCTTGGAGACCAAAAAAATACTACCCATTTGTTCACGAGCATTGGAGATCGAAAACGCTGCTCACTTGTTCACGACTATTGGGGGTCGATCAGTTATCCTTCAGCACATGGGAACACAGAAATTGAACCGATGTTATTGTTGTTTTTTTCTGCAAGCAGATGGAGCACCTCCTCACCCGACCGAGAAAGTAGGCGATAGGTAAATCGCCCCAAAAGCTCACGTTTTCAATGTAATTAAAAGGAGTACCTGGGTAGATTCAATTACCGGTTTTTGTTCCTAGGAACAAATGTATTTCCATTTTATTGGAGACAAACCAATGCTTCCTTCGACCTGCGCCTCATGAATTTGTGTGGGCAATTTCGATATGTGCATGGATTGCAATGCAACATGCTTGCAGGATATCCTTACAAACGGCCCGTCATTCATCAATTTCCATGAACCAAGGGGACCTGACCATAGCGAATGGAGGTCGGCGGTAAACACACAGAGCAGAAACTCAGACGAGGAAGCCGGCCATCACTCACACAACGCCGTCACAGGTGAGTCGGCCACGCCTGGCTTCAGTAGCCGTGGGCGGGGAGCCACACCACTCCGGGGACCCCTGACGGCAGCGGACGCCGGGCGCGCCGGACAGCGCGTCGGCGCCGCACGCGCAGGAGCGTGCGGCACATGGAGCAGGCGTGCATCTGTCGAGCATGTCGCACCGAGCGGCGCGTCGGCGCTGCTCGCGCAGGAGCGTGCGGCGCATGGAGCAGGCGTGCATCTGTCGAGCATGTCGCACCGAGCGGCGCGTCGGCGCTGCTCGCGCAGGAGCGTGCGGCACATGGAGCAGGCGTGCATCTGTCGAGCATGTCGCACCGAGCGGCGCGTCGGCGCCGCACGCGCAGGAGCGTGCGGCACATGGAGCAGGCGTGCATCTGTCGAGCATGTCGCACCGAGCGGCGCGTCGGCGTTGCTCGCGCAGGAGCGTGCGGCGCATGGAGCAGGCGCGCGTCCGTCGAGCATGTCGCACCGAGCGACGGGCGGCCGCCCACGCCACCAGCGTCTAGATCCTGCGCGCGCAGCGCCGCCGCGGATGACGCTCCATAAACCGCCCTGATGGAAACGTCCAATTAAGCGGCGGCGGGTCCTTGAATCGGAGCCGGGCGGGGCGCTGCGCCGACCGCCGATGCGCCGGACGCGTTAGCTATGTGACAGCGTGTCCGAGCAGCCGCGCGAGTCACGCACCGGCCAAACAATGCGGCCGACTTAGCGTGTGGCCGCCAAGTGGCGCCGCTGCCGCACCACAGTGCTGACGATGTGGCAGGCTGGTCTCAGCTCTGCGCCGGGTTTGCATTCGGAGCGGCGGGCTATTTCACTGGAATTGTCGCGCAGAATATAAAGCGTGAATGCACTTTTCATCGCCACGTGATTGTTCTCATAAACGGATTACATTGATCGGGCATTTGAAAACGAAATACAATGCGTTCACGTTGAAAACATTGCCATTGTGGCATCCAGCGCTGGATTTTTCCAATTAGATTGTGAGATCAGTGTGCAAAGTTGGAGACAAATGGTGGAACGCAGGACAGTTGAAGACACATATTTACTATGTCAGTTAAAGTATCAAACCCGGTTATATTGTGCCACCTTGTCGGCTAAATGTTCGTGACGGTGTTGATCATAACAACAAAGGCTGCTACCGCATGTTTATTAACGAGTTCATCATAACAACAATGGTTACAACCGCAGGTGCATTATAATTCTTAATGTGCTTTGCCTTGCCTTGCAAACAAATCATTACCGTAGTAGAAGTACGAATTCTTCTTATGCAAGTACGTCGTTACCAAACGTGCATGCCTTTCCTTGGCACCAGCTAAGCTCCGAACGATCAAGGTCATCCTATGCGTAGATGTTTTCTCATACCCGTCAAAATACTATTGCTTGTCAACTCACGTTCATACACTGAGTTGAACATTTCATCCACTGAGTTCACCAATACGATGTTTTGAAAGATACCTTGCAAATGTCCGCTTGAAAATTGTACGCTGGAACTTTGCAGTCTCGTTCCAAAACAATCCTTTATCTCGTTCCTTTGCATTTTCGTTCCCTTCTCAGAAAAGTGGGACCAGGACACCGAGAATACCGCTGGGGACCAAAAAATCGCGCCAGGAGCCCAGAAAAGTCGCGCCGGTGCACCGAAAAATCATGTTGGGGTCTCAAAGGGTTGGGCCGTGGGACCTGGAAATCACGCTGGGTCCCAAGAAGTCTCGCCGGGAGCCACGCAAATGATGCTTGGGACAATAGACGAACCAGGCCCTTGAAAATCACGCTAGGGCTAAAGGTCGAGACTGGGCCCCTGACAATCGCGCAATCAAAGAGCACCTGGTCGAACCTCGAGGACGAATGGCAAACACTCAGCTCACGGGACGGCGACGGCATTCCCTTGTTTTTGCTGTCGATATTCCATTAAACTCACCGCATTGGTATTCATCGAGGTCACGAAACGACCATCGCAATTAATCCACTGTCTATTGTGCATTGTTATTGTGATTCTGAACCTCGCATCGACCCCCCACTGGCCGGACATTGGTGTGGATGGTATCTGTCCACAATGTCTTCTTCCTTCGTGCCATTATCTTTATTCGAAGCAACTATGCTGTCATGATATCGTACGTTAAACAACTCACCAGATATTGGCAGTACTGTACTGTGATGTATTCCACTGTGTACCGCTAGTTCATCCACTTATCAGACCTTAGCGGTACCTTGTTGTGTGGCATGCAACACAACAAGGCGAGTCGATGAGTACTGTTAACTCATCGACTCGCCAGACGTTGGTGGTACCGTACTGTGCTTCCATGGTGGTACCGTACCGTACTTCCATTTTCTACAATTGTTCCTTTTCTGATGGATAGAACGGAGCAAAGAACGTTCGCACTCAACTTGCTCTCACAAAAATGCCGACTTTAGCCAGAATCTTCAATTTTAGCTCCAATGGGCAAGTATGCAAAATTAATTAGTAATCAAAAACGGAAAAACAGTCCTCCGGTGCGTTCTGTTTCGTCCCTAAAGATAAGCAAACGCTGAAAGTTTCATTAAAATATCCTTATCCGTTAAAACATGACGACTGGTTGAACTTTCTGGAGGTGATCTCACTTGATCTTGACTAACTCCCTGACCCTAGACGACCTGACCTCAAAATTTTGACACAACATGCCAAATTGATATGGGAAAGGGTATGCCAAATTTCAGCGCGCTACCCCGCGCCGTTCTTTCACTATCCGCGGAAAACCTTAAGGGGCGGATACCACCCCTCTGAGACGGCGCAGGTTAATCGTAAGGCATGAAAGCCCTCTCAACCCCCTGCTCTTGCTTTCCGTTTTCGTCTTCGTCTTCCGCGACCTTTATTACTGTGCGAGTATAGCGCATCATTGCGGGCGCTTCACTAGCCGTGACGAGAGCTGGACTAAGGCTACAGCTCCCGCATGCTCCAGACACAGGACCGGCCACCACGACGCAACAGGGAACTTGTCCACTATCACAGGTCCGCTGGCTTGGCAGTTCGTCAACACATGCGCCATATTGGGCCCAATTTTCGCGAAAGTGCACCAATTTTAGAAATAAGTAAAGCCTATTCCGACAATCCCACAGGGCTGATTCAAATTAGGAATGCGTGCTACATAATAGGCAGAGGAGCCTTATTTCGCAAATAGGACCTGTAATTTCGGCGTATTCAAATTTAAAAACAATATAATTCAGGCGAAGCTGATAGCAAACTAGCCAAAGTTCGACTCGCCTGTTGGTGTGAGGTGATCGTACCTCACGCTCAAAAGCACTATTGAATTCTCCAATTAACAGTGGCATCACACTCACGCTGCTTCACGACCCTTTATGGAGGCTTCCCTCTCAATTTGTGCAGCACATAGCCGTCCAGCGCGACTCCCTCCATCCAGCTGACAATAGTCAGGGGATGACCCGGCCTCGGGGTGCGCAGGTCACGTGACATGGCGTCACAACACGAAACTAGTGTCTACCTGGCCTGCACTTAGTCGGATCCGAGTGGACCGCCATGGACTAAGCTTCATTATACGCATTTTTCGTGTTTGAACATCATGTCAAAAACGTATTTTGGTGAAAATTGCTCAAAATCAACTTCGAAAGACCGGGCCCAATACTGAGTCCAGGAATTAGCTCTGCATCGCTTTAACAAAAAGTGTGATTTGGGTTTCAAAGGCGTGACGGTCGGGCCGGGCAGCCCCAGGTCGGGTCGCTAAGATGAACGCACACTCTGGGATCTCTTCATATACACGAGAGTACACTCGCTCGACCAGCTTTACCTTCGCTCGTCATTATCAAAGAACCGCCAGTGCGCAATCTTCATAGGACCAAGTGGATAAGTGGCCGGAAATCGTGGACGCATAGTCATCGGTTCCTCTACCGTTATGCCAACACCTCACAGTGTCCATTAGTTGTAAAGCAGCACGGATTTGCATAGCCAAATAGGTTTTGAACCAGTGATCCGGCCAAGGTCGTTATAAAGCATTTTTTTATAGCTTGATTAAGCCTATTTGCAGCATAGGATGCATCAATTAGCAAATATCCCGGGAAGTAGCTACATGTGCTTAACGTGTTATTACATGGCATTGCGTATCACGTACAGCAGGGAAAATTATCTTGTTCCCTGAAGGCACTGATTGTTTTACCACCCTGAGGTAGGTTTCGATATGGAATGATAACAGGACGGCACCTTGTCACATGAAGCTAAACCAGCTTTGTGTTTGCTGGGCCACGTAAAAGTCTCAAATATTGACATGAGATGCACGTGTATGCCATCGCGAATTCATTGCAAGAAGGGGCATATCGTCCGTGCCCCTTCACATTTCAATTATGGAATTCCTCATCTGTACGCAAACATTCGTGCATGTCTTTTGCTTGCATTGTCCTTTGCCACAATCCTTAAATCAAATCTGCTGATGTATTCGGACCTACGCATATCAGAGTGTGTCCACATCCTGACACAGACAACCACATAACGGCAAGTTTGCGTGCATCCTTCCTAACTGGAACACAGCGCCCCGATCTGACCCACAGGCGTCACCAGACAATATCTCTCCATCACTTATGCAACCGAGTTGACGGGACAATGTCGGAGCGGGCGGAGGCGCAAGTCCGTGCACTTTTTCCTCAGCGCCGGAACACCTGTGCAGCCGCGTTTGGGAGGCGGCTAGGTCAGTCACTCTGACTAGTAGAGCACATTTTTAACGGTGACGATGTTTTCCCAGTCGGTCCACGGCTGGCTCCCCGGCTGCCGTTCCGTCGGCGGCTGCGGGCTGGCCGGTCGTCGTAGTTGTTCACGGAACGACACGTAACCTGCAGCTGGGCGACCGGTGCTTCCGAGGCAGATCGTGCAGCGGCACGTTTTCCTTCACAGGAACGGCTGGCGCAGCCGGACGTCACCGGTGCTGCCGCGGGCAGAGTGGACCCCCCCCCCCCCCCCCCAACACCACCCCACCCACAACTGCGACGGCGCCTGAATAGCAACATCAGGACTGGACGCACGCCATCAGTTCAGATACAGACGAAGACACTGTAGTGAAAGGCAAAATGTTGAGAAGGGAAAGCTTTGGCCTTTTCGGAACGTTACTTCATGATCCCTGATTTTGATTCCATCGAAACATTGCTCATAATAAATCCTGACTGGATGATGTCACATGTTGAAAGTAGCCGTATTGTACAGATTGATTCCTGTAAACATACACCCACAGGAGCCTTCGACTGGGAAAAAAATCAAGGGCAGGGAGCACGCGAGCGTTCCATGAAAGACATCTTTTTCCGTTCAAGGGGAAAGACCTTTCGATGGGAGGGAGTGGTCGGGAACACATGTTTCTGTGCCCTCCTTAAATTAGTCACCCCGATTGAGTTAAATGAGGCAAGCTGGAAGTCGCGTAGGCCAAACTATGCTTAATAAATAACTTTAATGTGCAATCACCTCAGAGGTACCAACACAGCGAACATGATGAACAGGATGATGATGATGATGATGGTGGTAATAAGCAGCGTCTGCCGCCGCCCCGGTGGCTCAGTTGGCAAGCGCGCTGCCCTGCACTAGTCTCCCCTGTCCTGGCGGGGTAGTGTTCAGGTCGCTTCATGTGTTCGCCTTCAGCCCACGGCTGGAAGGCTCAGTTGGCAACTGGCCCGATAAAGCTGGGGACGAGCTATATACAGGGGAGGCCGTGTTTGTGCATTGGTGCCACGTTAAGCTTTCGGTCAAAATTCTGCCGTTGAATTATAATTATTGGATCTGGTGGTGGGACCAGGATTCACGCAACAAGCTATGCTTAGCGATAGATCCCTGTTTGATAAAGCTACCCCAGCAATAATTGCGACTAATTTTCTTTTAATAAAAGGCCTGCAAGTGAAAAGCCAACACAGTTGTAAAAATAATCGCGGGCAATGGATCAAGACCTGAGAACCGTCATAGCTTAGCATGAGTATCTCGGGCCATTAGTCAGATCTGCTTGGAAGCGGTTGTATTGCCGTGGTTACAGCCACAACAGTACAACCGCTCCCTGTAATATATTTCATCGGACACTACATCAAACACTGTCGTAAGCTTCAGATCCAGCAATATTTTTCCCTCGCGCACTCCACACTGACACTGGTACTGACACTGACACTGACGCTGATGATGATGCTGGCACTGGCTCTGACACTGACACTGACACTGACATTGAAACAGACATTGACACAGATTAACTACCCAGTTTCTAGCGCCCCATTTGCATGACATCACTAATTTCTCTCTATCATTGACAAAACACCTCAGCTTCTAATTCCCCATCTGCATGACCTGACTAATTTCCCTTCACTACTAACAAACCACCTGAGCTTCTGATGCCCCACCCGCATGCATCTCCCACTGTTCCGACACTCTCTCCCTCTCTCTGGTCCCGTGGTCCCAGTCGAACTTGGCCGCCAATCCCGCCGGGACGGTGAGCTATGCCTGGTTCTGCAGGCCGGTGAGATATCTATGATATCTATGAGCTATTGTATAGTATCATATGTCTACATGCTATGGATGGGCCCACCAAACCAGTGAGCTATGGACGGGCCTACCAGACCGGTGAGCTATGGACGGACCACCAGACCGGTGAGCTATGGACGGGCCCAGCTATGACCGGTGAGCTATGGACGGGGAGCTATGGACGTCCACCAGACCGGTGAGCTATTGACGGGCCCACCAGGCCGGTGAGCTATGGACGGACCCGCTGGCTGGTGAGCTATGGACGGGTGAGCTATGGACGGGTGAGCTATGGACGGGTGAGCTATGGATGGGTGAGCTATGGACGGGTGAGCTATGGACGGGTGAGCTATGGACGGGTGAGCTATGGACGGGTGAGCTATGGACGGGTGAGCTATGGACGGAGGGGTGAATATGGACGGGTGAGCTATGGACGGGCCTACAGACGGTGAGCTATGGACGGGCCCATGACATGTTATATGTACGTGCTATGGATGGGCCCACCAAACGTGAGCTATGACGGGCCTAACGTGAGCTATGGACGGGTGAGCTATGGACGGACCACCAGACCGGTGAGCTATGGACGGGCCCGAGCTATGGACGGTTCCACCAGACCGATGAGCTATGAACGGACCCACCAGACCGGTGAGCTATTGACGGACCCGCTGGGGTGAGCTATGGACGGGTGAGCTATGGACGGGTGAGCTATGGACGGGTGAGCTATGGACGGGTGAGCTATGGACGGGTGAGCTATGGACGGGTGAGCTATGGACGGGTGAGCTATGGACGGGTGAGCTATGGACGGGTGAGCTATGGACGGGTGAGCTATGGACGGGTGAGCTATGGACGGGTGAGCTATGGACGGGTGAGCTTACGGGTGAGCTATGGACGGAACCGGAGCATGACGGAGCTTTCGGTGAGCTATGGACGGCGGGTGAGCTATGGACGGGTGAGCTATGGACGGGTGAGCTATGGACGGGTGAGCTATGGACGGGTGAGCTATGGACGGGTGAGCTATGGACGGGTGAGCTATGGACGGGTGAGCTATGGACGGGTGAGCTATGGACGGGTGAGCTATGGACGGGTGAGCTATGGACGGTGAGCTATGGACGGGTGAGCTATGGACGGGTGAGCTATGGACGGGTGAGCTATGGACGGGTGAGCTATGGACGGAGTGAGCTATGGACGGGTGAGCTATGGACGGGTGAGCTATGGACGGGTGAGCTATGGACGGGTGAGCTATGGACGGAAGACGGGTGAGCTATGGACGGGTGAGCTATGGACGGGTGAACTGAGCTATGGACGGGTGAGCTATACGGGAGTATGGACGGGTGAGCTATGACGGGTGAGCTATGGACGGTGAGCTATGGACGGGTGAGCTATGGACGGGTGAGCTATGGACGGGTGAGCTATGGACGGGTGAGCTATGGACGGGTGAGCTATGGACGGGTGAGCTATGGACGGGTGAGCTGAGCTATGGACGGGTGAGCTATGGACGGGTGAGCTATGGACGGGTGAGCTATGGACGGGTGAGCTATGGACGGGTGAGCTATGGACGGGTGAGCTATGGACGGGTGAGCTATGGACGGGTGAGCTATGGACGGGTGAGCTATGGACGGGTGAGCTATGGACGGGTGAGCTATGGACGGGTGAGCTATGGACGGGTGAGCTATGGACGGGTGAGCTATGGACGGGTGAGCTATGGACGGGTGAGCTATGGACGGGTGAGCTATGGACGGGTGAGCTATGGACGGGTGAGCTATGGACGGGTGAGCTATGGACGGGTGAGCTATGGACGGACCCCCAGACCGGTGAGCTATGGACGGGCCCGCAGGCCGGCCGGGCGGCCACTCTCACTCTCTGGCGGCCGGCCGGCCAGCCGCCAGATACCTGCCGACGGCCCACAGGTGTGGACGGACAGTCGCGCGCGCCTCCCGCCGCCGCAGCCGAGTCGCCCCTCAGCGCCAGACACACGTGCAGGACGGTGTGGGCGCGACAGGTGCAGACGTCGACCGTGGACGGAGAGTAGGCGGTGAGGGTTGCGATCGGATCGTGTGAACGGTGGTGTCGGAACCGCGGCGCGTAACAGTGACAGACGGTGGGAGCGAGGTGGTCAGGACTGTGTCCAGACGGTGTTGTCGCCGCTCGCGAGGACTTGGATTGTCGAAGCCGAATCTACTCCCCTGTCAAAGCTGTCGCCATGGCCCCACAGGTAAGGCAGCCGCTCGTGCGAGCAAGTCGCAACACTCCATCACATCAGTGCGTCTATAAATTGAGGTGGCTGATTCAACAGAATATTGGCACACACATGGAGGTTTAATGTTTTGTGCACATTGTGATCATGTCCCTGAGCGTCTGCTTTTGGATGTGCATTTTTGTGTACTTGCACAAATTTCGCTGAGCAGTGACGAACTGACGGAATACAGAGTATGCTCACATGTCTTCCTCATACTTGTCGTGTTATGTCATCGATTCGGTGGTTGCTGGAATCTATTTTGACATGCATTTTCCTGGTGGCGCGGTGCTCATTTGTCAATCATGCAAGCCCAATGGACAATTTCCCACAGGAAGCAAAACTTTATTGTATGCCATTGCACATCGATGAATCAAGGCATCGTCGCCTGTCTAAATATATCATATCTAGACATAGGTGCTTACTTATTTAAGCATACCACATCCAGCATCAAAACTCACTCGCCTCTCTATATACACAAAATATAGACATACATACTCACCTCGAAATGTACTGCAACTAGACATATTCACCTCACGAAATAATATAACACATCTGGACATTTTCACTTCACCAAATATACCATCATATCCAAACATACCCACCTCTCTAATGTACCTGAATTCATGCATGCGTATATTACAAATATGAAAGCCAAGGCAGACCACTACACTTACACATACACACACACGCATATATATATATATATATATATATATATATATATATATATTATATATATATATATATATATATATATATATATATATATATATATGTAATTTTATATATGTATATATATAAATTCTATCAATTTTTTCCAAAAAAATAAAGTAGTAGTTTGTATATCAGTCTTCCCACTTTCTTAATTCCGAGATCGTACACCTGATTTGCCATACTGAAAAGCTCTGTACAACAGTTTAACAGAAGCACACAATTCTTTATTCGTTGGTCATGCAAAGCAGCACACTGAAAAGTGGAGAAGTGAGAAACAAGACAAACAATTCCTCCTTCTCCAATAACTGAGAGTAGCCTGACATTCACACACGTGGATATGGCACCAACCATGCAACAATGGATAGCGAAATTTCAGAGTCACCAAAACATATGATGTGCAACATCCTGATTTGCTAGAGTTACCGTTGCCAATTTATTCTTCACAAATTTACTCATATTCGCGAATTGCACACGCCTTTATATTCCTCTGATAATTTTTCATTTACAGCTGCATCCATGTCTGCAGATAATGTTGTCCGGTTTCCTTTTGTGCTGAACTTAGCCCATTTATGTGGGACAACAGTAAAAGTATTGTCCAGTTCCAGGTCTTTCCAAGTTATTGCTTGCCATGTTATGCAAAACGGGACCAAACAGGCATGTGGCACGTCAAGCAGATGAACATATGTGTCTGAAGCCAACCGTTAGATGACCATTTGTTCTGTACCCAGTGTAGGAAACATTTCCTAAGTGCTCTCGCCTAAATTTTTCCCTCAGCTTATCGAAATAGGAGGCAGATAAAAGGAAACTGTATTCTTGCGTGTGGACAATAAATTAACAATTGACATCGTCATTAAAATCGTACGGCATCATATTGGGAGAAGTGCAGGACCAATCGATCGCAGGCGTGCGTCACGGCCACACCCAACGGGCCGTGTCCGAGTGACGTATCACCACGAGCCGTCCGTGGCGTGCAGGCGGCGCTGTCGGGGACATTCGGCCGCGCCGGCTGGCGAAGGCAGCCAAGTGAGGCCGGCCCATGCGCTCTCCACGCCGGTGGCCAGTGGGCGTGTCTATCGCCCGAGAGCGACTGTCGCCGCGTCAGCTGACCTCGAGCGGCGCGGCTGTCTCGCCGGTCGGCACCGCGTGCAGAACCGTGCAGCCCAGCGCCGGCGACGGCGCGACACGTGGATGGAAACTCTGGCTGGCTGGGGAGTTAGAGCCGTCCCTGGGTTTGTCGGACCCGATCTGGATCCTCAACGGAAGAATTTTACTTTGGAAGAGACATAAAAGTAAATGCAATGCGATCGATGAGAGGGGGATGACAAAATCGATGGCTTTCCCATTCTAGGTTGGATTTGTTTGTCTGTGAGGAAATTATTGCTAGTGGACC
Source organism: Imbricaverruca yamaguchii (assembly GCA_034440575.1). Lineage (NCBI taxonomy): Eukaryota > Metazoa > Arthropoda > Thecostraca > Neoverrucidae > Imbricaverruca > Imbricaverruca yamaguchii. Next base: position 304,018 of record JAOTOL010001462.1, on the reverse strand, counting down.
CATGAGAATCTCGAATCTTGGGAGGTGTCCACCTAAGGCCAAGAGTGAGGCCAGCCGTCTGACAGGTGCCATCGTCAACTGCACAACATTCCTATCGGGTGGCTGCATGACTGTGTAGTAGTAAGTCTTGCAGTCGTAGTTTATTTTGCAATATCGACCTGATAGCCGCGGTTATGATAGATGAAAACATTTTAGAACATCAGAGTCTTAGGTGAATGCTCTATTTGCCTTTTCCTACTCGTTCAGTTTACTTTTATACCCTGCAAATGCGTAGGTGGCTGGGACCTACCTCTGATCCCCAAGTGTGTCCACAATTTTGAGTTGGCTGAGAGTGTTGTAACTTGTCACCCACAGGCCATCACACATCGCACATACGTGACATAGATCGCATGCGACATGAAATACAACAAATCCATGTAATGCGAAAAGCTAAGCGTTTCATCCGTACATCCATATGGATAGAATAGTGATCCACTTCACGTCCTGGTTCACTCGGTATTTCCACTGAATGTCAGGCAGGTGATGGTGACGACATTTTCCGGCTGGGACTAATCCATGTCGTGCTATGACTCCAGCCGTTCGTATACCACCAACAGGAGATCTAAAATAGAAGTCCCACGCCTCCGCAGATCCGGGCTGACTTTCCTCCGCGCGGGCATCCAGCAGGATTTTCCTCCTCTTCTCAACATTTCCACGCATTGGTGGCAACACATCCACACTCTGGGTGGTGCCTGAGTCACTTCTTGGTCACAGTGTTGTGGCCAGTGGCCAGCCACTGTAGACCGGACAGGGGCATACGCCAGTCTGCGTCTGTGATTACGTGTGGGAAGTCACTGTACACTGGACACGGGGCATACGCCAGTCTGCGTCTGTGATTGACGTACGGGAAGAATGTAGGCTCGGCGTTTCACACGATGGCTGTCTGGCCACGGTGAAAATCCTGCCCACACATGGCACCGCATCACTCGCCGTGCATGCTTCATGGCTCACACACAGTATGCAGTGTTCTCTTCCGACTGGCAGGCACTTGGTGCACCACGTGGTGCCTGCCTGTTGTAGGGGCGCCGAGACAGTGCTGGTCTCCGGCAGCGCCAGGACTATGGCATCGCCCAAGTCATTATCCTGTCGAGATTTAGCTGATTCAGCTGGATTTATCCCATGCTAAGTTTAAGTTCGGCTATCCGCTGAGAAAGGCTCAGGTGAAGCTCAGCATAGTATTGCTAAGCATCGATGAGATTGCCATGACCGAAAGGTAGCAATCTTCTGCTTATAAAAGCAGCTCATTATTTCATATATATATATATATATATATATATATATATATATATATATATATATATATATATATATATATATATATATATATATATATATATATATATATATACATATATATATATATATATATATATATATATATATATATATATATATATATATATATATATATATATATATATATATATATATAAATATATATATATATATGTGTGTGTGTGTGTGTGTGTGTGTGTGTGTGTGTGTGTGTGTGTGTGTGTGTGTGTGTGTGTGTGTGTGTGTGTGTGTGTGCATGTTCCGCTACCGATTTTCCACGTCAGTTGTTACGGCAGCGCTGACTGGGCATGCTGTGACCGATTATGTCGGCTGCGACAGCCCGCTGTGTGAGGATCGCCAGCGCCTCGGCTGCACCGGCTTTAATCGCAGCGACCACGTGCATTGTTTTTGGGCAGAAAAGTATTGCTGATGCGAAAGATTACTGTCAAGACGGGAGCGCTGATGACGTCAGGCGGATTCTGCTGGCTTTCGCTCACCCGCGGCCGGCGCGTTCCGGCGGCACCCTTTGATGATAGCGCGGCGTCTGGGCACCGTATAGGAGCCGAGATCGACGTCGATACGGACGGCGTATGCTGGCGGCGCGAAGCGAAACGGCGTGCAGAAACGGGTTGGCGCACGCGTTCTGGAAGCGCGGCACGCCACGGCGTTGCGGCGTGGCGCTGCGCCGCCGCCCGGCCGCCGGTCACATGCAGCGGCGATGCGCAACACTGCGGGCACGCACGTGTTGCCAAACGGAATGCGATCGACTGCGGGCGGTGAATGTGCGCGCGCCCCACCGCCGCCTCCACCGACGTCGCGTAAAGCGGGTCGTTCCAGGCGGCACTGAGGTCGGATGTGCGTCACCGGCTGTGCAGAGCTGGATCAGATCGGGCCTAGGTCGACACAATGCGACGGCGAACAATCGAATGCGACGTCCGCGATCGACGGGGGGGGCTAGGTTATAGGCGATTTATAGCGCCGAAACGAGGCCACCTCGGTGACAATATCTCAGTTCTCTCAGCCGGATTGTGGTGTTCGTTTAGATTATCTTGGATTGTGCTTAATGAGGTCATTCGGGCATATTTGTGTCAACGTAGTGCACGCACCACGATGACGTCATGCTATGTTGTTATGTTATGCTACGCTATGTGGCTTTGTTAGCTGAGTCGCTATATTTGCATGTGAGGTGGGGGAGACCGGGGCAATGCCTGTCTGGAGGAGCCCTCGTGCACAGCCACGTTCCCCACAACTGGCTGCACCCTGTCGTTGAATACGCCAAGAAGCGCCCGTGTCGGTCTCGAGCAGACAGCCGACTGGTGAGAGATGCGAGCCAAGACCATGCACGAATGCAGACTGAACCTCACCTGCTGATTGAACTACACTCATATTACATCCGCTCAACCGGCACGGACGCAACGCAAAACTGCGAGAAGCAGAGCTGAGCCAGATAGGGTATAAGAAAACGATTATCGAACAGGTATTTATCGCTACATGAACCGATTAATTCCGGCCTGACATCACCCATATGGCCGATATCACCTTAGTCGATACGTGGAACCCCTCGTCATCGCCGCATTTTTCTCGAGCAATCATCTTTCGAGAAGATTGGTGTTTTTGTTGGTCGTGCCAGTTCGCGGCATTGCGTCGCACGACCAAACACAACAGAGGACCCGATGATGAGGCCGGCCGCAGCTTTGTCACGCCCACCGCGGCAGGGTCGAAGGGCAGCCGCCGCCAGCGGGCCGCCAGCGGGCCGCCAGCGGGCCAGCGGGCCGCCAGCGGGCCGCCAGCGGGCCGCCAGCGGGCCGTCCCAGCGGGCCGCCAGCGGGCCGCCAGCGGGCCACCAGCGGGCCGTCAGCGGGCCGCCAGTGGGCCATAAGCGGGCCGCCAGCGGGCCGCCAGCGGGCCGCCAGCGGGCCGTCAGCTCGAACACTGAAGACCGCCGTCGGGTCTGATCTCCTTGTCCACCAACTCCTCGTCTGGACTTTGTCTGCTTGTGAGCAGCCTTTGTGGACCTCCGTGTGAGCTCAGCAAACACTTCCGATGTTCCGCGCCGAGCGAGCTGGAAAAGGAAAGTGCCCGCGTGTCCCAGATCCCGACAGTGTTCGGTAAATCGGGCGGGTGAATCTCTCGGCATCGAACGGCGAGTGGAAGATACAGATTGCAGTGTCCTTAGCCACACGACAGCGGTGTCTCAGCATTACCAAAGGTGCCTACAGTAAACCTGGCACATCGGGCTAGGCTAGAACCTGGCTCAGTTGAGCCCACAGTGTCCTCGACACATTGACCGCGAACAGCATTCGCCTTGCTCTTTCTCTTTGGTCGTGTCAACATTCCAAAATTATTTTCGAAACGGATATGGTAAAAATGGAATGTATGTGTTAATGCCCTTTCTTTTCTTTGTCCCGAGTCGCTACGTTTCCTGACATATTTTAGAGCAAGGGTTCTTTCCTTCCTCGAGTAGCACGTTCCTAACAGTCTTCATGGTCCATTGAAGCTATAGGCCCTTCAGTGCTCGTTAGCCAGACAAAGAATGTACACATTGAGCTCGTACCAGTCGCTTCCTAACGTGGAAACCATTTCCGGAGCTAGGTCCGGATCCCAACCATGTTCGGACGGCTTTCGCGCGGTATCAGCGGGCCGAGCCCATCATCACCCCCCCCCCCCTCATACGGGTCTGAAATGAATACCCGCTCCGTCCCAGTTCAGCTACAGTTCTTTGCCGTGTGCCTGTGGCGTGGAGTGTTGACATAAGCCGTCACTTCCTACGTCAAATATTGGCATAGCAGTCACTCCCTGCGTCAAATGTGGACATAGCAGTCACTCTCTGCGCAAAATGGTGACATCGCAGTCAATTCCTGCCGTCAAGTATTGACGTAGTGCAGTCATTCCTGCCGTCAAGTATCGATAGTACAATCATTCCCTACCAGTTATATTTTGCGCTGCGAAGTATGCACTGTGCCAAGGACCAGACAGCACTCGCACGCAACGTCTAGGCGTAGCGGCTGCGGGTCTGTGCGATGCAGCCACCTGGACACGCCGTTTGGGGAGGCAGAAGGCCGGATTTGTCGATTGGGAGGAATTCTAATTAAGATGGCGGCCGGGCGGTGTGGCATTCCTCCGACGGCTGGACGTCCCTCGTGACGACTCCCTGATTGGCGATCATTCGCGCTGACCGCAGCGCACCGACCCACGGCACAGCCTACCTGCCAGGGTCCGTGGCGTGCGAGAGCCGGCTGCGAGAGGTGACACATCGCCCTCTGATGGAAAACCGCCCTCAGATGGCACGACGCCCTTCTGACACATCACCCTCTGATGGCACATCACTCTCTGATGGCACATCACCCTCTGATGGCACATCACCCTCTAACGACACATCACCTTCTGATGGCACATCACCCTCTGATGGCACATCACCCTCTAACGACACATCACCATCTGACACATCACCCTCTGATGGCACATCACCTTCTGACGACACATCACCCTCTGACGACACATCACCCCCTGACGACACACCACTATCTGACATATTGCCCTCTGATGGCACATCACCCTCTGACGACACATCACCATCTGACACATTGCCCTCTGATGGCACATCACCCCCTAATGACACATTACTCGCTGATGCCACATCACCCTCTGATGACACACCACAATCTGACACATTTCCCTCTGATAGCACATCACCCTCCGACGACACATCACCCTCTGACGACACATCACCCTCTAATGACACATTACCTGCTGATGCCACATCACCATCTGATCACACACCACCCGCTGATGCCACATCACCATCTGATCACACACCACCCGCTGATGCCACATCACCCTCTGATGACACACCACAATCTGACACATTTCCCTCTGATAGCACATCACCCTCCGACGACACATCACCCTCTGACGACACATCACCCTCTGACGACACATCACCATCTGATCACACACCACCCTCTGATGACACATTGTGCTTTGACGACTACACATGTGTCGCAGATCGGTCTCAGATCAGCCTCAGATCGGTCTCAGATTGCTAATCGACATACAAGGGCGGCACATTAGCGTAGATGGACGCGCTGACCGGTGTGGGTCGGCATCGTGCGTGGTCGGGGGAGGGGGAGCAAGTCCACTCACCAGCCAGCCTGCCAACCAGCTGACGGGCTGTCGGACTGCCAGCCAGTGCGCTGCTGGTCAGCTCGTGGGCTTGCAACCATCGTTAGCCTTCTGGGCCATCGATAGGCCGTTGGGCAGGCTGTATTTCCCGAATGTTGGGCTATTTGCAGGCTACTGAGCTACCACTGCGCTGGTGGGCTATCTGGTGGGCTTGTTCGGTAGCCGATCAGAACACCGGCGGTTTTCCGACTGGCTTGGAGTTTTAGGCAAGCGACGGGCCGTGGCGGCTTCACCCACTCGCCGCGCTATGGTGCGGTTTACTTGTGTCCGTATGACATGTAGCAGACATTCACTCCTGCTACCTGCGTTGGCAGAGGCCATCTCGTCGGTGTGTTTTGTGCCCCTATGGCCTGTAGTCAACACTCGCTCCTGCTACCTGCGTCCCGTCGCTCCGGTGGTGTCATTAATCTTCCGGCCCCTACACCTGTCCTGTCCGCTGACCTGCCCGGCAAGATGGCCACACTGGGCACGATCACCCACAGCCGTGCCCGGACTGGACCCACGCCCCACCAGTGTGCCTCTCTGGCGGAGTGGCCGGCGTTCACGGTGGTCCGCGACGAGGCCGGTTGGTGCTCGGCGGGGGTCAGGGCGGCGGGTCCGCCCCAGAGGTGGGCCGCCGACCCGTGCGCAGCTGCAGTGGAGTCCGCTCTGTACAGTCCGCCAGGGTCTGCCGCTGTGCCGCCGTGCTGCTGACCTGGGCGGCACGTGACTGTCCAGGCCGCCAGGGTCCGGCTCTGTGCCGCCGTGCTGCTGACCTGGGCGGCACGTGACTGTCCAGGCCGCCAGGGTCCGGCTCTGTGCCGCCGTGCTGCTGACCTGGGCGGCACGTGACTGTCCAGGCCCCCAGGGTCTGCCCTGTGCCGCCGTGCTCTACCTGGGCGGCATGTGACTGTCCGTCCGCCAGGGTCCGGCTCTGTGCCGCCGTGCTGCTGACCTGGGCGGCACGTGACTGTCCAGTCCGCCAGGGTCCGGCTCTGTGCCGCCGTGCTGCTGACCTGGGCGGCACGTGACCGCCGCCGGCTGCGTCTCGGCGGCCGGCCGGCCGCGCCGTGGCACCATTTTCGGTACCGCACCCGGCAGACTGGGCTGGCCGCGCGCCGCCGGCGCAGGAGGTGGCGCCTGCACACGCTAATCACCTGACGAAAACGACGCGCCGCACGCCAGCCACTGAAGGGAAAGCCGCCGCGGCCGCGCGGGGGTGCAGCGGTGCAGTGGGACGGCGAGAGCGGGACCCACACCCCGGCCGCCGGCCGTCCGCCGGCCCGATCCGGTCATAATCCGCCGCCCCGATCCGGTCATGGCTCTTCGGCCTCTCGCTGGCGAGTTGTGGTGCCAGCACCAGCAGATAACAATGGACACGTGTGGCATCGATGTCATCGTTACGTCAGTTGCAACACCCTGCAAGGAGCCGCGCTGGTATCTGCGCGATTGAACAGCTTAGGTCAGGAGATGTCATTTTGTATTCAACTCAACAAATGGGCGAAGTGTATGGAGGTAGTCACAGTCGTGTTCCTGGGCCGATGTAGCTGCCATTCCGTGCCACACCGTGGATATTGATCATATTGCTGTCTGCTTCTTCGCCATCCCAATGGTGTGGCATAGGTGACAATAATCCGATAAACTTTTCAATGCAATGAAAGACATTCGTGAAGTACATATAAATGGTAATTACCGCATGAGATAATTGGGATGTCTGACATCCTGTACCTTCGAGGATTCCTGTCCTTGTAACATTCCCAACTTAGCTGTCTCATGGGCAAATTTCATAACAAAGACAAAACAGACGGTCAGAGAGTGCCGAATCACCAATAGTTGCTTCTCTTCAGTACTGGTCCATGCATGTCAGTAATTTTCACTGTTCAAGTCCGGGTTTCCTTTCAACTAGTAAGTATGTCCCGCATATTGCATCTTATGTGAGCGTCTGTGCACGTCTCGACTTGCCTTCTCGCTGGGAATACCTGTCCTGAGGGGACCTGAGTGTTTTTCGCCACCTCCCATTGCCACTGACTTGCACGGGCGACAGGCCACAGCGCTGTCCCGTTACAACGCGATGCGGCAGGTACCGGGCGGCGGCCGGTTATCGACAGGCACCCGCATCATCTCCGTCTCCACACAATGGCCCGATCATTTCTCAGTGGTAATTGGGGTCCATCTGTCCGGCTCCGGCGGGTGGACGGTGGCCGAGCTCGTCTGCGTTTCGTCACGGCACGAGGACACCGCCCGGGTGCCGGCCCGGGGCGTCGTCGCGCATTCCTCCTCAGATGTTGCTCCTCTCACCTGCCGTAACGACAGCCGGTCTGTGCGCGCATCTGCGCCGCTCTCGGGTGGGCTCGACGCGCGGCGCGGCGCGCGCGCCGCCGGCGCCGCCGCGCCGTTCTCGGAGCCGACCGGCGGCGTTTCCGGCGCGGCGTCCTTGCGCGCGCTCGCCGCCGAACGCCGCCGTGCGCCGCCGAGCGATCGGCGCCCGCCATTGATGGCCGGTCGGTGGCACCGGCGGCGGCCCGCGCGACCGCCGCCGGCGCATCCGAATTCCTGCCGACCAAGTCACACACGGTTTACGGCGCACAGCCGGCATAAATTACTGCCGAATGGCGGCGGCTGCTGGCGGGCGGCGGCGGCGGCGTCCTCCGGCCGCCCGCGTCTAATTGCCGACCGGCGCGCACGGCGTGTCATCTGGCCGTGCCGCCGGCACTTGGTGCGTCATCTGTCGGCGGCCGCGGCGCCTCAGCCCGCCTGAGCCGCACGAGCCCCCCCCCCCCCCCCCCCCCCCCCCCCCCCAACGTGCGTCAGCTCGGCGTCTCCTGGTAACCACCACCGCGCGCTGGTGCGTCGGCTGGATGCGGCCAGCAAGCCGCTGCGTTAAGCGGTTAGCATGGAGCTTAGATGTTCTGGGTAAATCAGCTTCCAGAACTCCTGGATTTTTGACGAACGCTTACGCTGTGGTTTTAGCACTGTTTGCAGTGGGAGGTGTTCGCAAGGTTGGCAACCAATGCGTAAGAACACCAGCAACTCTGAAAGTCCATTTTGTGGTGTGTGAATAGGCGTGCATAATTTAATGCCAATAAACTCCAGTTCCGGCTCAGGTGAGACACTGCTTTGAGGTGCATGCTAAATTGAAGAGCATGTCCATCCGGCACACAATCCCATGGGCACCACCAACCTGCCTCTAACAGCCAACATGCCCCTAACATATAGCCTTCAGCGACTGTCAGATCCTTGGCACGTGTCGGCTGGGTACGGTTGTACTCGATGTTGTCCTTTAGCAATAGCATCACGCACTTCCCTAGTTATGGCTGGCTGAGTGTGAGAATCGCACTCACGGCTGTCCGCCTAAAGTAGTGGAGATTTCGTTGTCTGAGCGTTCCGTACCTCGTGGTCAGATCAAATTTATCATTCGGCCTATTGGAAATTCCAAACCACCACCTGAAGTGAAATTTGGCATAGGTGTATTGCATGCAATACGTGAACAAATGTTGCCTGTAACTACGCAGCATGTAGGGTAAAAATGCATCATGGGTCCACCGAAGCCATGGAGCAGAACTCCACCAGTAGTGGGACTCCACCAGAGGTGGCAGCAAAAATAGTCGGTTGGATGTTAAACGGCATGAAATTGGCATGATAAACACGGGGAACACGGTTTTCGACTCCGACCGAAGGACGACTTCCTCCATTCCACCCCAATAGCCTCGTCCGTGGCAACGTTCAGGACGTCCAACGTGAGTACAACCCGCCGACCACTCCCTAGAATTAAGTCGCCATCGGAAGGAAGCCAAGCGCGCCGTTTCCCACATTACGACGTGCAGTTCTCAGGCTGTCGTGCCGACTGATCACCGACGCGTCTCCACGACCAACGGCTCTCCAGCGTGCCCCCGAATACCCAGCGTGACACAGCGCCGCGACAACACCTTCAGCGGCCGTTTGAAGTTGACCCGCAGCAGCGTGATTGGCCGCAGCAGCAGCCAGGTGACACGCCGCAGGTCGCCGGGTGGCCTCGTCGCCCGGGGCGCTCTCCGCCGCCTTTGTCGGCGTGCGCCTCCCCCCCCTCGGCGGTGGGGGGGGCGCAGGCAGCCGTGCCACCTGCCTCTCGCCGGCGGCCCCCAACGGCGCGCGCGCGGCAGATGGACTCGGCGACAGCTGACGGCTGGCGCGCGGGACATTTAAACCGGGGTGGCGCGGCGCGTGCCGACCCGCTGCCGTTCCACTTGGCCGCCTGGGCGGGAGTCGCTATTTTGCTTATGTGGTCGAGGAGGTGTCTTGAGAAAACACGTGGAGACGCTGAGGGATCGAGCTGTCAATTCGTGCAGCTTTTGTTTTGTCTGCGCAGCCCACAGCGGAAGACTGGCGTTTGAGTGGAGATGAATACGGCAGGTGGTCGGAAGTGCTTTAATTGCTGCAGGCTGTTGGCTCGGTTTATTAATCTGGGTGATTAGAACATGCAACTGTTTCCTCACCACAAATGAGTTCAGTATATTATGACTCGGGGTTTGTAGTTAAATAGATGTTGCTCTTTATCGCGAAATTCAACGGCTGATATAAGCTTCCTCGGACTTCCCAACGAAAACATGAGTAACGTTTGCATACAGAGTGCAGTTTACGGAACGGCAATACTAGTTGGCCATCGACTTAATAAGGAAAAGCATAAAAGACATGTTCCTCAGTACTCGCGTTATACCGATCATTGTCCATCTTGCCAGTTTAAAATTAAAATGTAAACGGCATATACAATCCAGAGGCCGCGGATAACGAGGTCAGGGAGATCAGTCGACCCCTCCGAAAACATTGGAGGTCCCGACTGTCCCTTTTGCCCACCACTTCTGTGCTCGTCCGCCAGAGTGGTAGGGAGACCGAGCAAACCTCCGAAAATGTGATTTTCATGGCAACAACATTGCATTTATACTCAGTATCAAACCTCGATACAATCAATCGTTCTATGACCGTGCTTAATTAATGTCCATCATACAAATTGGTATTTGAGCAAAGTTAGCACAGCTTTTTTGTTTCCCTCGTTTTATATACGGTAGTAACATGATTTGGGATCTACGCAGTGCCCTGCAGACGTTCAGTAACCAGCGTTTTAAAACGTGCATCTGATGATCAATCACGACTCGTTCTGTCGGTAGGCATTACCTATATATATATATATATATATATATATATATATATATATATATATATATATATATATATATATATATATATATATATATATATAATATATGTATATATATATATGGAAAAATAAAAAAGAGTGTGTGTATGCTTGTATGTAGCGTGCGCTAATGAGCACTCAAGAGTATGCCCGTTGGGATCATGCAATGTGTATATAACATACCCGCGAAAGATTTTCAGGGTGGTCATGCGTAGGAAGTGTAAGCTGATGTAGTCCCAGAATATTATAAATTGAGTACCAGATGAACATTAGCATGAGGTAATGCACGTAAGTAGATAGATCATAGCGATGCGGATGTTTTGGTGCTACCAATATCACAAACAACATTGTATCTAACTACGTATTAGATCTACAGGCTGCACGTGCGAAAATTATGGGATTAATTTCGAGTAAGTGTAATCCAGCCGCCACACTAATAGTACAGGATGAGTCGGGGACCTGGCGTGCGCCGCGCAGCTGCCGTAGCGGTCTCGCACCGCTGCTGCCAGCACATCGATTAGCCAGCTCCGGCCCACCCGCATCCCCTTATTGTACAGTGAGATGGGGAGGGGCTGGGCAGCAGGGGAGCGCGCCGGAGAGCGGCACCCGGCTGCCTGTTATGCGGTGCCCGCCAACGGTCGCGCCGCGTTTAAAGTCCACTCGGTCCAGGTGCGGGCCGATCGGACGGCTGCCGGACGAGGGGGAGCGTCGGGGGGGGGGTGCGACGACTAGGATCGCGGCACGTGCCGCCGTCAGTTGATGATCCGCTCTGGTTGTGACCGCACCGGCACCGCTTCCGCCCCGCACCGGACCAAGCGAAGGCGTTCGACTCTGATCGAGAGCACCACCTCGGCCGGACGGGTGGCGAGCAGCAGCCGAGTGCGCCGACGGCGGACGTTCCAGCTGGCGTGGAAAGTGAAACGACCGACGGCGGCAGCGTGCGAGAACGGCGTGAGACACGCAGCGCTACGTCACGCAGGGTTGTGGCACGCCACCGCCACTGTTCGCGCGCGCCGTCGCGGTGCCGGCCGTCGACCGACCGCCAGCAGACGCTAATCAGTTGAGACTCATCGGCAGACCATTCCGGGTAAGTCATTACTCACTTGCTCGCCGCCGTAAAAAGCTCGTGTCACAGCTAATAACCTGGTCAAATTCCGGCGGCGACGCGTGTCCGAGATGGATCAGCTCCGGTGCGTGAGTTATGCAGTTCATTAGCGCTATCAATGTGCCAGCCGGGAGTGGTTCCGACATCTGCGTTGCAATAGTGGAATGAGATTACAACTCACAGTGGGATAATGCCATGCTTTGCAATTAAACTGCTTCACTCATCGCCCCGTGAACGAGTTCCCTCTTTATATCTATTTTGTCCTCATCTTGGTCTTCTGTGGCGGAACAGACAACTAATCTAACTGAGCAAACAGTAAGATAGCAGTATGTGTGCAATAAGACAATATATGTGCAAAGAGGCTAAGGACAGGATAGGATGGGTGTAGTCGGACAGCTACCTTCTCTCTCAATCTCTCTCTCTCTCTTTCTCTTACTCTTTCTCTCTCTCTCTCTCTCTCTCTCTCTCTCTCTCTCTACTCTCTCTCTCTCTCTCTCTCTCCCCCTCTCTCTCTCTCTCTCTCTTGCCATTTTACCAATAGCCTTATGGCGTCGTGTGCAAGAAAGTAGTTAACAATCAGCTGGTCCAGCTGTAATCCAGTTAAAACATATTATATCGTGCTCTTACCACACCAACACAAAGCAAGAAATTTTGGTTTGATAACTTTTACAAACACATTCAGAGCGTCCGAACAACAAGTGCCTATATGACTGATGAAAGATGGCATCTATACGATATTACCAATACAGCATGATACGGATGAAAAAGCACAAAGTACTATAGTAGAAGACGACCAGTACATTTCTGATGAATCTGAATCATTTATGGCTGCCGTCACGCGCATGCAAGAACAAAACATCCACACCGGCACCAATGTTTGGAGTGCGCCAACTATTCGGTGAGCCCCGAAATATGTTTGCCGCTTGGGTTGGGTGAGATCGGTCAGAGCTGCTGTGGTCGGACCGCCGAGGTGGCCGAGATAAGCCACGGTACCTCGACGCCCGCTCCAACACCGCACGCGCGGTACGCCGCCCAATTCGGAAATGGACCGACAGCCTTGATCCGGCGTAAGCCAGCCTTCACGGCAATACGAATGGGCCCAGGAGCGAACGCAATCGCGCACTGATTGCCGCATTCACACCGAGGGCCGACCGGCGCGTGCCCTAGTTGGTCGCCTGCCGCAGCCTTGGTCAGACCCTTTGGGGGAACTGGCCGTCGAAAGAGTGCCCGGCAGCGCCGTCTGATTCGTGTACGGGACGTGATCTGCATGCGTGAGAGCCCACACGATGCAGCCAATGAGCACAAGCCCAATCATTTCGTGATAGCAGTAGATGATGTCGCCCTAGAGACTATATAATAACAAGAGCCAGCGAAACTGGTGCGATTTTGCTCATGATTGCCATGTCGCTGCACTCAGATTATAGATAATCTTTATAGTATATTACGGTTAACTGCTACCTGTTGTTCTCACTGCCATAATTACTCGTGCGAGCTGCACATAAACAGATGAGTCGATTACCGTTGTCATGTGGAGTCGTGCTAAGAGGATCAGTCAGTGATGTGGACAGGGTTCGAAACCGGCCAAATCTATAAGCCGCACCCAGGCCATACCCTTATCCTCACCGTGCCAATTTGTGTCCGTCATAGCAAGCAAGATATTTACAGCAATCTCAGAACATCATGGTGCCATTTGTTTGGTCCTCGTGCTTCTATGTTTAACCTTAAAAGTGATGTTAAGTGATGCCTGTAGATCATGCATTCGTATCAGTAGTTGATGAATTTCAATCAATCGCGTCATATCAAGAGCTTGGAACTGTCACTTTCGGTACCAGTGAATCTTAGTTTTGGTTTCAGTGAATCCTATATTTCGTGGATACGAGTGATATATCTCCAGCACTGTCGGCCCGTCGGGCTGGACTGGGTTATGTCGGGTTAGTTATGCTCCAACTCTTCCATTTCCGTAGCGTTCAGTACTCCCCTCTCTCTCTCCTCTCCGAAAGCTTGAATGCTCGATTGGTTCTAGGCCAGGGCCAACCAACGCCCTCAGGCTGCCAGACTGCGGTACTGGTCTTCATTCGTAACATCACGCTGAATTCGTAGTGCGTCTTGCTCGCAACTGAAACAGTCGCTGAAATAGAAACACACAGGGGGGAAACGTGCGACGTCAACGCACGCTGTCGCCGCAACAGTGCGGGCGTCTAGAAGAGCGCAAAAAGCCGATCACAGGACACCGATGCATACATGCTCGACGCTGTACCGGGCGTCTCATCGTCCACTTCATGTGCGCCAGATTTCTCCGCGACGTCCCCTCACCAGCGAATTTCCTCCGTGGACTTCCACCGTCTCGGTGTCCACATTCGCATCCGCCGCCGCACTGTGTTCCCGTCGCCCCATCGACAGTCGTACAAAAACCGGCTCCGGTGTCTGTCGGCACCGCGTCTCCGCCCGGAACGTGTCTGAGGAAGTCCGACCGGGCCGTCGCCGGTCGCCCATTGGGGTGCATTGAAGCGGCCGGCGCGAGACAGAACGTGCCCGACCGCTTCATAGGGGGAGGGCAGGCGGGGCGACCAGCACGCGCACGAGCCGCCAGTCTGCCGAGACGGAGCCGCGAGCGAGCACGGGTCATCGGTCTCCGGAGACCGTGCCGCGAGCGAGCACGTGCCATCAGTCTCCCGAGACGGTGCCACGAGCACGGGTCATCAGTCTGCCGGGGCGGTGCCACGAGCGAGCACGGGCGCGGGTACCGAGCGAGGTGAGTCAGCGGCCGATGGAAAGTACGTGTCAGGTAGTAAAAAGTGTATGCACTTAGCGGTCGCTGCATCATAGCGAATAGGTGTAATTGATGGCAAAAGTTTAAAGCAGGTTTCAGCGCGCACATGTCACATCCTCACTACATCCAAGATTGTTTCCTTGAAGCCCTGTTTGGCTGGTAAATTTCCAGGGAGCTCGACCTGATGGTTAAAATTGTTAAGATTCAATGTTAAGATTTTAACATGCAGCCCAGACAACCTTGAAATTTTTGGGAGGGAGCTCAACCTTATTTTGAAAGGAAAGTCAAGAGGGTTATTACTAAAGAAAAGTGTGCGTCGCGCCTCGTATATGGCATTACAAAAAGCCAATTGTATCTCCACAACTGCCGATATAATCAAAACTAAATCTTCCATGATCACTCAGAGCAAAGCGGCTAGATGCATGGGGAGTCCATGGCTCATATTAAGCAACCGTGTAATCAGATGGACCGGGGAAAGCGACCGTGGCATTATTCCCTGTGCCTAAATGTAATTTTATATAATATACCAGTGATTTCAACTGGCAGGACAATGTGCTAAATGGTCCATAGTATCCCCTAATACGGCATAGGCATGTGTGCAGTTTCCTACAGATCTCACAGATTCATTACCTTATCCATGAATAGAAAAGTAGTGATGCGGTGTGGAGGTTGCAGCATCACTACTTTTATACCTGCAGCACCAAATTTGATTAGGTACAGTGTTGTGTTTGGCATGACCATGAATAAGAAAATTGCTTAAAATATAATTATGCTGATTAAAAAATCCAAATTCACATTATATATTTCGGCTGAGGGCCTTCCTCAACAGTAGAGCCTTCCTACTGTTAAAGAAGGCCCGTGACCTGAAGATATGCAGTGCAAATTTGGGTCTTCTTTTGTTGCAATATGAGCATAAGGTTATTTTACGCGTTTTTCTTCAGCACCAAATTCCTAAAAATTTGTTAACGCTTTGTCCGCTACACAATATCCACTTTTCATTTCAACAACACCATCTTTGCTGGTAATATTCACCCATGATCTTACCACATAGACTTGGGCAGAGCAGCATCGTAAGCATGTCATATCTTCTTTGGCTGGGCCACATGTAATGCATTATGCAATCAGACGACTGGTCGGCTAGTGTATCATGCAGCATTGCAGTCCCTTTACATTTCTCTGGATACATTGAGAGCAAGCTGTTGCCGGGATATGTACTTGCACGTCTTTACCACAATGATTAGTGTCAGTGCGCCGTTCCCTCGTCATCTACTACACAATGGGTGGGTCAGTACGCCGTTCCCTCGTCGTCTACTACACAATGGGTGGGTCAGTACGCCGTTCCCTCGTCGTCTACTACACAATGGGTGGGGCCAGTGCGCCGTTCACTCGTCATCTACTACACAATGGGTGGGTCGTTGCGCCGTTCCCTCGTCATCTACTACACAATTGGTGGGTCAGTACGCCGTTCATTCGTCATCTACTACACAATGGGTGGGTCGGTGCGCCGTTCCCTCGTCATCTACTACACAATGGGTAGGGCCAGTACGCCGTTTCCCTCATCATTGCCATTAGAAGCAAAATAAGATGACACGCTTTGGCCCACAATGGTAAGGAACATTGTATTTTGCGTAACTAAGATTATATATAGTCGTAACTAGTTATATTAAGACCTCAAGGTTCCCGATTTCTGAAAATTTTACACGGTAACAATATTCAATCCACATCGGTTCATGACAGAAATCATACCACGAAATCACTCTTTGAATTATAATAGCAACTTCGCATATTTTGCCGCTTCAACTAGACATTACTTTCATATCTCGCGTGCATTGAGATAATCGTCAACATACACGGTACGCACGTTTCCAAATATCAGAAGGATCCCACACATTCTCTTCAATCACGACCCCTGTCACTCTCTTTCTCATCCCTTACTTATTTTGTGCTGCACGGACATCATTTTTTCGTGATTAATTCACAATCCAATTGACGTTTGCACAACGTGCATCATTTATAAATGGTAGTCAAATATAAGCATCTTCTTATTATTTGTCACGTATATTATGCTTACGTGTGTGCTGCTGCTTTGCCACTTTTCCAACCAGGTTAGAGCTCTTTTAGCTGCCATCGACACTCTGTACCTGGAGTATCAATTGGTAGCACACAATTCAGCAATTTTGCGCAAACTCCGCAACACGCGTCCTCATCCGACGATGTCATCGCGGCTTTTCATATGTGGGATGAAAGTTCTGCCGATTTAGTGCTCATGGGATGGGTCGAACAATAGTTTAATATTACTGCGGCAGTCATGGGCTTGACATATAATTATGCCGAGAATGAGCCATGTGCATGAGCGAGGCCATGTATCCGAAAATGCAATGGAGCCCATGTCTAGTGAGTGTTCTATTGAGGACATTTCTGGATGCCCCCCATGTTTATGCTTGTGTATAGCTCCAGCAGTGATTTAATACCATGAGTCGGAATTCCAAATACGTCGTCGATGTACTGTAGGTTGACAATGGGCATTAAAGTTGTCTTCGCTAATAATTATGCCTCTAACATGTGCATGAAAGCTGCAAGTTTCAAACAACAAGTACATGCAAAGAGAGGGACACTGCGGTTTCCCATGACAACTCCCTTTGTTTGCTTGAAGACTGAGCTGCCCGAATCTAGGACTACTTTTGTTATTGCACTGGTGGTGTTTTGATGGTAAATACGGTTCAGAAACACTTCACATTCCAGTAATTTCAGGCGGAATATATTTATATTGTTCAGATTATGTTCAAGTAGCTTTGGGACCGCACCAATACCTTCCTGTATGGGAATTCTTCCATAGAGATTTGTCACATCCATAGTGAATGCTATGCTGCCAACTGGGAAGTGCTTCGAAAAGCATTCCCGCACTTTGTCTGGGTAACTGTTAGTGTTTGTCAGATGTGCTGGTACCAAGGCCAAAGTTTGGGTTAGATTTTGCACGTGAACCAGGAAGCTTGTCTAAGGGACATGCTGAAACTATGGTACGCAGTGGTATATCGAGTTTGCCGTCTTTCGGGAGCCCATAGAACTCAAACAAGCGGTACGAGTGAAGTGCATAATCAGCGATTGTGCGACATCTTTTGGTAATTTCCGGGATGTCATATACAGAAAGCACGCTCTTCTCACGATTAACTGTGTTCCCGCGTCATCTTCTACACCATGAGTGATGTTAGTACGCCATTCCCTCTCGTCATCTAACTCGCAATGGGTGGGATCAGAATGCCGTTGCCTCGCCATCTAATACGCACTGGGTGCGTTCTTAGAGTTAACAGGTGCTGCTTGAGCGTCACCTAAGACTGGTGGAGTACGACCTCAGCATGGGAAGCTTAGCATGCGGGTGATACGTGGAAATCGCCACCCTGATAACATTGAAAACATGCAAAGCCACCGCCTTGATCGCACCAAAGTCATGCGAAAGACCCACCCGCAAACTTCAAAAGTCGCTATCATTTCATCGGTAAAAAGGGCCATCTATGGATATTTCTGTACTTGTTGGCATCACAACATTCGTGATGTTGGAAATGTGCCGTCGGGCACATGACGATGCATGAAAAGCATTGCTTATGAATCACTTTATGAAAGCCTTCTCATTTTAGAATGCTTTGACGGCTCGATTTCATGTACGGAGTACATTTCTTTGTACACTAATCACCACACCCGATATAACTTTGTACCTGAATATTGCCCTCAGGCAGTCACGAGCGACATGCCGTGAATGCCATGCGCGATGCATGTCAGCTGACAAATCAATTATTAAATAAGTGCATGCAATTAAACAGGCTGCTTCCGTGCAATCTATTTTCACGACCACCAGTGCGTTTTGTCCACCAGAAAACGCCCAAGTGCTTAATTGGAACAAGAAATGCGTTAGATCTAGCGTGCCTGCGTGCGGGTCGGTCGGACGCGCCAGACATTCCATCCATCTGGAAGGTAAACAGGGCGTCAGTCGTGCTGGGCGAGACAAGAGCCGGCCGTTGGCCGTCATTGTTCCCTTCCCGGCGGCCACAATGGACACGAATGGCAAATGGAGCCAGCCCGGGCGGCGGGCTCACGGGGCGGCATTTAAACCCAACAAACATCTGTTGCGGCGGACCGGGCGCGGCCGGCGCCCCGGCCGCTTTCTTCCACGCGCAGCGTCCCCGTCTGCGCCCTATTAAAGGCCGCCCCGGCTCGGCCCCTAGTCAATGGAGGCGCACGGCGGACTGGAAGCGAATGCGAGCGGGCGCGACCCAAAGCCGGCCAGTAGCGTGGACATAGTGCATTGAGAGTGAATTCCACGGCCTCAATATCCACTGGCATGGCTCGAAACGGGAAATTGTCAGGACGACGTGAACCGGCTCATATGAAATCCTTTGCTACCCTACCCGGCTCTCCGCACCAATCGCTTGGCGATAAATATCCCCGTGCGAAGTCTTTGAAGAGATTTTGAGCTCATGGGCCTGGTCCCTCGTCAGGTGCAGTGTTCATCATAGACATATATTATTCCCGCGGAATTGTATGGCGTCTACGCTCGTCTCAAAGTAGGAACCACGTTCACATTTCCCATGCGCTTAGCCCAAACTTTTTGCGATGAATCAGGTGTCCTGAACTGCGTTCATATTCAGGAATTCATGGATATATGCACCCAAGACTAACTAAGGCTAATGGTACTTAAAATCTAACACATGCATCCAGACAAGGAACGAAATGTTGTACGTCAATTACTTTACTCTCGGGAGGATTGAGCACTATGTGTTTCAATAACCAATGAATATGCATATACACTTACGCATCAAAATAGTATCATGGCATAACCCCGAAGTTCTTCATCCTTGGGATTTTTTTATTATATAATAATTGTAATATGATGTGATTGTCTATTGAATCCGATGTCAAAAACCTTTTTCTATAGCTGGCACACCAAGGCCGCATACAGGCTCATTTGTGTGTAGTTGTCAAACGTCATTTAGACACAGTTGCCTTTAGAGATGGACCACCTCCTGCAGAGTGAGAATTCCAGACTAATATAACACAAAGTGGTCTGGCTGGCACTGGGCGTAATTTTGATTGCGCTTATCAAGCTATGCCGCCAAGCCTGATTCGGTTTCAGATGCACAAAGCTTTTCGTGAACTCTTACCGAAAGGCGTTGGTTTATGACCTAACGACGTCCTAAAACACACCGACATGTGTGCCGTATCAGCGTGGTAATGGACGGCCGCTCATAAAGACGGCTCCGTCGATTTGTTCCCGCATGTGGGGTCAATTAAGCCGCCACCCACTCGAGGGACGGTCGTGATGCTCTGTATAAGACCTCACCGGACCCCCATTTGTCCCTGCTGTCTCCCTGTCCGACGCCCATCAGAGCTCCGTTCTCTGTCCGTCCGTCGGCGGCCTTTGACCCCTGGCCGACCTTGTGTGTTGGAGAGGGACCATTAGATATGGCGGCCAAGCTGGCGACACATCTGGCAGCGACGTTCTC
This sequence comes from Imbricaverruca yamaguchii, assembly GCA_034440575.1. Classification (NCBI taxonomy): domain Eukaryota; kingdom Metazoa; phylum Arthropoda; class Thecostraca; family Neoverrucidae; genus Imbricaverruca; species Imbricaverruca yamaguchii. Next base: position 284,003 of record JAOTOL010001462.1, on the reverse strand, counting down.
GGACACGAAATCGCTTCATTACAGACGGCTGCTGTGGGTTTTAAGGCGCTCGTGAGATAATGACACCGACGCTGACGGAATGGGAAATAGTCGGACGGTCGGACGTTTTATATTAGCCGCCGAATACTCGACGAGGCTCGGGAGTGAGATTTTGTTTTTTGAACGGCACACACATGGGTCGTCGACCTTCTGGTTGCGCCGTTGGCCGACATTCGTTTTCACTGGCTGCGAGGAGCGGCCGCCGGCTGTGTGTGCGAACACTCTGTACCAGTCCGAGGTCGGTGTTGGCACATGCGCTGCCGAGGTGGCAATTACGACGCGTGCGGCAGTGGCCGGCGGTGGCTTCTTGCGAAACAGCCCGCGGCCCGACCGTCGTTCGGCTGACCGCAGTGGCACCGACCGACGTGCCGGTCCCGAGGCAGTGTCACTCCGCCGACCGACAGTGTCACTCGGCCGGCCGACCGGACCGTGACCTTGTCGCCGCTTTTTGCCGGCGATTTCCCAGCGCGGTAGCTGCTCCGGCGGTAAGTGTGTCCGATCGGCAAGCCGACAGCGACAAGAAGAACCCGACTGCTGCGGACAGGCGACGAGGGAACCCGACTGCTGCGGGCGGGCGACGATGGGAACCCGACTGCTGCGGGCGGGCGACGAGGGGAACCCAATGGCTGCGGGCGGGCGACGAGAGGAACCCGACTGCTGCGGACAGGCGACGAGAGGAACCCAATGGCTGCGGGCGGGCGACGAGGGGACACCCAGCCAGCGCGGCGCGAATGTGACTCATGGCGACCTGATGTTGCCACCCGAAGCTACGACATGACGTCACGATCTGACGTCACGACCTGACGTCACGACCTGACGCCACGACCTGAAGTGACGACCTGACGTCACTACCTGACGCTAAGACGTTACGACGTGACGACCTGACGTCACGACCTGACGTCACGACCTGACGTCACGACCTGACGTCACCATTTGACGTCACCATCTGACGTCACCATCTGACGTCACGACCTGACGTCACGACATGACGTTGCGACGTTACGATGACCTGACGTCACTACCTGACGCTAAGACGTTACGACGTGACGACCTGTGACTCGTGACGACCGTCACGACATGTCGCCGGCCACGTCACGCACCTGACTCGGCCAATCGCACGCCGCGCGCACACGGCAGAGCGACACGCAAAACGCCCGCTCACGCAACGGCGGCAAGGTGGTGCAGGCAAACAAGGGCTCGCTCGTCCCCCCCCCCCTCTGTTGGTCACGCGCCGGCTGGACGTGCCTCAGATGCAGCTGGTATCCTCAGGCACACAATGTGTGGACACCATCACAGGTGTCATGTGGCATCGTTTCCATGGATTCCGACCACGATCAATGCGTGCAGCCTGAACCCGTGGATAGGTGAAGTAAAAAATATACAGCTTCGGTGGGATTTCTCAGGAGGGGCGGTGTGAAAGACAGGGATCTGGTCTGTCTGTCTGATGGTTAAACACAGACTGCGTGGGACCTTACAGGTGTATTGCGGGATGCGGGTGAGCAGGTCGTATCAGTTCACCTCGAGACGGTCCAGAAGATCATGACTCCACTGCACTCCACCTGAGCCTATTGGAAGGCGTTTGCATCGTCAAACATATGCTGACACCCTGTCATATAAGGGACGTCCTGTCTTATATAACATCCAGTCATATAAGACATCCTGTTATTTGCATAGCCTTCGTGCATGGCAAAATCTAACTGAAATAACCATTGTAGATATTAGGATACCGTTCGGTGTCTTCAGCACTCTTGTGCTTCGATCCTCTCGTCGATGCATCTTTAAGTGATGTATCCGGGTACTTACTGACGCCACAGCAGTTGACAACGGCACGTGCTGATAACGAAACACTAGTACGCAAATTACCGATCAGAAAAGAATGTGTTTGAAGAGCACGCCAGACAATTCCCAGGAGTCGCTGGCCACTCGACACCCGACACAGGGCACATCCCGATGAAATATTGCCGACTACGGCCATTCGCCAGTGTACCGTAAAACTCGGGCCGGCGGACGCGGTACCGGGCATCCGTCTCTCGGCACCGGCACCGGCACCGGTGGTTTCGTGTCGATTTATTTGGACGCGCGACGCCAGCGCTGGAGAGCCCCCCCCCCACTCACCAGGGGGTCGGCGGCGGCGGCGTCCCATCGAGACGGGTGCGCGCCGCCCGCCGCCGGCCGGCTACCTGTGCTACGCCCACCTCCGCCAGGACTGGCCACCCCGCAGCTGCGGCAGAGCCCGCCGACCTCGCGCCACACGCCCAGCTGCCTCTCAGCCAGCCGCCCCCTGAGCCGATCTTGGGAACAGTTGGCTCGCCGTTCCTGGAACAGGCCCGCCGCTTGCGTCAACGCCGACCACGCTGGGCTCCTCCGCCAGACGAAGGCGAGCGATCTGGTGTAAGCGTGTGTGCTACTGCGGTGGGCAGGTGCGGCACTTGATTTCAAACACCCCTCATACCTATTGCAAGGACGTACTGTGTGGCTTTGCCTAGACTTAGTAGCCTGTTTCATAGAGCGAAATTTCGATGGAAGTGGTAAGTGGTAGTTGTAAAATGATGTTCGAGGAAGCAAATTATAGGATTTAAATTGACTACTTCAAATCTATAAAACTTACAATTTAATATTTACTACTAACCTGGACTTAATTCAGGCCGGCTATTACATAAAAGCTACTCCGTACAACTATAACTACAACTTGTAGTAAAAGTGAAGCGGAACTTACTACCAAAGTTTACTCTGCCTCATCCATGGTAAATGTCTCTCTGGTCTGAGATTATGAAATGATTCTACCTGAGAGTGAGACCCTGTCAAACGATTCTCTGTCAAGTGATTCTATCCGAACAGAAGGGATATTAAGACAAGCTGCTTATTAATCATGAATGTTGAACACAGGAGCCGATCAGAGCGCTGCGTCCCAGACCTGCATCAACCCTCAGCCGAGTTCTACCTACCTGAGCGCAATTGAGCTTTCGGCAAACTCTGCCTACTTCAGCACCGAGTCAGTCCTTAGCCTACCTCCACTTGCGCCTGTCTCACAGCTCACAGCGTATCTCTTCTGAGACCGGCAAACCGACTGCTGTCCAATCTCACCCGTCTGCTGCGACCCCCATAGCGCCCTGTTTCCAGCCACATCACCCCCCCCCCCCCCCCCCCCCAATCTCACGCGTCGGCTGCTACCTCCACCGTGGCCTATCACCAACAGCATCACCCCTCCCCAATCTCACGTGTCGGCTGCTACCTCCACAGCTCCCTATCGCCAGTCGCGTCACTCCCCCTCTGCACGACCTCCACAGCTCCCCATCACCAACCGACCCCCCCCCCCTCTGCACGTGCAGTCGGACAGAGTAATCCCACCACGCTGGCGGCGCTTATCGCACTGCAACCGCAACGCCGGCCGTCCGACCTGGAGACCCGCCTGTGGCGTGTCATTTGTGGCGGCGAGAAGTGTGGAGAACTGGGCTGACGGCGGCAACAGGTTGCGTCACCCATGCTGAGTGTCTGAGTGTGGTGTTGCCAGACTGAGATGACTCGATTGCGACCCCGCAATAGTGTCTTGCAGAGCAGGCGTTCGCGCCGCCAAGCGTGAAGCATCAGTTGACATTTGCACGGTTGAGTGTATAGTGACTGACGGAGAACCTTGCCATTGGAATGGCGACAGATTTGCGTAGATACCATGTGAGTGTTTCTGTTGGTTGAAAATCGCCCGAAATACCGGCATTATCTCGCGAGACGGCTGAGACTTGGCCCGACATGCCCGTGTACTCGGAACCCCGGAACACGTCCGAAACGAGCTGGGTGGTCCGTCTGTGTCTGGGACCGGACCCGGGGGCAATTCATCACGCCGAGGCAGCACCACCAGGCCAGCCTTCCCAGCGGACGATCGGCCCGCCGCTCGCGGGTCATCCCAGTCGGCGACGGGTGCCCTGTCTGACGGGTCGGTGGACGCGTGCGGCCGTTAACGGGTGCCCTGTCTCGGCTGTTGCAGGGTCAGCATGAGTGCCGTGCGGCCGAGCCCGCTCAACTACAGCCGGCTGCGTGAGGCGGCGCGCCAGGGCGCAGCTCTCAGTCCGCCTCTGCTGCCCGTGTTCGCCGACTGCAGCATCGCCGGCCGGCCGGCCTCCACCGACCGCCAGTACGCCTCGGACACGTGTCTGGCGGTAGTGCCGATCCGGGCGCCCATCTACAGACACCCGCTGAACCCCGCTCACCTGCCGCCGCCGCCACCTGGCGTCTCGCCGCAGCAGCAGGCCCGCCGCCACCAGCAGCAGCAGCAGCAGCAGCAGCAGCAGGCCCGCCGCCATCAGCAGCGAGGCACACGGCGCAGGCTATTTGACCCGACCAGTTCTTGCAAAGAGCTTGAGTTAGCCTGCACAGCCAAGATGAACACCACCGAGCCGCAAAGTAACGTGCGTGCCCCCCATGCGCAGGCCACCGACGCAGTTGCCGGCAAGTGCTTCTCAAAGAGCAACAGCACCACCACCTGTGGCGTAGAGAATGTACGCGGGTACAGCAGCAAAGGCATCGACTTCTTCTGTCGAGTGCAGAACCTGGAGCAGAAGAGCCTGCAGGACTGCAGCGCCGACTACAAGCCGGACGCGAGGAGCAAGCTGCTGGGCTCGCCCACCAGTCAGCGCAGCCAGGACTCTGGATTCTCCGACTCGGGCGAGTCCAACTGCGACTCGCAGAGCGACGACCACAAGCGCGAGCGGCGGGTGCGCTTCGAGAAGCGGTCGTTCGCCAGGACCCTGTCCAAGATCATGCGCGGCGCCAGCCCGTCGCGGCGCGCGGCCAAGTGCGCCGGCGACATGTGCCCGCCCAAACCGATCCTGACGACGAGCAGGGAGTCGTCGACGCTGCCGCGGCCGAGGGCCCGGCCCGGCCACACGCCCAAGTCGGCGCGCTTCTCGCGCTCCAGCCTGCAGGTGGTGGAGGAGCACCAGCGGCTCAGCACGTCCTCGACCAGCTGCCAGAACGTGTCGGTCGCCAGCCAGCTGGGCCCGCTCACGTCCAGCCCGCTGCAGCCCGGCCACGTGCTGCAGTGTTCGGCCATAGAGCGCGAGCTCGACCTCATGCTCGAGCGGGCCGACCAGCCCGACCGCACGACGTCGCAGCACGTGTCCGCGCGCCAGCCGAGCGCCTCGCTCAACGAGACCACCATCGACTTCTCGCCACCGCCGCCGGCGATGGCGCGAGACGCCGGCGCCGCCGCCCACTCGAGCAGCGTGGTCGCCCCGAGGCCCGGCGACCGCGACCCGGCCGACGGCCACGTGACCATGAGGTCGGCCGGCCGGCAGCGTCACCTGCAGCGGCGCTGGTCGCAGCTGCAGAGCGCGCCGGCCGGCGGCGGCGGTCTGCCGCCGCGGCCCCGCTCCGAGTGTGACCTGGCGGCAGCCGCAGGCCCTCTGGCGAGGTTCTGCAGCCTGCCGCGCGGCCTCCGGGCCTGTCCAGCCGACCGCACCATCCGCATCGACGACGTACGGTGAGTGTCGCCGGTGTCGACGGCCCGCGACGCGCCGCTGACGACGGCGGGTCCTCTGCCTGCGCCAGTTTGTCGCCGACTCACCCCTGCGTCCGCTGGGTCACGACCGCTTTTGTACAGGAACCTGTTCCGACGTGAGTAATTGGTTCGGTATGTATAGCGGTGAAGACACTGCCGTTATAGAGCAGAGTACACGGCGAACAACTGTTGCCACTCAGCCGATGGGCCGGCCATGTCTACTACGGTCACGACAAGAATAACTCCAAACTAGCTTGAGTGCAGCTGGCTTACCGAGCATGCAGGAAAAACGTGCTGTCAGGAACTAGGCTCCTCGCTATTTCTCGGCGTGAAGCGGCCCTTGGGACAGGAGGAGGAGTGGACCACTTCAGTCTTTTAAGGCGTGTATCTGAAGAGTACAGCTGAGCGCTTTATGGCTCATTTTGTCTTCTCCTGCATTTACCCAGCTGAGTCTGTCGGTTCGCTGTTATATTTATTTTTGGTTTATTGATCACAGGGAAGTTTCCGGAGCGTATAGTATTTCGGTACACCAGTTCTTCTTTTGCTGAACCAGATTGCATTTTGCTAAACTTGCCGTTTGGAAAACTCTTTCGCTATAATCATTGGCGGGCCTAACCGGCTTGTGTTGAAGAGAAGCTTTTGATAATCAGAAGTATGCAAATATGGCAGTCCTTGGGCATGCGAAATATAATCGCCACAACTTATTAAATGAAGGCATTCTGTTATGCAGATACAGGTAGGACTTCCGAAACGGAACTGTTGGTTCGAAATGAAATAAATAAATAAACAAATAAAACTGAAATAAATCGAAGTAAAAACAAAGCGAAATTGTCTTAAATAATTTTCAAAGGGGATCAATGGCAATCACCACATCCCCGCTCTGAGCATTCTAGTGGGTACAACTTCAGAAAATGACACATTCTGGTCATCACAATTACCAACCTCACATGTCGAAGGAACCTGCAACATTACGTGCGACGTTGTGACAGTTACTGACTACATGGGCAATGCCAGACAATAATTTTTACACACAATAAAACAGTCACCATCAGCTGCAACTAGAGGTGGAGCCAGGGAGACCCGGGGCCCGCCTTCCCCTTAGACACCAAAAATAAACTCGATTTAACACGAAACGTGATTTTCACCACCCGTAAACCTAATACATCAATTTATGTGAATTTGATTGCCAATAAATATAAAACTTCAATTTATGAGATTTTCACCTTAAAAACGAAATTGTCTGCGCGTTTCGCGTACAAATGCCGGCGACTGCTGCGGCAACTGCGGTTCCTGCGACTGCGGCGGCTGCGGCGGCTGCGGCGCAGTTCAAACATGTCCGTCGGCTGGTCGGTCATTTATCATCCGAAGGCCGGAGTCGGCCGACTGTCGACGCCTCAGCGTTTACCATCCATCACAGGACGACTGATGGCCGGTCGCTTCTGTCGCCGCCGTGTCCCGGTGACACTGACCCCGTGTTCCCCTGCTCCAGTCGCCGTGTCCCGGTGACGCTGACCCCGTGTTCCCCGCTCCAGTCGCCGTGTCCGGGACGCACCCCGTTCCGTCGCCGTGTCCGGTGACACCGACCCCGTCCCCCCGCCCTCCACCACCCGCCCCCCCAGCGCCCCACCACCCCCCCCCCCAGCGCCGTGCCCACACCCCGTTCCCCGCTCAGTCGCCGTGTCCCGGGACACTGACCCCGTGTTCCCCGCTCCAGTCGCCGTGTTCTGGGACGCTGACCCCGTGTTCCCCCTGCTCCAGTCGCTCCGGACCACCCCGTCCCCCGCTCCAGTCGCCGTGTCCCGGTGACACTGACCCCGTGTTCCCCCGCTCCAGTCGCCGTGTCCTGGTGACGCTGACCCCGTGTTCCCCCGCTCCAGTCGCCGTGTCCCGGTGACGCTGACCCCGTGTTCCCCCGCTCCAGTCGCCGTGTCCTGGTGACGCTGACCCCGTGTTCCCCCGCTCCAGTCGCCGTGTCCTGGTGACACTGACCCCGTGTTCCCCGCTCCAGTCGCCGTGTCCCGGTGACACTGACCCCGTGTTCCCCCGCACCAGTCGCCGTGTCCCGGTGACACTGACCCCGTGTTCCCCCGCTCCAGTCGCCGTGTCCCGGTGACACTGACCCCGTGTTCCCCTACTCAGTCGCCGTGTCCTGGTGACACTGACCCCGTGTTCCCCCGCTCCAGTCGCCGTGTCCTGGTGACACTGACCCCGTGTTCCCCCGCTCCAGTCGCCGTGTCCCGGTGACACCGACCCCGTGTTCCCCTGCTCCAGTCGCCGTGTCCCGGTGACGCTGACCCCGTGTTCCTCCGCTCCAGTCGCCGTGTCCTGGTGACGCTGACCCCGTGTTCCCCCCGTTCCAGTCGCCGTGTCCCGGTGACGCTGACCCCGTGTTCCCCGCTCCAGTCGCCGTGTCCCGGTGACACTGACCCCGTGTTCCCCGCTCCAGTCGCCGTGTCCCGGTGACACTGACCCCGTGTTCCCCCCGTTCCAGTCGCCGTGTCCCGGTGACACTGACCCCGTGTTCCTCTGCTCCAGTCGCCGTGTCCTGGTGACGCTGACCCCGTGTTCCCCTGCTCCAGTCGCCGTGTCCTGGTGACGCTGACCCCGTGTTCTCCCGCTCCAGTCGCCGTGTCCTGGTGACGCTGACCCCGTGTTCCTCTGCTCCAGTCGCCGTGATCTGGTGACGCTGACCCCGTGATCTCGTGTTGTTCAAACTAAGCATACACGAGACAGTGTAACCTGAGTAATTGTGCACACACTACAACCGCCCTGACAACTTGACGGCAAGATCAGCCTGCGCGTAGAGGACAGCCTTCACCCGTACCACACATGGATGGTTATTCCATCATACCAAGACTCAACCTCCGGCTGTGCTCCTGGCCGCCCCAATGCCACAGCGACAGTTCAGTGCAGGTGATGTCGATTGGAGCAATGCATCGTAGCTCGACCACGAAAACGTCCGGGATTGATGTTGAAGTAGGAACATAAACAGCTTGGCTTCCTCCAAATAGCATGTACCGTCCATCGGCTGCATAAAATGCCTGTCCAATCAACGCGAAGCCATGCGGGTGCACGATTGTAGGAGAGATCTCGCTGACGGGATTGGCTGACTGGAGAATCGCTGCGCTTTGTTCGCGAGGCACATTTTGTCCGCCGCCGTCCCGATCTGAGTCGCATCCGCGTGTTGTGGCCCGGGGCCAGAGTTTACTCCGGCCGCAGACGAGGAAAAGTTCCCGGACGGCGGCGGATGAGCCACGCCAAGTCCGTGTCGCTCACGACCCGGATGTGCCCACTTCGTGCGAACGGCCGGCTAGTCCAACATTGAGTCAATCACCGGCGCCGGGCCGGCGAACATTAGCCGAATCAGCCGACGTCGAACACGCCCACGAGCAGCCACCGCCGCATGCACGCTTCCAGCCCTCAGACTCGCATTATCCGCTTATTCGGCTGGATAGACGGCTGGCTTAAATTGCGATGCATGGCTAAGCGTTGGGCCATTCACCAATTCAGGTTGTTCGATAGATTCGGCATCGGCCCCATGTAGGGGTGCTTCTTCCACCGTTAGCTTGCCAGTGATTCACTCGTCAGTAGCTCATGGCGAGCTGCAACGGAGAATGACCCTGCGAAATTCATTCAATCGTACGTGTGTTGGTGAGAATAGATTGAAAGACGAAATGCCATATACCGGCAGCTGCTGCACTCACCACTCGTGCCAACATGTAGGAGATCGGAAACAATTTACATTGTCACTTTTGGCTCAAATATGCCTACCCAGGAACAACATTCGTAAAGGACTTTTTGGAAGAGTGGTTTCCTTTCCTCCCATATGCAAGGGGATAGTTGGGCACCCGTATTGATTTCTGACTGGGAGGTGCTGCTGGTATATATTGGTGGAGTAGGGTGCATGGCAGGGATGGAGTTTCGCCATAATGAAAAGCACTTGCACTGGCAAAGTGTGGGTACAAATCATCCCCTCAGGCTTTTTCCGCAATAGCTATGACCGAAGCGGGTCAGGGATCTACCCTTTCGGATATGTCGACGTAAAGACCAGGGGTGAAATGCCATATGTTTGAGGAAAGAGCGTATATTTCTGAAAAATATTGGGGAGGGAGAGGGCACAATGCATGAAGGCAATGGGGGACCAAACTGATTGGATGGTACACACTCCATAGGGTCCCATGTTAAAAGTGAAATTATTGGGGGAAGTAAAGCCGACATTTGAATTGAATTGAATTGAAGAAGGCACTTCCCCCTCAAAAGTATATGAAAAACACCATTGGATGGGGAAGGAGACTTCAAGCAGCTCAAACTCAACGTTGTCGCTTCTCGCCAATAAGCCATAAAGTTAAGTGTGGAAGTATTCGGGCCGGCGTAGGGGGGGGGTCGCTCGCGGCCTCCAAGATATATACCGGAAGTTCCACCCTTGATCAGTGCCAAGCAACGTCGGCCCTGTCGCAGCAAAGCATTGCAGGAGACATTTGCGGTTGTAGGTGCATTCTTTCCATGCGACGCCCATGTATTACTTTTTTATTGATGGATCTGTCCGCTTCGGCACCAATAGTGGCGGAAATCAAGCCATACGCGTTGCCTAACGTTTCAAATATGATCGTACCTTTGGCGTTGGCGGCCCGTCAAAGTTAACAGGTGGTTTCGGGTCCGGTCGATTGGTCGGTGGCGGGCTGCCGGCGGCCGGCCCACCACCCGCCGGCCAAATGGGGATGAACATAAGAAAATAGTTCCACAAGAAAGCGTAATGCAACAATATTTGCAATTCATCAGTGTAAGTGACAATTCAATAGACATCTGAACGCAAGCTAACTTTAGCAAATGAACTTCGCATCAAATTTTATCGAGACATAGCATCATAAGTTGCATCTATATTCTTCGCGAAAAAGATAGTGAGCATCCGGGCGCTTGACGCAAGCGAGCATTTCCGGGTTCTTGAATATAATTAATAGCCCACCAGTGTTCTTTCCTTGGCTGGCGGTCTGCCGGTGTTCGCGTTACCAGCGTGTCTGGCGCGCGTCGCGCCACGTCTCGTCTCGGGCTTACTGATGCCACCTGCACTCTCATGCCGTGGCGAAGCGCTCCAGCCTGCAGCAGACGCCGAAGCGGGGATTTTCGGATGATGATGCATGATTCACGAATCTGTCTGCCGATGATCGCCTGGAGTTTCTGACTTCTGACATGCTCCTTAGCGTGCCATACCCACACAACTTCACTATCAGCACAGCCTTCATAGTGGCAATTCCGCGATAAATTGGGTATCGACCTACGTGTGAGAGCAGCCAGTCACAGGCCCATGCAAGGCCGATTACAATCACCTTAGATGAATGGAAAGAACCACCAGTTGGGTGATACCCCGTACACTTTTTCCTCTATTTGTCGTTGTTTTCTAATCGGAAACGACATTCACTCCTGAAATGTTTGTTTCGCTTCAAGAGTGGCTGATTTAAATCGGTAAGAACATTTGTCCAGGAGGAGAGAGCGGTACACCCGTGTGCAGATTGTGTGCCTGACACCGTCCTCCTGTCCACAGGTCTCCCTCGGTACGCTCCTGGCTGCAGGGACAGTGCTGGGAGGTCGACGTCGAGTGCATGAACACACTGCAAAGCAAGTCCGTCATATCGGACATGTCGCACTTGCTGGCCCTGGCTGCCAGAAACGCGAGGACCAACATTCGAGACATCCAAGTCCGTGCCAAAACTGTCAGCCGCGAGTTCTCGGCGCTTTTCAAGTGAGTTATATATATCTATATTAGGGTGGTCCAAAAAGAGGGTTAAGATTTCAAAGTGCGCTGGTCATTTCTCCACACCACTGCTTTTTTCGTGTTGCATTCCTCTCCTTGTGTGCAAAATTTCATCGCGATACAATGATATTTAGAGGTCGCCCCACTTTTAGCCCTTAGAACCTGGCGCAACTGCTGCTGCGTGCGCCATAAATTAGTGCTGCACTCAGTTGAACCGTTGCTGTGGTCGTGGGTGCATTGCGTCGCTCCCGTATTCGTTGTGTGTGTGTGTGTGTGTGTCACGACTCGCGTGTGCGTTGCAACACCATAAACACTTGGAGGTTGGTGCATGTTCAGTGTTGTCACAATGTCCTTGCACTTTAATTCAGCTTATTTTATAATTGTCATTTTGAATTTAATTAAATGCCATATATCTTCGCCAGCGTTCCTAAACTAACGTAGTAGAAGACTGCGTTAGTTTAGGAACATCGCTCAGGATGTATGCCATTTAATTTAATTATAAATTGCAATGATAAAATAAGCTGAATTAAAGTTTAAGGACATTGTGGCAATCTGCCCTGGCTGATTGAACGAAGTGTTCGCGCGAGGACTACTTCGAGTTCCTGCAGCTCGCAGCCCTGTTTCTCGGAGGGGGCACAACGACTCAACCATCGTTTCGTGCCCCTGGTGCCATGCACCACGCGAAGTGAATGTCAAAAGGCATCTACTGCCTCAAGATGTTCCTGTTCCGACACCAGTTCAAGACAACGAAACGAGAGGAGCGTAATGTGACTGGTATGGCGCTGTTCGTTGCCCCGATGTGCATCCCATTTTGGCACGAAGCTCCTTTGTCATCCCACGCCCCATACAACGACATCATGATCCTGACTGAACTCCAGAAGTACACGAACCAGACGAACGTCGCTTCAACTGCGAGCAATGCCCTCCAACGGCATCTCTGGTACTTGGCGGAAGACTTGGTCGGCCTTTCCCTGTTGGACGACCGGGTTCCAGACAAGATAAAGGCCGACTGCGTGACTCGGATGAAGACGGAAAATCCGACCGAAGATGAACCACGCCGGGAAAAAAATCGAAGACACACGGGACATCCGCCTTGATGCCTTCTTCACCAAAAGGTCGCATCGTGTTTTCGATGTCCTGAAGAAATGCGGAGCCCAGGAGGCGAAACAGGGCTTCCTTCAGATGGATCCTTCGGGTTGGAAGGAAGACAAGTTGTTCGAGGACTTTCAGGCCAGAGCCAAAATCCTAAGAGTGGTGAACGACGCAGCTGAACGCGGAGTGGCCCTGGCAGAGGCGTACAATGCGACGCTGACGAAGGATGGGGATCAAAAGCAATTCATTTTCCGTCTCGTTCACAGACACCGAATTGCCATGCCGACACCCTCAAAGACCATCCTGACGAAGAAAAAGTGAAAAGTGGGGAGACCCCTAAATGATGAGATAGAGAAACAAAATTTCAGGCGTAATTCCTTTTCGTGATGTGTAATAAAATTAGTCCTGTGGAGAGATAAAATATCATGTTCCGTTTTGGACCATTCTAATATACATGTACATGTATATATATATATAAATGTAAGATGTATATGCAAGAGTTTGTTCACCAGAAGGAACATCTTAAGATCTTGCGCACATATTGTTCCGTTGTAGCTTCGCATGCCATTTCATTCACTTATCTCATAAGACAGCAACTTGGTGCATTCTATGGACGGTGGAAATGTTCGCCATACAGGCAGTGTTGATTTTCATCCCTCAATAACGGGAAATCCGTAGTCAAAAGTGGCTGGCAAAAGCACTTCAGTCGTGCCCAAGAACAGGTAGCGGGGGAGGGGGCATTGGCAACTGCCAACATGTTGAATGCTCTCCCTAACCATTCCGATCTTCTCCAACAGTCACATGGAGGACCTGGATGTGCGCGAGGTGCCGCGCATCGCCCAGACCGTCACCGAGACCATCCAGCGCTTCGTGCGCGAGTACGAGGTGTCGCACCCGGAGGGCCCCGCCTCCCACGTGGACAACCTGGACAAGCTGCGCTCGCTCATGGAGAAGATGCTCGAGTACGTCAAGTCGTGCGGCCAGATGAACCGCACCTTCCAGGTGGACGACCTGGTGCAGGTGCTGACGTCACTCGCGCAGGCCTTCAACCACCTCGTCGACCTGCTGCTCGGCGAAGAGGTCAAGGTGGGTAAATCATATGAGAAAGACAATCACAACGCAGTCACCAGTTTGGTCGATGCCGTGGAATATTGTTCACGATAACGGCTATATTTTTGCTGAGGCAGCAGTAATGAGCCTGGTTCACACGATGTGATAAATATTAAGGCTGTGTTCATTGGGCTGAAAGGGAATAGCAACCATCAGCTAACACTCGACAGCCGCCCCATTCATTTGGCAATACGAAAATGTCCTGTTAATCCATCTAATGACGATAGCAAGATGGTGATAGTTGCGTTTTCCGTTACTACTTTCTTTGCTTCCTCTACGAAGACTCTGGTTATGCCACTAATCATAAGCATCGCCTGTGCTTAGCCTTTGTCACTAGTGCTCTAATCGCAGGCTGACTAAGTGTATCTCAAGCTAAGCAGAGAGTAATAGCGAGAAACAAATCAACATACAGCTGTTCTCTGTCATCTTTAAATCGCCCTGTAAAGTGACCGGAACATGCCTCGTGCCATCATGACAATGAGATAGTCCAATGCTCAGTAAGCAGTGTCTGATGTGTGTGTGTGCGTGTCTCCATGTTCTTGATGCCAATCCGCAAGGGTCATGAACCGCAAGGTTTTGAGTGGAGATAGTTAACTTTTCCTTTTGTCGATTTGTATTACTTCCACGTGTCCTTGAATTTCCCCGCGTTCAGACGTACAAAGAGCAGACAAGGAAAGCACTACATAATGCCCAATGTTCTCCTCCAGTCATTCTCATTGATGAATGTTTTCTGGTTGGACACAGCATGACATACGTTCTGCCATCATCGATCGAAGTCATGCTTCTTTGTCGGCGTATTCAGCAATGACATCATTGAGTCGGCTTGTCATATCTGGGTGCTCGCTGGTACGTCACCATGAAAACAAAATGTCAAAGGCACCCATTGTCTCGCGCATTTCTTTTCTGCGGGCGAAAAACCAGCCAGTGTTTCGCCTGGCTTCATAGCCTCGCCGTATTCAATCGCCAGTAAGATTAGCAACAATGGCTGATTTCCTATCGCGTAGGTTCGCTGGTCACCTGCGTCGTTTTCCGCGGACTGTGCGCTAGTGTGACGTCACTGTCCACGACACCAATTCCTTATGACGTCAGCGGTTATTTTGCAGGATGCACTGACGTCAGTCGAGGAGTGACAATGGCGTGTGCTGTCAGCCATGATATGACGGTGGACTAAAGTGACGTCGAACTGTGATGGTGTCAGGCTGCATTGACGTCACCCTGTGATGACGGCATGCTATGTTGACGTCACCCTGTGATGATAGCAGACTGTTGACGTCATGATGCGATGATGTCATAGCGTGCTGACGGCAGGCTATGCTGACATCACCATGTGACTACGTCAGGCTGTACTAACATCACCATGTGATGACGTTATGCTGTACTGACGTCACCATGTGATGACGTCATGCTGTACTGACGTCACCCTGTGATGACGGTGGACTACACTGACGTCACCCTGTGATGCCGGCAGGCTGCACTGACCCGTCCTATGGCAGCTCGCACCTGGCTGTACCAACGGCGCTGCTCGTGCTCCTGCCGCAGGTGATGCTGACCTCGCTGGCGCCGAAGCGGGACGTGCTGTGCGTGAAGCTGGGTCTGCGGTCGGTGACGTCAGTGGGCCTGGACGGCGGCCGGCTGTGTCGGATCCTGTGCGGCCAGGGCGCCGTGGCGCTGCTGACGACGCTGGTGCGGGGGCCGCGCCGACGGCAGCTGCGACCGCAGGCGCTGCGCGCTCTGGCCACCCTCTGCTGCGTCTCGCACGGCATCAAGGCGTTCGAGAAGGTGAGCCGATGCTCGGATACCGGCGATGTCTGCGCTGTGGGATGCATGCTTGGGTTGAAGACACGAAGTGCCACAAGTTACCGTATCATCCAGATAATTTGTTCCGATTTCAGCAGGGTGAAAACGGTTCTTAACTAGTGACGATTTGCCACGCAATGCCAGCCCGGATCTGCACTCCCGTGAGGTTTTCCCCTTCGCTCTCAAAATAAAGCCGGATCAATCACGATCAAGTTTTCCCAGCGCTGAACTCCACGGCGCGTGCAGCAGCAGTAGCGCCCACATCCGCCAATCAGGGCCCCTGGTCCGACGCGCGTCAGCCAATCATAACGGTCGGCGTGCCTCCCCACGTGCGGCTACTCGGAGGCGACGTTGCCCCGACGGGCCGGGTCTGTCCACCACCAGTCTGCCTTGCCTCGCCACTCGCGTATCGCTCGCGCCCGATATCCGTCCGGCACCCGGGAGTGAACCTGCGGAGAGACGGCCTCCACGGCGCGGCCGATCAGTGGGTCTGAGTGGCCGGGCTTCGTGTGCCGGTGGCGATTTGGTCGGCTTTGGGTACGTTCCCAGCGGTGCGTCCGGGCCTGCCCACGGGGCAGCACCGCCGGCACGTACGGCCGGGTCCGGCTGGTCGATTAAGCTGCTCGGGCTTGCGTGCAATGAGCCAGCAGGATGCACCGGGCCCGCGCAGCCACTAATGTAAACCCACCGCTCAGCGCGGCCGCGCCAAGTGGCCCGCTCAGCGAGCGCGCAGTTTCTGGCACGAATCGGGCGGCGATCTGTGCGGCTCTGATGGCAGATACCTTGGCCGGCCTTACCTGCAGACACCGCGGCCGGCCTTGCCTGCATTCCAGCCGTGTGTGTTCACACGGTCGCACAGCTCGGCCGGCACCTGCATGGCCACACCGACACCCGCATAGACACACACATCGGTCAACACCTGCATAGACACACACCTCAGCCAACACCTGCATAGACACACACCTCGGTCAACACCTGCATAGACACACACCTCAGCCAACACCTGCATAGACACACACCTCGGTCAACACCTGCATAGACACACACCTCGGTCAACACCTGCATAGACACACACCTCAGCCAACACCTGCATAGACACACACCTCGGTCAACACCTGCATAGACACACACCTCAGCCAACACCTGCATATACACACACCTCAGCCAACACCTGCATGGCCACATGAACACCTGCATAGACACACACCTCGGTCAACACCTGCATAGACACACCACATCAACACCTGCATAGACACACACCTCAGCCAACACCTGCATAGACACACACCTCAGCCAACACCTGCATAGACACACACCTCAGCCAACACCTGCATAGACACACACCTCGGTCAACACCTGCATAGACACACACCTCAGCCAACACCTGCGTAGACACACACCTCGAGCCAACACCTGCATAGACACACACCTGCATGCCAACACCTCAACCTCATAGACACACACCTCGGTCAACACCTGCATAGACACATACCTCAGTCAACTTCTGCATGGCCACACCGACACCTGCATAGACACACACCTCGGTCAACACCTGCATGGCCACACACCTCGGTCAACACCTGCATGGCCACACACCTCGGTCAACACCTGCATGGCCACACACCTCGGTCAACACCTGCATGGTCGTACACCTCGGCCAGCACTTGTATGGCCACACCAACACTTACATAGACACACACCTCAGCCAACACCTGTATGGCTACATGAACACCTGCATGGCCACACACCTCGGTCAACACCTGCATGGCCACACACCTCGGTCAACACCTGCATGGCCACACACCTCGGTCAACACCTGCATGGTCATACACCTCGGCCAACACTTGTATGGACACACCAACACTTACATAGACACACACCTCAACCAACGCCTGCATGGACTTGACGAGGACGCGTAGAGCTTGGTATGGTTACCGCCACCTTTTCAGTTGGGAAGAATAGCTTATTTAGCTCACGTGTAAAACGCACAAAGAAAAGCGCGGAACTGTATCACAGGGAACTAACGTGGTATCAAATTTGCAGTCTGGCACGGTCTCGGAGAATTCCTCACTAACCATTCCAGCCATTTCCAACGTAAGGATATGCATTTTTTAAGGGGTACAGTTGCGTCCTTGCATGCATGCTCGCATGATGCTCAGTTCACTGACCCCAGGCTACAATCAGTGAATGTTGTGTGTCGATACATGTGCATTGCCAATCACCATACGCGATATATTGTGATACTATAGCGCTTTACTCGGTTTATGTAAAATTAATGTATTAGCTGTAGCCTTTGGTATTTGTATCTACGTCGTACAAGTGCGCCAACAATGACCCTTACTTGCAAAGTAAGATATTACGCGTATAATTAGTGGTTGCATCATTTAGAAAAGTGCTTTTAAATTACACCCATGCATCATTTCCCATGCTTTTGTATTCCTTAATCAATGTATCGAAAGGCGTCGGAATTCGAGCATGACAATTTATTAGCTTAGTTAAATAATTCAACTCCTTAGTTGGTATCATTTCGATTTTAATAATATATTCATTGACGACGGGGACAGTCACTAGCGGACCTAAGGGATGGGGACACGGAGCATAGCCCCCAAAAGGCCGATGTTCCGAACTTTGGCACTAAAATAACATTTTCTCGAAACATTAAAACATTATATTTTAAGAACATATTTTCTTTAGCGGACCCGTCGAATGTTAGCTGTTCAATCACCTGCACCTGCAACACCTGCATCCTGAGGAGGTCTTCGAAACCGGAGACGAAAACCCTTCCCCAAACACGGTCCCAAATGCCCCCTGGATCCGGTCGTGACTTAGAACTCCGGAGTACGGATGCCAGCATACATATGTTGCACATATATGCATCGATGCACATATGATGCCATGTATTCCCGACTGGACTCCACCGCCGGGATATTATGACGCAACAAAGTGGGATGGGGCCTCTTGTAGCAGCGCATGTCTATGACAGTCGTAATCGAAGCTATTTACGAATGCGAAGAAATTTCGCCTACTTACTCTGCACCGCAAACACGCCCAGCAAATCATCTCAGATTTCCCGCATGGTACCGCATGAAGGCTGAGATCTGGTGCACTGTGAAAATGGGCGTCGGAAGCGTGATGAGGGAGGGGAGGGGCAGTGTAAGTAGCGCCACTCCTTTACTTTGGTAAGGCATTAACCATATGGGCCCTACGTAAAGAATATAGTTCAAACTGCCCCCCCCCCCCAACGTTAGGCGATTCCTGCGCAACTAACTACGAGGGCTGGTTTGGATAAATTACGACTGCTAAAATGCATTGAAGTGTGAAGGCCGAACTTGGGTCACACCAACTCAATGTGCCGGACGATTGTACCATCTCCATGGACACAGAAGCATCACCGAATGGTTTCAGCTCCATCTCCGACACCTCCTGGAGCTGCCGAATGCTACGCGGGTGCCCCGGCGAAGTGCTCGCACATTAATTCAACCTAATCACCGCGAATGCTTGTCGTTCTAGCAGTGACTTGACGGCCACATAGCTGTAGACTTGATGGTCAGCGGACGACCCTCGGTGTGCAGACGACCCACGATCGTCAGGCGACTCTCGTGTGGGGCAGGCGCTGCCGTGGTGGCAGCTATGGCGCCAGACGCGCGGCGACGGGCGGCGCCAGTCGTGCCCGACGGTGGCGCCAGCCGTGCCCGACTGTGGCGCCAGTCGTGCGGCGCCAGTCGTGCCCGACTGTGGCGCCAGTCGTGCGGCGCCAGTCGTGCCCGATTGTGGCGCCAGTCGTGCGGCGCCAGTCGTGCCCGACTGTGGCGCCAGACGTGCGGCGCCAGTCGTGCCCGACGGTGGCGCCAGTCGTGCCCGACTGTGGCGCCAGTCGCGCGGCGCCAGTCGTGCCCGACTGTGGCGCCAGACGTGCGGCGCCAGTCGTGCCCGACGGTGGCGCCAGACGTGCGGCGCCAGTCGTGCCCGACTGTGGCGCCAGACGTGCGGCGCCAGTCGTGTCCGACGGTGGCGCCAGTCGCCTGGAGCCGGGCGGCGCTAGAGAACGGCATTGATTACCACTCGTCTGCAGTTAATAGACGGGCTTAACGCCGGCTCGATCCACTACGCCGGCCCGGGGAACTCAGCTAATCCGCTCCTCGTATCAGCGGAGGATGTCAATCGGGGGAGGGGGAGGGGGGCTGCGCCATGGCGCCGCGCCGCCTTGGCAACGGTCGCGGTTAGCCAAGTCCTTGACGGGGCAGCACTCCGGCAGGCTCCCAGCAGTTGAGAGGCGGAACCGATGTGTCATAGCTTCGCGGAGTGTGTTGGTTCTCGCGGCTCATTTGGGTCACGCTGTCGGTCGGACACACCAAGCTTCGACGCCTGTGCTCCCTCGCCAGCCGTCAATCTGCTCAAGCTGACCACCCGCAGCCCGAATCCTGACCTGACCTGACCTGACCTGGCCTGACCGTTTTGTCGTCTCCGCAGGCCGACGGTCTTCAGCTGGTGACCGGCATCCTGACCGACCCGCGCTCCACCGAAGAGGAGCGCTCCGAGTGCGCCGGGGTCATCGCGCAGGTGACCTCGCCGTGGGTGGACAGCATCCACCACGTGCGAGGCATCAGCGACAACGTGGAGGACATCATCAGGGAACTCACCGGTGAGAAGCTCTTGCAGCTAGTATCGCACAGCTCTTGCAGCTAGTATGGGAATTTCGCGGTTACCAAAGTGCTATATCGTCATGCCGGCAAGTGGCGATTAACCTAGCCGCATATCCCATCCCGAGCTATTAGCAGTCGTCTTGCGCCTATTAAGCCGTGGTTGCAGCAGGCATAACTGTTGCATCAAAGACGTTAATCTGGAGCATTCCCACCCTCATTAGCGTCAGTATGTGGTGGCATGACCTATTTTATTAGATCACAGACTGAGACATTACGCAACAGTGGCGCAGCCAGGATTTTCGGAGGGGGGAGGGCGATAAAAAATGTGTCAAAAGAAAGAATGGTTCCGGCGTGTTTTGTGCGCTTCGCATTTCGAGTTATCCGTGGTGAAAATCTCAACATGTCTCCTTTGATCTAGTGTATCTTGGGTGCTAAGGAGGTCGGGCCCTTTCTTGGTTGAACCTCTGTTACGCAACACAGCTCATGCCCACCGTTAAGTGGAGCTCTCAGTGTGTACGAGCATTGCGTCACAATTCCGCCGGAGCACCATCGGTCGAAGCGCCCACACGTCACTCGACGGGCTGTGTGGCGAGCTCGTAAATGATCCCCCGCGCCGATCACGATCTTGGATCGCTTTCGTCATACGTCCACTTTTTGCCAGTCGGGTGTTCTACCAGCTCAGTGGAGCGCCTGTGACGCGCCAGACAGGTGTTTACCGACTGTTCGTGGGAGGTCACGACACGACTGACCTTCTCATCAAGGGCTCGGCAGCTGTGACTGACCTGCTCACAAAGGGCTCAACAGATGCGACTGACCTGCTCACCAAGGGCTCGGCAGATGCGACTGACCTGCTCACCAAGGGCTCGGCAGATGCGACTGACCTGCTCACCACGGGCTCGGCAGATGTGATTGACCTGCTGACCAAGGGCTCGGCAGACGCGACTGCCACAGTCACTGACACTTCACCAGTTCCGATCGGCTCAGCCCACTCTCCCAGCTCTGACACGTCGTCACGTTCGCAGGTCTGGCAGCCACCACCAGCTCGGTGGAGACGCTTCTGCTGGCGTCGGCCGCTCTTGCCAACCTGACCTTCCTGAACATCGGTGCCGTGCGCCTGCTGCTGCACAACGGCGCCGCCAAGGTGCTGGTGCAGGCCGCCGGCAGCAGCGACAACTGCTCCCTCTTCCTCAAGGACCAGGTGAGCTGACGGCCTCCTGGACATCAGCCAACCTCCTGGGGCGTTGACTGGCGCCCAGCATGATCAGTTGTTGCGCAGTGCGACTTCGTCGACGTGGAGTGCTTAGCATCCCCGAGGCCGAACGGAAAATCGTCGAAGACGACAACTGGCCACCTTTTATTCATGTTTCTTTAGTTCCTTGCTTCCGTCACCGCTGGCGACAACATACCCACTTCCCACGCCTCCGCTGACCAGCTATAATTGGTGATGAAGTTTGATGATGACTAGAAAATGAGAGAAGAATTAAATGAATCCAACTCAAGCTAGATATGCAAGTGCTTGATATCTTGATGGTGTCTGCCTCCATATATATGACAATGCAAATGTTGATTATAAACAAAAGTGGTTTCACATGTTTCTCCAACAATCTTATCATATACTACCAGCGTCAGCTAGACTCAAAATTTTCCTAAGCGAAGTTATGGTCCGCAAGCAAAACTAATATGATTGTTTTGCTAGCTTTTCATTATCACGGCAGAAATTGGAGACCCAATCAGTTGTCCGATTGTTTTCACCCAGCTCTCCGATTCGCTCCTTCATTCGTATCAAACAGATGTCCGTACGGATATCAAATCCGTGTTACACTCTGCACGACAACCACGAGATTCGGAGAACCGAATGCTTCCTCACCAGACCCCCGGAGATCTTCTGTCGAATAGACAGGTAGCTCCTTAAAAAGCAAGCTAACATGATCGTATCAGTGCTCTCCGCCGACGCCGACCCGCGAGTGCAGACAGTCGGACACAGGCTTACAGAATGCAGTCCCAAACTATATAAAAATTGCCGCGCCGGTGTGCACGCGACGACCACCTGGTCGGGCGGACCCCAACGGACGCCACAGCCACCTGGCGGACCCCAGCGGCAGTCTCGTCGCTCGGCTCCGCCGCGTCTGCCGGCGCGCGCGACCGACGCCGGCCGCCCCAGTGACGTCACTATCGGCCAGTTGGCCAGATAGTGACGTCACTGGGCTGCAAGACGTCGACATGCCGCCGGCGGCCGGCGTCTTATTTGGCCGCGACGGTCCGGCATGAATGCACTCAGAGGGGTGCCCCGGGGTCGTCCGCTCGCTCGGCAGCGCAACTGTCTTAGTGTCGGCACTCCCCGGCTTAGTCGGCCGGCGGCGGCTCGCCAGTTGGGGGGGGGGGATACAAGTCGGTATGCGTGCGCCACGAGTTCGCTCCCACAGCGTATTACGCCGGCTGAGAATGGCTACAGTCCGCCCGCGATTACCGCAATACACCCCCCCTCAATTTCATGTTGGGATCTGACAAAGTCTGGGCGGCTTCATGCACTGTTCAACCTGCAACCGCTACACCTGACTACCTCGTTATCAAACCTGGCATCCTTACGGTATTGGCGCTTTTGTGGAAATTGAAGAGTTTGAAGATAATATAGCTAGATGCTGTTGGATATTCTTATATTGCTAGATAGACTAGATAGCATTGCTAGATAGCAATATCGTTTGAAATGAATGGAACTGTGGGTTCCCAGACTGGTTAACAATTATTTCCGAACATTATTTACACATTTTTTTTTGGTAATGCCGAACCAACTTTGCGTTTCAACAACTTTTCCATATTTGCATCCTTTCCTATACATCCACCCCGAGGTTATCATCAAAGTCCAAATTCAACAAACATAAGGCTCATTAACAGCCATTGACATGATCCGCTCCACGCGGCACATTCTTCTGTACAGCGCATCACCATATACAAATTTTACCGGCGAACGCATCGCGGTGCAGCCGACCTGCACGTATGTCCCAGTCGCCCCCAGCTAACCCGCGCCTTCTCACCGCCAGGTGGCGACCATCCTGGCCAACATGGCGTCCATCACCGAGTGCCACGAGGACGTGCTGCGCAGCGGCGGCCTGCCGGCGCTGCTGTCGTTCCTGTCGGAGCGCGTGCCGGCCGACGCCGACCAGAGCGAGCCGAGCGTGGCCGTGGTGGAGCGCGTCCAGCAGAAGGCGGCCATCGCGCTGTCGCGGCTCTGCGTGCGCCGCGAGGTGGCGCTGCAGGTGGTCGACGCCGGCGGCCTGCGGCGGCTCGTGCAGCTCTGCCGCGACGGCCGCGAGCGCAACCACTCGGACGGCGTGCTCGTCGCCTGTCTGGTGAGCACCGGCGCCGGACCACGTCCAGCGCGAGGTCTCGGCCAAATGTGGCCGGGCGGGAGTCGGGTAGTTGTCATGTCAACAAGTGCAGCTTTTGTTGTTGTGTCGAATCCCTTAAGATGGGTATGATTTACAAGGTGATCGTGTCGGTCTGGAATCTGAGGCTCGTTGGTGCAGATTCAGATATGTTCCATCGCATCACCGTTGCAGATGTGTTGTGTATATGACCTCATGCTCAGTCAAGATAACTGACATTATATATATACATACATATTATATATGTATATATATATATATACATGAATCCATCCATATATATATGTGTGGTGCATGCAGATTGTGTATACTGTCTGTGTCCCATAGCATAGGTCTCGCTAACCATCTGCAACTATTTTCCAGGCTACCCTCCGTAAGATGGCGTCCGCATGCGGCCTGGACGTGTTTCGCAACGGCAACGGCCTCGACCTGGTGGAGCCACGTCTCCTCGAGTCGTTCCTGCTCTGCTCCTCCAAACAAGAGAGCTATGTGTAGCTTTTGAAGGCGCTTAATGCCACAAGTCCAGCCAGAAGACTCCCCCACACAGTGTTCGTGTTTTGCTTTCCCTCTCGTCTTCTGGCTGAGAACCCAATGTCTGGAGACGGAAGACGATGTCCTCGGATGGGCAACAAACCACAAGTGTGTGCGTGTGTGTGTGTGTGTGTGTGTGTGCATGTGTGCGTGTGTTGCGAATGCTCTATCACTGCCTTGGTCAACTATGGCGAGACGTGTCTTCAAAAGGTGGCAAGCGTTCTGACAATCTATCCGAGAATGAATCGCAAGCTTGCAACTACCTAGTGCATCTAGTCTTCCATTTCTGTTGTGCGGTTGTAGATGTGTTCACCGTTCGGTCTAGAAATGTGGGAAGTGTCACCACCTTGTAACATACACTGTGCCGCATCACAAAATAAAGCCTAGTCAGACACGGCTGGAGGAGTTGTCAGTGATGGCAGGTGGCGCAAGAGGTGCTTCGTATCCGACGCGCCTGTGGCTGCCCTCCTCGGGCTCGAGTGTCAGCCACAGGTCGTGGGCAAGCTAGCCGGAACAGGTGGCGGCCGGGATAAATGACGTCACTGGGGCGATCATGTTACTGTCGACTACCTGCGGTGACTATTCGATGACGAACAGGCGCGCAGCTGCTAGCATTCTCGGGAAGCGGACACAGAAGGACCATGCAATGCTTGGGGCTGGCTTGGCCATGGCGATGGATTCTCGGTGCACGGAATGCCCACATTTGATGAACGAACATCAGACACTTCAATGATGTGCCTTCGTGTTGAGAAGTGAATGCAAATATGCAAATGGTCTATAACTGTATGGGAAAGTGGGTCAATGTGATAACGTTAAGTGGAAGTGACGCACATATACAACGCATCAACAAATAATGACAAGGTACCAGCTTGCACTGTTTCGTTTGGCATCTCTCAGTACCACTGTTTGTTGACAGCGATAAGCCGAACGAATTTGTTCGATGCCCGAAAAAAGAACAGCAACGTTTATTCGTACTGGTCCATGGGTGGTATAAGATGAGAAATGCGTGATGAATGATGAATGACGCACTTAGTCCCCATATGAATATTAATATAAATTTATGAAACCGTCACGATAGCATAGTTGGCTAGAGTGATGACCTGCATTGATCTGCCCTGTCCTGGTAAGCCGGGGTTTGAATCGCTTCATGCGCTCGCATTTGGTCCTAAACTGAGAGGGTCAGCTGGTGACTGGCCCGATGAGGCCGGGGATGATCTACCGAGGCGTCAGTGGCCGTGCGCTGAGGCCCGTTGAGCTCTCAGCCAAAATTATGTCGATGAACTGGAATTATGGATGTGGTGGTTGGGCAAGGAATCATAAGGATACATACTGAATATAAAAAGCATTTTCACACCCCCAGCGAGGTACCGACAAACCGAACCATAATAGCTACCATGAAGAGCGTTCGGAGCCAAGATTTGGTGTAAATCTCGTCTCTAATATATCTGCTTGAGATGTGTGGGATTACGTCATCTGTGAAGAGCATGCGGGGTTATCATCTTGAGTGTTGTTTATGACGGTCATGGCGGTTAACAATAAAACGACATGCTGTTCCGTTATGGGTGCTCGTGATAGCCTCTTCAACAACTATAACCGCCGTGATTTGTTTAGTAATTCGCTATAGCACGTCCATGGGATGCGGTTTCTGAAATATTACACCCGTCTAGGGTGTCCTCGACGCCCAATTTGCCATTCCTTACAGCACGACATGATGTTGTTCCCGATAAGCAGCTCCAAACTCTGGTGTCATTGATGCTTTGATTATTCACACCCGCTTTGGTTGTAACCTATAGGTACTAGATGGATAGTAGATGGTGCCTATAGTAGATGGTACATCTACTACCTATAGGTAGTAGATGTATGCCTATAGATGCCTCAGGTCAGCTCAGGTTTCTGACGCTTAATTAGTCCCACCAATGAAATAATGGCTACCAGGGGTAGGGAATTCTATGCTTTTGGCATGACTTGATCCCTTTCATCTTTGCCCTGGCAACCACCAACTTCTTGCTCGTATCGCGTGTCAACATGCACTGTGCCCTATCAACCAAATTGTCAGTGTTCGTTTTCTCTATGCACTGAGCTCCACAAATCGTTTCCAAACCTTTCCATTCATGATGGCTCCCATGGGTGTAGCCACGGTTTTGAGATCGGCGGGTGGGGGGGGGAGCAAACCAGGGATGCGGTATGATTGGGCAAGCTGCAGGTAAAACACCCCACACGAAAAAAAAATCCAGAAATCATCGAATGTCATTCACATCATATTCAAGGTCTCATTTTCAGCTTACCATTGTTAAAATAATATTTTGGTATAAAGTTCGTCCAAAATTAGCAAGATTCACTGCTTATTGCTGATTATGAACAACTAGCTATATGTCATATGTGCTAGGCCCAATTTCACAATAACTATGGAGCAATGCTGTTGTCACGCTAAATGTTACTCTCTTGCAGCAGAAGATAAAATATTGGACAATGATTTGGCTGTAGTAAATGTGGACATACACCAGTGGTGTACCGAGGATGGGGGACATAAGGAGCCGAATACAAATCAGCTGCTTCCCCGAGAGACTGGGAGCCCAAAGAACCGCGCTGGGGTTCGGAAAAATTGTGCCAGACTCCATAAAATTCCTGCCGGGCCCTACAAAAAGCACACCGTGGGCACCAAAAATGACATTGGAAGCCCAAAACGACGCACAAAGGTTAACAAAATGACGCCGAGGACCCAAAACATCACACTGGGGCTCATAAAATCACATTTAGGGCCCAAAAATGTTGCGAATTGTCCCTGAAAATGACGCCGGGACACAAAAATTCGCACCAAGGCTACCGAAAAAAACAAAACAAATTGGAGGCACCAGCAAGTGAAACCGGACCACTGAAAATACCGCTAAAACCCTTAAAAAAATAATCGCCGGGAATTCGAAAGGTCGCGCTGACCCCCCCCGAAAAAAAAACGCTGGAACTTCAAAAGGTCAGGCCGTGGCCATCAGAAATCACTCTGTGGCAAAATAATTATTCCCTGGACTCCTGAGAATGACGCAAACTCAAACTTGATAACTTATTAAGTATAAGTTTGTGACTATCACGCTCAGGTAGATTATACTTTTGGGGGACACAAAATAAATTGAGGGGACGAATCGCCACTTTTCAGAAATTGGGGGACATGTTACCCCCTCCCCCCCCCCCCAGTGGTTTCGCCCAAGATGGCTACCATGCTTATGTAGAGAAAATGGTATCACAAGTGATCAAATCCGCTCTGCACTTCCTTGGTCAGTGCATTTTCAAGCGCTATTATTTACTTACTACTACGCATATAAAAGGTATTACCTCGCCTTTTCATCAACTGTATCCTGTGTTGGAAAAAAACGAGTGAAGAGCAACACGAAGAGGAGAGAGGCTAGTCCAGGCATGCGTGGGCTCGACTCAAGTTTTTTTATTCGACTCACATGTGACTCATAGATCTTAAGATCTGATTCGACTCACGATTCAAACAAACTGACAGAAATTTGGATCGATTCAGATCCGACTCAGTAGTATCAGACTCATGAGCCATATGATTCGGTGTGCAATGCCTACACATGATATTTGAATGATTGACGCATGATTCGTCTCATTAAAAAAAGAAGATGTGATTCAACTTACGACTCAAAATATATGTTGGGGAGAAGAATCGACTCGTGCAAAACGATTGATTCATGAGTCGATTCTCGGTTCAACTCAATTTAGATCATGGGTGTCAAATTTGAAAATTATTGGGGTGAAAAATACGTGCAGGCAAATGGATTGGGGGCACACTGTGTGATCCCGTGTTAAAATATTAAATTACTGGGCGCCATAGCACACATTGAGGAGGCATTTGTCAGTAGGAATATACAAAACGACGCCCCTGATCCAGATGCATATGAATGAGAAATGAAAAGCAATCCTGAAAACCTACTACAGGTTCCCTATCTGCACATGTCAGCGGGCCAGCGATTTTTGGTACCGGTGATAAGGGCGTGACATTCCAACCGGTGCCGGTACCTGGGCCGGTAGTCAAATATAATGTTGCCGGCACTTTTTCATGACCGGAGTGGTACCACCTTCCAATTTGGGGGGGGGGGGGGTGGAGGGGCACATACCCCGAGTGGCCCCACCCTTATATATGTCACTACACCTAGTAAGAAGGAATGGTGTTGCAACAGTAATCTCTTAGCTGATATCCTTTCTACCCAGCCGTGATCTTCAGTTAGCCTGTCTCGTCATACTGCTCCTACCCGAAGCAACACGCGGTGCATGCGACTGACGACATGAGAGCCGTCAGTGTGGATCCAAACAAAAAGCGCTAGTTTTAGGGAAGAATAAGGCTTATATTTCTGCAGAAGACTCTTCGAGCTTTCAATTGAGTCAACTTTTGTCCAATTTTGGTGATATTCCGAAAGGATCCGAAAAGCCATGTGGAAAGCACGGAAGTAAGGCTGGAGTGCCTCTCGTCCTGAGCCCATGTACAGCCTATGTGGCGCACCAATTGCCAAACGATATTGGAGTGACCCGCCCGCCCTAGTGTACTAATACTAAATCTAGTAGGTTTTCTCGTAACTAAACTGAATCTAGTAGGCTTTCCAGTTGCAGCCCAGGTGACAAGCAGAAATGTGCGAGATTCTAGTATAATCTGAAAGGATTTTGGTACATACGTTGACGTCAGTAAACATTCCAAATATGTTTTTATACATGACCTCTATATATAACTGGACGGACAACTCGACTTTTCAAAACGGCCCGGACGGAGGCGCCGCATATGGGCAAAACGGCGGCGCCGGTAGGCGCTGCGCAGTGTGTTGTAGATGCATAGATGATTTAAAGTGTTGTTGATGGGAAGTTCTAGGTGATGAAAATGACCATATAATTTTCAAATGATATTATTATGTATGAACCAAAAACTTTGTATATTTACATATTTATGTAAATATGTATATTTACACATACCAAGCAAAAACCACATCATCTATTCCTCATTACGCCTGTACTCCGACCTGCCATGTCCCTGGCGTCCATTTCCTTGAAGACAGATACAGAGGGAATACGGGACATGTGTTCGCTCATGGCAAGGTGGCGCCTATCTTACTAGGGAAAAGTAATCCTACAGTGAGGCTCGAGTGCAACCCTGCATAATTTTTACCAGCTAAAGGCACCCGTACAGATGAAAATGTGCCCTTAGAATCATTGAGCGCACCCCTGGGGGCTCCTCCAGTGGCTCCGGACATGCTCCTTCCATGAAAAAAAATCCTGGATCTACGCCTGCCTTCTAGGCTAGTCAAGCTTTCTATTTAGATGTCTTCAAAGATTTTCTTGGAAAACCAGGGAATCCGCAGCTTTAAGCTGCATGTTTTGAGTTTATGGGAGAAACTGTTCCTGGTGCTTACACCACCTTCCCTTCCACAACAACAAAAACACCTTTATTTCATCATCCCAACGTTTTCCCATAATTTGCCAGCATATTCTCTATAAATATATTGACCATTTAACACTTACTATATTTGGAGCTGACAAACCCACGCATGTGAACTTCAGTTGGGTATGTTTTAATTCCTTTGTCTTCTTTTTGGTATTCATCTTTAAATTTTCTTTATAGATGCCACCTGGGAGACGATTGGGTTGAATGGAGAAGCTGATGTCAACGGAGAACAGACAGCGGAATGGGGTAGCTGATATCAACACGGTCACAAAATGCCTCGGACCGAATACCGACCACAGAAATTGCCTGTTTCAAAACAATCACAAATGCGGATCTTGAGGACCTACTTATAGTGGAACAGAACGGAATCTGTGAATACCGGCTCTGATTTGACTTATGACAAAATGTAATTGTTCTGCAAAATAGTAATAGTGCAGTCGTTCTGATAATCGTTTGTTGAGATCAAGTGTATTTGGCAAAGCGATGGTGAGCGTCAGCTTGATATCTGGGAAACAAGTCAAGTTAAGTCATTTATTAGGCACTGCCACATGGTGGAACTCACGAAATACCTAGTTAACTGATTACATTCCTGCCATCACGTTAGATACAATTGTAAAGCACCTAGCTACCTAGTTGATGCTGATTGCACGCACGAATGTTGCACGGCTAGTTGTGTCGCGTGCTTCACCGAGAAGCGAAACGTCGGCTGGAGAGCGGGGGACGTCGACTCTATGTCGGCACTGGAGGAAATTGTACTCTCGAGCCGACAGGGGGCCGAAAGGGTCCCGACAGCGGCCCGGCATCGGCCCCACGTCGGCTGCATGTCGGCATAGGCGAACATTCCACTCCTCAGCCGACAGCTGGCCGCTAGCGTCCCGACAGCGGCCCGACATCGGCCCAACATCGGCCCAACATAGGCTCGACATCGACCCCACGACGGCTACATGTGGGTTGGGTATCGGGTGCATGTTGGCATGGGCAGACATTCCATTCTCCAGCCGAAAGCGGGCCCCTGGCTTCCCGACAGTGGCCTGATGTAGGGCCGAGTATAGGGCCCATGTCGGGTCGCTTTCGACATGTTCACTGAGCTCAAGACTATATTATCTATGTCTGAAAATGATTGAGGTGCAAAATACATCAAGGCAGTGGGAAGCACCAATCGATGGGAAACGCATTCCATGGTACCCCATGTTAAAATTCTAAATTATTGGGGAACAGAGGCGAGGCAGCCATGAGGGGGAATTTGCCCCCAAAAATATATAAAAGAACACCCCTGGTCTAGACGCATATTAATGCAAAATTTAAATCATTCTGGAAAACCTGCCGCAGGTTCCGTATCCATGTACATGTCTGCCAGCCAGCGATTTTTAGTAACGGTGGTAATGATATGACATTCCATCCAGTATGAATACCTCCGTCGGCACCCTAAACATAATGCTGCCGGCACATTTTGTTGGCCGGTGGGGTACTACCTTCCCACGTGAGGCACATTCCTCCGGTGCCCTCACTCTTACTTACACCCTTGCACCAAGTTAGGAGGAATTTTGTTGCAACAGTTTCTGTTATTTGCTCCTACCCTCCTCCTACTCAACCGTGATCTTCAGCTCACCTTCCTCATCATGCTGCTACTATCCGTGGAGCCGTCGGATACCTGCAGCGCTCGACAAGGAGGCAGTCAGCGTGGGTCGAAGCAAAGATGATCGTGCTAAGGAAAAACGTGCTAAGGGTAATATTCGTAGACAAGATTCTTTATGCTTTTAAGTAAACCAGATTTTGTCCCATTTTGATGATATTTAAGATTGGAAATGTCGTGTGGAAAACACGGAAGTATAGCTGGAGTGCCTTCGGGATTGAACCCATGTGACGTCACCGGTTGCCAAGCAATATTTGAGGGCCTGGCCCGAACCCGACCCCGTCCTGGGCGAGCAAGAGACAGGGGCAGGGCGTGAGCGTGGGAGTTGTTGCAGGCGGCGGTAATTAGAGGGTAAGATGGAAGCTTCGTTGTCGAAGTTGATCAGTCTTGTACAGGTAGTGCCGTGCGGTCACAATATTATATATAGGGAATTACCAATATTATCCATCTACTTGTATTCTCCAACTCGAGATGCTCTCCTGGATGCGCTCCCAAATTCAAGGATAAATTTGCCCATACGCTGCAGATAATTTTTGAATTCCAGGATTTTTGTTCCAATGCAATGCTCATTCACGTGGTTAGCATGATGAGACAACTCACTTCTTTGTTATTTTGGTTTGACGTAACTATGAGGAAAGTTTTGGCACATTTTCCCCCGAAGAATTATGCAAATACAGTTAAGTTATGTTATGTCGGGCTTTTGCTGAAAGTTAGAGAAGTTCATTCTTATTTATTTCAATAATGTTTTTTTCCAAAAACAGCAAGCTAGCTTCGATTAGGTTGGTTAGGTTATGTTTTTAATTTGAGAACTAGAAAAGAATTTGGGAATTCCATTAAAAATGCCTAATTTGCTTCCTTGCATAGAAGGCCAGGTTAGGTTAAGTTATGTTGTGTTATGTTATGTCATGTTACTGCTTTTCTTCATTTTGATCATTACCTTTTGTGCTATATTACCCAACTAAATAACATCCAAGCCTCTGGGTGTTATTTGCACCTCATCTGAAAAGTATTTGTTTGCAGAGGAAGTGGGTGGTCACATCAGGATCATGCTCTGCATACATAGATATTGTACTAAAAAGAAATTCCAAGGAGTCAGAAATAAATTACCTTTAACCATAAGTCTACCAGACTATTTAAAAAAAAAGAACTTGAACAATGTTTTTCTTAAAGAAATGCAAGCACCTAACTTAGTGTATCCTAGTCTGTTCTTGAATAATTTTTGCTCTAAAAAAACGTAATATCAAAGTGAACATTTTCTTAATTTAAAAGAAGATCCTAACCAACCCCTGTGCTTCATGGATATAAAATGTGTGTTTCAAATATGCAAACTTCAGCAATTGCCAAATTGCTGAAGATCCTTTCAAATGTAAATTATGCCATTTTTGTTTGAGCCATGATATTTCAGATATGGACTAAAGGTGCATGTCATTCAGCATTTAATTTTAATAAATAGGTAATTAGGTAATTAGCTATTTTCTCATTCTCTTCATTCAGTTATTTAGGGCATGTCATGATGGCAGACAGTCCTGACTTGTGCCTGGCCAGAAAATGAGTCATGTCATGAAATGTTAGCACAAACATTAAGTCAAGGCCCTTCAATGATGCAAAATGGAGCATTTTGGACAATCTATACATGAAGCCACTTGCATTTTGCATTGAGTTTTTCTTCTATTCCCCTTGTTGCTAGTGCTTGTTCTCCATCCTGCATCCTTGTCCTCCATCTTAGTTTGCATATCTGTTGGAGGCAGATCCAATAATTTTGGGCATTTTGCCTTAAGGCATTCATGAGACAAGGTTTACACATATTTTAGCTCCATGAAGCAAATATATTCCATGAAGAAGTACACATTCAACAACTACTTTGGAACACATTTACCAGTTTTTATCAGCACTCCTGTGCCAAATTGTAGTGCATATTTTCAATTAGGTTTTGTCTGTGTGCATGGATGTGCTGGTGTGGCATGCCAGTGCACAAGAAAGGGGTTCAGGGCTGGATATTTGGGTGTTGGTAGCTCAGTGGTTAAGCTGAGTATCTGGGATGCTAGAGGTATGGGGTTTAATTCTCTGTTGTGTCCAACCTTCCCATCAAGGTGAGAGGCAGGCATTGCCATATGATATCAGGTTTTTAGTGCATTACAGAGCTGCACAGTGACCATGAACCTGGGCTGGGCTGGGCTGGGCTGGGCTGGAGTCCAGCCATGTATGTGTATGTGTGTGTGTTCTACATAGCTTGGGCATTCATGCACACTCATTGATAAACTTGTTTTAACTGACACATTTTGTATGCACCTGCCACAAATGCCTAGAATTTAGACATCCAGTTGAAAAGGTCTCTATAAAATATTTCAGTGAACTGACCTGCCTTGTCATAATGCTTGTTTCTCCATGGTTATGACTGTGCATAAGGTAGCCCAGCATGGGAAAAGTGGTTCGCTGACCTGGAGTCGGAGAATAAAAAATTTGTATCGGAGCCCTCCAAGAAAAAGAAGATATTCCTGCCCATGGAGTCGGAGAATAAAAAAAAATGGCCTCAGACCCCCCCCACCACCCCCTAAAAAAAACAGAAAGCTACTGGTGTCGGAGCCCCCCAAAAAAAGATGATTGCTGAAAAGCGTACAAGCCGCTTACTTACAAGCATACTTACACCCCTTTACTGGACCCTAAGTCACTTCAATTACGCCCACTTAATTCACTCGCACTTACTAGGTTTTTCTCCGGAAAGCTCTCAAAACTTTGTCTCAACCCGAGTATACCCAACCAATCGAGACAAAGATCTTCGCGCAAAGGGAAGGGGACAAAGCAGCGAGGCGAAACGCGCGGTCAAAGTGTGGTCGCTGTGTAAACATGACTGCAATATTTACACAATTTCAAGACCGCTGCTTGACCTCAATTCCTGTCGTCTTTAATAGGAATTCATACGTCAATACGGTGTTACCTTTTTCTTCAGTTATATAGGAATCAATACACTGAAGATATATGTTCCTAATCATGAAATTACGTTGTCTTTATCCTAGATCAAAACATGAATCGGGCGAGACCGTCCCAATAATTTGTTAATTCTCCTACTCTAGTACGTATATTGTCCTGTCCTAACGGCGACGTATCCAAGGGTGGTCAAATGATGAAATGATAGATTTTTCGTAACTATTTTAAATGACGTCTAATTGTGACCATAAATGGCCCGGAGAACGTAATAACTCCGTACATGCACAGTTACTGCAGTTGCTGAAGTGATAAAACTACTATTCAGATGCTTTTCTCTTGATGGGTTACTGTAGTTTTGCGAATTGAGGTGGAATTCATACCAAAGTAACCCAAGGTCTTTTGCATTTTTTAAGCATTTACATGGCTCCCAAAAAAGAGGTCTTCTGCCATCAATGAAGTTCGCTAGCTGGTGCTATTTTATGCATTTCAATTCGAAATTGAATGCTCTATTTCATGAAATTAACAGAATTACTTAAAACTGTCTGAGATGTCCAGAATTACGTTCTCCGGTAGTCTCCGATTGGAATGCGGCTGGAGAACAGGACCTCGGGTCCGATATGCGAGTATATGACGTCGTTGTGCATATTTCGAGTTCCACTATGGTCGCAAGATATGGCAGCAAGACGAGAGGTTTCGTAATGGAGATTTTTTGGTGTAACGCCAGTATTTCCCGGAATTATGAAGAAGAATCGTGGTATATTCCAATATTTCCTTCTGAAGCGTCATTTCGACAGAATTCTGAAGACATACGGAAATCTAATCCCTCATATCTTTGTTATTTAGAATGAGACGAGATTGGCGCAAGCCGAATGACGATTCATCTGTGGTTACAGAGTGATTGTGCTGGGCCGCCGTCCTGCCAGTGTGAAAATATCCTGGAGAGTAATTGGCTGAGGTAATAACTAGTTCCGAAATTTACATTATTTTGTTCTCTATTGTTTCTATGCTATGTCGATGCTTTTGTTTCGTTCGGATTTGGAGGCATCGTGCACACCAACGATTACCTGAGTAACCCCCGCGAGTTCGGCCTTGATTGGGGCTTAGACTGAGCCAGGACATAGTTTGTTTGACACATGCACAATGCAATCGAAACAACCACCACAAACTTGTAGGTATTCTGATATAACATGATATGATTCCTGGGCAATTGACTGCAACCTGCATTTCATGCCTTATGACCTGCTATGCCATACTCTTCTGTTCTGTTGTCCAGGCTTCTAATTTGTATGATGGACTGGAAACTGCAACTGCATTGTTGGAGCTGTACTGAGATCCTGGAAGCAAAATGTCATCCATAAATTGGCACGTTTCATTCGGAGAATAAAAAAGTTCAACATTTGCAGTCACAATCCTGGATAATATAATGTCCTTAGGTCTCCATACTCCAGGAGAGGCCCAAAATTCCCACCCTGAGGTAGCCTATAACATAACTCAGCCTGTGACTATGCTTATGGTGAGATATGATGGAACAATGTGATAAAGGCATCCCCTTCATGCTCTTCAGATCATATTTTAACTGTGCTCTGTCTCTTCCTCCTGTACATCCTTTAATAATCATCACAGTTGGTAGTCCATCTCACCCACAATGATTCAATATTGATATGGTAAGGAGCATACAAATTTCAGAAGAGGTAACCATATTTAAACAAAAATAACATGTCATCTGGGTGAAAATGTGTGGTACCTACATATCCTATTCAGCTGTGTTTGGATGGGTGGTCCAGATTTATATGTATCATACCATCATACCATGCTGCTAATTCATTGTGATTTTCTGCCTTTTTGGACATACAGTCTTTTAGCATTGTGAGTGCAACAGCATCAAAGTTTGATGTTTTTTTCCCAACACATTCAGTCAATGTACTTGCTAATCCAACCAAATGTGGTGTGAATGCAGAGTGGTATGGCATGCTATTCTTTCCACAATATGTTTTCAAATTGTCCTGGTATTTGATATTCTGCTGCTAATATTTTGAAAGTCAATTTTGCTACTTGATTCTTTATGAAAGCCACATTTTCCTAAGCAAGGTTTCATTGCATGAACTTTTTTGTGCATATTTGGTTTCTCATATTTAGCTTGTCATTATTCTGCTGCTCTGATGTTTTACAGCCCATATTTAGCAATGTGATGTTTTTTTTTCTGTAATCACGTGACCGCCCAACCCACCGACCGCACGCCCAGGTCTGACCTCGACCTGCCGGTGGCGATGGATTCTGTTGGCACAGGCGCAGTTCTGTCTGATGGTGTCCGTTCCGTGCCGACAGCGTGACTCTTCAGAGCGGCGATGGAGTCGGCGGTGCAGGCGCAGCTGGTGTCGGCGGCGCAGCAGCTGGAGGCGCAGCTGGACGACCAGATCGGCCGCCTCGACCGGCTCGACACCGACGACCTGGAGCAGATCCGACGCGAGCGCCTCCAGGATCTGAAGCGCCAGAAAGAGAAGCGACACCAGTGGCACGCCCAGGTGGGCGCCAGACAATACGGGTGGCCGCCAGACGGCACGGGCGGTCGCCAGATGGCACGAGTAGGCGCCAGACGGCACGGGCGGGCGCCAGATGGCACGGGTGGGCGCCAGACGGCACGGGCGGGCGCCAGATGGCACGGGCGGGCGCCAGACTGCACAGTCGGGCGCCAGATGGCACGGGTGGGCGCCAGGCGGCACGGGTGGGCGGCAGACGGCACGGGTGGGCGCCAGACGGCACAGGCGGGCGCCAGATGGCACGGGTGGGCGGCGGACGGCACGGGTGGGCGCCAGACGGCACAGGCGGGCGCCAGATGGCACGGGTGGGCGCCAGACGGCACAGGCGGGCGCCAGATGGCACGGGGGTCCGCTGCGCCTCACTGACAGGCGGTTAGATTCGTGATACTGTGTCATAGGCGAAGTGGGGGCGTGTGCGGGGGTGGAGGTCAGGAACTCATAAGCTGGTTCATGGGGGCTCATGCATGGGGACGAGGAGGACTGATTCTGTTTGGGATCAGATGAAACAGATGGATTCTGTTGACACAGGTGCAGCTCTATCTGATCATGGCCTTTCCCTGCTGATAGCGTGATCCTTCGAAGTGGCGATGGAGTCGGCTGTGCAGGATGTGAAACGCTCCGGGAGATACAAAAACAAGCTTTTGTTCTTTAAAAAATATCACTAGTTACTTGGTTGGTAGTCCTCCTCAGGATACAAATTGCACCTACTTCATGGATAAAGAGAGGTGCCTGCCAACAATCCCTCACGTATATACATAACTGGGAACTGTAGGTCTATGTAGAGCACATTAAAGCTGCGGTTGAATTGATGGTTGTTTCGATGAATTTCTGTGGCCAAGGAAGTAAGACAGGGTTTCTTTTTAAATTGAGAATCTTTTTTGTACCTGCCCGTGAGTTTCGGCCTTGCTTTAAGGCGAAGAACAATAGGTTTGCAATCGCTATCAAGTAGCACCTTTCAGTGCTTTGACAAAAGGGGGAGGATGGTGCTCTAGATGTCAAAAGGTTTTCAAGCCTGCTTGCGACTGGAGCGAGTGCTGTGTGGTCGTCGGTGTGGTTAGTTCTATGTCTGAGCAAGACGGGAAAATCGTTCTTGGTATGGTGCTGCCACAGGCAACCCAGTGGTCGTAGCTGTGCCTATTAGCTGCTCTGCTGGCCACCAGGGCGGCAAGGCTAGATAGTGTGTCAGTTGGTCTCCTGGCTGCATCTAACAGGCTGTCCAGTGTCGCCAAACCTAGAACAGTTGCTGATTGTTTGGTTGGTTGGATTGGGTGGACGCGCGATTGTGAGTGTCCTGTGTCTTGTGCCCTGTGTCTGCACGTGTTCGATGAATTTAAACTCAAATTGGTTGCCTTAGCAAATTGGTCTACCTCAGGGAGAAATTACAGGTGCTAGCCAACAATTCCTCTCGCACATAAATTACTTGAAATTTTAGGTCGATGTAAGACTGGATATCTGGGGCGGGGATAGCCGAGTGGTTAAGGTGTTGGGCTCTGGGTACCGAAGGTCCTGGGTTCGACACGAGCGCCGCTCGGCACATTTTCAAATATCGCGGCTCACCGGCGAAACAGTGGGCGGCGCCATTAGCTGTGAATGTGCAGAAAGTGCATCGTGAAGCACCCAATAAAAAGGAAAAAAGGAGAAAAGGTTTGATATTTTGATTCCATTGGGACTCCGTGTTTGTTGGGGCTCCGTACTCCGTTCACCCCACTACAGCTATCGGAAATCATTTACCGTTTAAGGGCAACAAGGATGTGACTGCAACAGGCGTTAATCAACTGTATTGTGGTGAGCACTCCAACATATTCATCGGATCATCCCCATCTATTGTATGGGCATGTATAATTGCGGATGCTGCGTTGTGTTATTCTGCTATTTATTTCAGACATTGTAGTTCAGATTTTGAGACTGATGCATATGTGTGAAGGCTTTCTCCTTGTACACCTGGGAGGGTAGTTCTCCCAGAGTGTTCTTTTGTATACTTGTAGGGGGAATGCACCCCACCAATGTTGGACTTGCTCCCCAATATTTTCACATTTTAACATTGAACTCTATGAAGTGTGTCCCCATTCATTTTAGCGCTCCCATGACCTGCATGCATTGTGCCCCCCCTATTTTTTTTAATCGGAACCGACGCCCATGCAAATCTCCCAAAGATAATTTCTCATTTGTCTAAGCTCCCATGTCAGATTTCTTCTGTCTAAATAAAGTCGTACAACTGTCTCCCAGTTATTCTTTATAAGATGGAGTTGCTGTTTAAAATATGCAAAATGCACTAAGACCTAAAAAGAAGATAAAGCCCTTACCAAAAGGAAGAGTAAGG
This sequence comes from Imbricaverruca yamaguchii, assembly GCA_034440575.1. Classification (NCBI taxonomy): domain Eukaryota; kingdom Metazoa; phylum Arthropoda; class Thecostraca; family Neoverrucidae; genus Imbricaverruca; species Imbricaverruca yamaguchii. Next base: position 245,322 of record JAOTOL010001462.1, on the reverse strand, counting down.
TTGGAACTAGTGCAAGAGAATAATGCAGGAACAAAGCCACCCCACCCTGCCCAAAAAAGGTCATTGTCCCCCCCCCCCAAGACACTTACCTTCAATCAACTGCTAGCGTATATGCAAGTAAGCTCATGACCAACTCTTTCAACAGGGGCATGGCGAATACACTGAAATTCCCGAGGAAAAAGAGTTCTTCGAGGTTCCTAAGAAATCGGAAAATGTCGTTTGCCATTTCTACCGGGACGACTTCTTCAGGTGCAAAATTGTCGATAAACATCTAGCCATCCTGGCAAAGAAGCATATGGAAACAAAGTTTGTGAAGATCAACGCCGAGAAGTGTCCATTCCTCACACGTGAGTATAACGTATGTTACGTTACGTAAGTACATAAGCTGTGTTTACGTACAACGTATGTACTTGCGAACGTTACGCAACACGTAATGTACATTCCATGCTTTTCTTTTGGAGGAAAAAGGCATCCATTGGTAGCTAGGGTTGGATTTGCATTTTCTAATCCTCCACGTGCAAGGGAAAATGTATGCACATGTTTGAACATGGAGAGGATATTTGTATTCCGACTAGGGTATCAGAATCTCGGTTTACACTTTCAAGCGAACCTGGAATTTTTTTTTTATAATGGAGCAGGTTATTGTCATACAGCATAACCCGGCTTTTCTGGAGAGGGTAGTGATCTGGATGCCAAACATCCAGCAACAGTTTATTTTTCCAACATTAGTGGTAGCTGAACTATGAAGTATGTTGCAACATAATTGTGCTATTTAGCACAGGTCAGCCGAGTACTGTCCATAATGTTTTATTTTGTACATAACCGAACTTGCGTTTAAATTTATGTGTTCATTGCATGGTGTGAGTATTTGAATATCAAGCCAGTGGACAGAGATATTTAGGTGACGTTTCTACTAAATTGGACATGATAGATCCATTGGATAGTTGAAATGGGCGAAAGCTATGGCTTGGATTGGACTGACGCAGAAATAGTTGCTTCTCTTTGTATAATGTACGATTAGCGAGGAGTTACTTTTACTGCTGTAAATGGAGATGAATGAAGTACTGAAAGTTTATTTGCAAATATCACAAGATTAAGCTCACCATTGATAATTTATCCATTGTCGTGGATAAGTAGATGCATTATTTTACATAGGAAAACCGTAGATAACGTATAATTTGTGAATTAGAAATATATTTGTGTGGGAATATTTCAGATTTATGCAAATGAATATATAGAAGGAAACAAGAACATTTGTAATCTCGCGTCGATGCTTCCTTAGACAGCTGTGTGTAATTATGGTTTTTCACGTAGCCTTCCCATGCTTTTATGGTATAAGTTTTGCAATGATCACTTAATTTTGTGTGCAGAACCCATGGGGCAGCTCCCCTTAAACAGCTGATTGTCATTACTTGTAATTCCAGAACGGCTGAAGATCAAGACGTTGCCCACTATTGCTTTGGTGAAAGATGCCAAGACTAAGGATTACATCGTCGGCTTTGCTGATCTCGGCAACAACGATGAGTTTCCCACTGACCTGCTAGAGTGGAGGATAGCCCAGGTATGGCAGCTGTTAGTACAATATAGTATTTACATCATATGGACTTACCAGCTTGAAGTTCGCCTTTAGCTCCACGGTCTGCGTTTTATGGGTCTGTTCCCGCGCCCTGAACCCGAATAGGTTGAGCCTCCATTTTTTATTCCGGTCGTTCCGTGCCTTATTCGTAATTGGTTTGCTCTCATCAAACTGCATGAGAAAAACTTAAACCGGCTGCTCGGCGGACGATGAGACACAAACTCGGAATGTGTGCCGCAACAGTTCCAAAAGAAATTGAACCTGACGTGGGCCAGGAGCACAGTCCCTGGGTCGTATATTTGGGACTCAATTTAGTTCAGAGCCTTTTACACGAAGTGCAAGAAGCATGGAAGATGCTATGAATTTGAGCCAATGGTTTACGTCACCAGGTACACTATATTGTCTGAAGCACACTTTGGGAGCATCCACTGCGCAACTTGGAATCGGAACTGGGCGTTTTAAATTGGATGTGTACATTGTAGTTTCAGACGTAGGTATATTTGCATGCATTTGAGGGGGTATGTTTGCTGGCATGCATCCATGCTTTTTATTTGTATGCATGAAGATATAAGGTGCGGATACAGGGGTTGCACGCAGCGTTGGAAAAGTGGCCCTTTTTTGGAACTTTTGCAATCCAAAGAATTATACACTCCGGAAAAAATACACTCCTTGCATTGCTGGATGAAGACATACTTAACTAGCAAGACAGCTAGATGTCATTATACAATAGTCATAACTTGGGTGGAGAGGAAGATTCAGTCATACTGGGTCCCCTACCACATGAAGTTTTCAGTATAATTAAAAAAAAAAAAAAATTCCCCTACCCATTAATAGGTAGGCAGGAGTGCCCTTCCATACCCGTGCGACCTAATTACGTTAAATTCCAAGGGTGAGAGGTAGGTCATGGTAAGCAAATCAAGGCGGGTCACACCACTCCCCGCTCCTGTTTCTTGCTGGACAGATCCCGCCACCAGATATTAGTAAAAGATGTTCCTGAAGCCCTCTCAGACAATTAGCAATGCTAGTAACGTCTTCGAGGGCTCCACGAAAATAACTGCTATAGGTGTTAATGGGGAAATAATACAAAATCATAACCTTGCACATGCATTTCCTAAACTACTACAACACTAAGGAGAAAGGACGACCAAGTATGAAGAGGAAGAAAGAAAAGAAAACATGATTCTTAAACGAAAATGTCCAAATGATACCAGATCACCATGCATAGCACATTACCATTACCAACATATTATTAAAAAAGTTCATATTTTCTAATAATGTATTGTCTGATGTGTTTCTTCAAGATAATTTTACTCCTAGGTACATCATCAATCCTGTGGAAGTGAGAGCAGATTATTTTATTCCAGGCTTTTGGTGCAATAAAGGGTAATGAAAACATTCTATAATTGATATCAGAAAAGGGTATTTGAAAATGTTGTCTAACTCTGAGGCCACCTTGTTCATAAAGTTGAAACATATTAGAAAGAGGTGCTGGTAATGATTGATTTAGAAAACCTAGCATGATGTAAATACATTGCTCATCAACTATGTCCAGAAACTTTAGAACTCTATGTTTAATAAACAATTCATTTGTATGGTATACGTACGGTTTCTTATCAACAATCCTAATAACACGCTTCTGCAACTTAATAATTTTATCAAGCTTAGAGTGATACGTACTTCCCCAGACAACAGCACAATAATTTAAATATGGCAATATTAGAGAATTATACAGAAGAAGCAATTCACAAGTTGATAAAAAGTACCTAGACTTGCCTATAATTCCAATATTCCTGCTAAGTTTTGATGAGATGGCATTTATATGGCTTTTCCATGTCATGTCTTCATCAATAATTACACCTAAATATTTTATACAGCTATGCCTTGTATTATTGGAAGTATTTATTTTGACATGAAGGTCATCACATGGTTTCCTGGAAAAAATTTGATATCCAGTCTTCTCAGCATTAATAGATAATCTGTTGGTATGAAACCACGTAATTATTTTGGGTATTACCTCATTTACTTTACTTTGTAATTCAGAATGATCATTAGCTGTAATAGTTACGGCAGTGTCATCTTCAAATAGGCAAAAGCTAGCCAAATTGGAAACATTGCAGAGATCGTTAACGTATAGAGTAAATAGCAGAGGTCCAAGAATCGAACCTTGAGGAACACCTTTTGTGATATGTAATGGTTGGGAGATGATGTCATGTATCTTGGTTCTTTGAGATCTATTTGATAAGTATGAGGCTAACAGTTTATATATATTTCCTCTAAAGCCAATAAAGTTCAATTTTTGTAACAAAATGCTGATGCTGACGGTGTCAAAAGCTTTTTTAAATCAAGATACAGAGTACAAACTAATTTATTATTTACAAGGGATTTGGTTACTTCGTTATGCATCAGAGCAATTGGCATGTATGCGCTGTGTTTTTTCTGAAGCCAAATTGCAATGGGTGCATGATATTATTTTCATTTAGAAATGATGATACCCAAAAATGTATTAATCTTTCCAGTACTTTCGAAAATATTGGTAGCAAAGAGATTGGCCTATAATTAGTAAATTTATTATTTTTCCCTGCTTTATATACAGGAATTATAACTGCAGATTTTAATCTATCAGGGAATATTGCAGTGTTCAGACAAAGATTAAAGAAATATGTTAGATGTTGTAAAATACTTCTATATGTTCCAATCAAAATTTTTGTACTAATTTTATCCATACCTCCACCAACAGGGTTTAAAGTCTTAATAATGTCTTCAATCTGAGCATCATTAACAGAAGGAATATTGTTAATGCTTGCATAATTAGGCTGTGTAAGATAATTTAATGGACTGATGTGTGTCACAGGTATTTTCGTTTCCAACTCACTACCTATCGTTGAAAAAAATGTATTAAATTTATCAGGTATTTGTTCATTTTCACAGGTAGTCCCAGAGTTATCAGCAAAACACATTGGAGGAACTGTTTGCAATTCATTCTTGTTGATAATTTCATTCAAATACTTCCATGTTTTTTTGCCATCACCTTTGCTATCCTGAAATGCCCTCTTGTAATATAATCGTTTCGCATCCCTAAGCACATTGCAAAGCATGTTCCTATACATTTTGTATTTATTTTCATTCAGTAAAATTTTATTCCTAATATATTTTGCATATAGTTTATTTTTTGTATTTATTGAACACAGAAGTGCAGGGGTTACCCATGGTTTAATTGGATTCTTTCTTCTACTGGGTGTAAAAGTTTTAGATAATTTTTGTATACCTGTTTCATAAGCTTTAATAAGTTTGTTGCATGCTTGATTAGCATCAGTCTCATCTTGAAAGGCTTCCAATGTACTAATGAGGTGATCATTTAATTCACTTATTTTATTCTTATCAAAGACTGTCACTGAATGTCTTGTTATAGTTGTGCTTTGAATTAATGACAGATTAAGAAAAACTGGAAAATGATCCGATAAATCATGAAGTAGAATTCCTGAATTGTTCACGACATTAACATCATTTATAAATATATTATCCAAAAGGGCATCAGAATTATTAGAAATCCGGGTCGCTTTCGAGATGGTTGGGAAAAATCCATAGGAATTTAACATATTCATAAAACTAAGTGTGGGTTTATCAGAGTGATATTTCAAAAGATTGTAATTGAAGTCCCCTGCTATGACACATGTACACTTAGTGTTTTCCAATGAATCAAGTATTTTTTCCAAGTAGTCCATAAATAAAAGTATGGCTCAGGTTCAAAGCATAATTGAGGATAATACACATTTGTTATTTTGGGTCATCTGTAGGCATATTCCAAGAGGAGGCAGGAGTGGAGCCGAAAATGAGATGTCAGCCAGATTGGAAGTATATCAGTTTGCTAGCATGCACAAGTACAACATATGTCAATGGATGGCAAAATATGGATCACTGCAGTCTGAATATGATCTTAATGCCACTGAACATTCCATATTTCACAACATTCCATCTTCCATATCATTCCATAACATTCCATTTGTGCATGTGCGATTTCTGGTGAGGTGCAGGTGAATTCATAAACAGCCACCAATGCATTCATGTGTATGTTCTCCATTTGTGGACAAACCTCAGAACAGAGTCCAGATGTGCCCAGAAGAATGTATGGATGAACACCAAGAGCTAGAGTGGCATCCACACAACTGGTAAGCCACAAAGTGTAGCACTTACCCCAAATCTCCAAAATACTGGTGGATATGAGCCATGTTTTGCTACAGCATAGGAATTGTCATGGGCGCTATTAGTTTTCCACACATGTTTTACACACATTTTGCCTCCATGAAGCATACAAAGGTATTAGGTTTGGCTAAGTTATGCTATATTATTTTTTTGTAAGTTATCCATTTATCAAATTCCTTTCGGAATCATTCAGGATTATAAAAAGGTTTTTGAATTTAAAAAAAACACTCGGGCTAGCATAGGCTGTTTGGCTAGAATAGGCCATTTACTTTTAATTTGTTAAAGGAAAAATTGCTTATAAAATTGGTATTGAAAAGGCTTTCTTGCATCCAGTTAGGCTGCAGCTTTTTCTTCATTTTTAACATCACATTTCATGGTATATTTCCCAACCAAACCTGAGCCACTTTTTTATGCCATTTTGCTACCCAACTGCACTTGCCAAAAAAATGTGTGGTCACATCATGTAAGTACCTACATTATGAACACATTCATAATCATTGCACGAAAAATAAATTTCAAGAAATCAAATCACCTTAAACTGCAAATTTGTCCATTCAGAAAGTCACAGACCAGAAATGTTAAAAGTATAATGGTATTCAATGGAGAATGGGGAAAGGATGCACCTAATAATTTCTGAACATTTCATGAATGCACAAATAATGCTTGAATGCATGCATATCTATAATATCTGCAGTCAATGTGCACTGAAGAGGCCAAGCCCCCATTTTGAAAGAAAAACATTCACGCTTCAAAATGTGGTGAGTGAAAACCAGATTTTCCAGACAAAAGCAAAGCAATCAGTTTTTTTTCCATTTCTACGCTTGTCGGCAAAACATCGCAGCAATTCATATTATCATGTCCTGCTCCTTGTATTATCTGAAGATATCCCGTCACACAACACAAGCTTACAGCTTTGGTTTATCCAAATCAATAACTCGAATTACTGCGAAGATATTTGATATAGGTAAGTAGGTAGGTACCTACATAGTCAGATAATACAACCTCTCATACCTCGAGCCAAACACGCAGTCAATTCCATGCGGATAGCAGCGAAGAGCTATAAAGAAAAGCCTTCGTTGAATAAAAAAACGACTACGCTCCGCTAACCAAATATAGAATTCACCTTCACCAGCCCGACCGCGTTCTTGGATTCAATGAGTTCACCGCTCTCCATCTCCCACTCCGGCCGGAGCTATTTGAACCATTGCCACGAAAAGCCATGGATAATGCATTTCTTCTTGTTTCCTTGGAGAATGATATATTCTGCATCAATTGGGATGGATAAAGCCGTTCATATTTATATTATTAAGCAGTCAGGAGCGATATACATCAAAGATATCGGAAGGATTTTCCCCATGAAAATTGCCTGAATGGTACCAAAACGTTCCTAAAACCTGCTAACACCTTGCTCCAAAATGAAGACCCATAGAACCAGAAATTTCACCTTCTTTCGATTTCATGATTTATATTGTTTCCGAATTTCATCAACAAGCGGGAATAGTTGCATTCATGCCACTCCGACCGCGAGGTTTCCCCACTCCGGACAAATTCAGATTTACGTGTGTTGACCTAATCCTCTACACTCTTATAAGCCTCATTCTGATCCAATGATTAATTTCTTCCCACAGTCCTGATTATTATTAAGTGAGAAAAAAGTTCCCTGTAATTCTCTTGGCAGTTTTCACTAACTTATTTTCATTTTTGGTATTTCATAGCAATCATGGTGCGAAATGGGACACTAATTTCCCCTCGTCCGTGACGATAGTCTGTTATACAGCAGCGATTTGCCCGCCCGTCCAGTCGCTTTTCATCCTTCCAAGGCATTCCTTACTTCTACTAAACATTCCAGACATGAACTAAAAAGTGCATTGAAATACATTTAATATTAATAAGGATTGACTTCAATATTTTTTTTCAGCTTTCTTATTTGAAAAAAAAAGAAAATTTCATCGTGGAGAGAATAAAAGATTTTAGACGGATTGTTTTAGTATAACTTTCCTTGAACCATTATATATTCCGAAACCCATATCCCGAAGTAACATTTTAGACCCTCCCATTTTAGACCCAGCGGTGCACGAACGTCCTGCTCTCGAGGTATGTTGTGAATTTGTATTAGTTGTGCGGTGTTGGTACCTATGCTAGTAGTGGCAGGTATTGATATATAAACTTGGTTGACATCGATTAAGTATACTTTTGTGATCATTTTCTCTACCATTGCTCAGGAAGTTGCCTTATAAGTCATTCACGTAACGTGGATGACTTCAGACGACGGTGTGTGGTGGACTCCATCTGGTTGTCTGTGAGACACTAGGATAAGAACCTAACAAATGACTTAAAGGCGTTTTATTCTTGAGGAAGAAGATTTATCGGGTTATTTTATGACGTATTCAACCGCAAGGTTGCATAGCGCCGCCACCCTATATCACACCGATTGGTTGTGGGTGGACTCTGCAAATGCCGCCGGCCGCGATATTTGAGTCCCACGCTCCACCATCTAAGCTACCGAGGCCCCTGGGTTTTTATTCTTCATTCCAGGAGACATCACTGCATTTTTCAAAATTTATACACTTCGTTATATATAAAATGTATATACTCCGTTACTTGGTGCTTCAACATACACCCCATAATTTTGCAGACTGGGAAATTATACACCCCATAACATAGTGCTTCTCAAGATTATACACTCCGTACTTTGGCAAGCCAAAACATTATACACTCCGAATCCAAGACCGAGAAGTGAAAATCCAACACTGGTTGCACGTGCCCTCCACGTGGGAACGTGGCATCTCTGTTATTATGGGGGGCAAAGCCAGCATTGAGGGGCACATGTCCCGTCAAAAGTATATAGAACAACACCCCTGCCCAAGCGGGTACAAGTGGAGTATCGAGTACACCTTACTACGCGAGTGCCCCTCGCTAAGCGGGTTGTTCGGTCCAATGCAGGAAAGGCGTCCATTCGGTTCAGTGAAGTACAGTACCTTCCCCGAGTATTCTATCGAATGACAGCGTCCAGGGACCTTCCATGCAGCGCCCCCACCCCCAGGAAATTCTTCCCCTCCAGACGAGTGCTGGCCTCCCACACCCTTAAAAGTTCTGGATCCGCCCCTGGAATAAATGCCTTTTGAGTTCTTAAAGCGACACGAGCCATCGCCATCCACCATGTGTCAGCTGCCCGTTTCGAGTCGGAATCAGAAAACATAGCTTCCAACAAGTATTCATCCTCCAATAGCTTCTCCACAATATAGGCCATTGGGCTCTCAAGACAGAAAAGAAATATATCACTCAGTAAAATATTTCAACACTGTCACGCACAAGACCGGAACAAGCAACAGAAAATGCCACCCCATTGCATATTTGCGCCAATTAGCATCGCAACCGTACCACCACCAGCAGCTGATTGAAGACTACCGTTCATTGCATTTCCTCAACCGAGAGCATGTCTTCTGGCCCTAACCTATTCCGGTTCAGGGCGTGAGAATAGACTATATGTACAAGGAAGTGTGTGCCTCTCCAAACGTACGTGATTTCCAGAACTCCACTGACACCCGACACATTTGCATTCTTCCCCTTTTACGGCTTTTTCTAGCTCAGGAAAGCTTCCAGCTACTCGTAAGCAAATATTCACACCATGATAATTATGCCATCAGGTCTTGTGCATGGAGTTGGTGTGCCCCAGGCAGTTCTCAAGTAGACTGCTTTGACAACATCAGAATACAAAAAAAAAAAAAAACATTCTTCTCGATACATTGTTTTCGTCCAATATGAACTTCAGTTGGGTCGGTGGCATTGCGGGACGGTGGGTGTTTCGTGTTTGGCTGTGAGGAGTTGTGTGACTACGTGGCGCCGCCTGTCGCCACGTAGTCACACGTGTGGGCCGGCGGATCTGACGGGACGCCCTTCACCAGGCGGGGGTGATCGACTACAGCGGGGACCTGATGGTGCCGCCGGACCCCGCCGACCGCAAGAAGCACGTCACACAGAAGAAGAAGACGATCCGCGGCCGGCAGGACTCCGACTCCGACTCCGACTAGTGGCTGCTGTGGTCGACCCGTGGTCGTGCTGGTCAATGTCCAGCAACACGCAGTGCCTCGGCCTTCGACACACAGATCCCAACCACTGACACAGGTCCCGATCTCAGACAGAGGTCCCAATCTCAGACACACAGGTCCCGACCTCAGACGCATAGGTCCCGATCTCCGTCACACAGGTCCCGACCATCGACGTAGGTCCGGACCACCGACGTAGGTCCGAACTTCCGACAGAGGTCCAGATCTCAGGCACAGAGGTCTAGGTCTCAGATCCACAGGTACCAACTTCCGACCCACAGGTCCAAACTTCTGTCTCACAGGTCTCCATCGCAGACAACAGCCCGGTCTCTGGCACACCGGCTCGGCCTTTAACACACCGATCCGACCTCCGACACACCAGCCCGACCTCCGACACACCAGCCCGGCCTCCGACACACCAGCCCGGCCTCCGACACAAAGTCCGGCCTCCGACACACCAGCCTGGCTTCTGATACAACAGCCCGGCTTCCGACACACCAGCCCGACCTCCGACACACCAGCCCGACCTCCGACACACCAGCCCGGCCTCCGACACACCAGTCCGGCCTCTGACACACCAGCCTGGCCTCTGACACACCAGCCCGATCTCCGACACACCAGCCCGGCCTCTGACACACCAGCCCGACCTCCGACACACCAGCCCGACCTCCGACACACCAGCCCGGCCTCCGACACACCAGCCCGACCTCCGACACACCAGCCCGACCTCCGACACACCAGCCCGGCCTCTGACACACCAGCCTGGCCTCTGACACACCAGCCCGACCTCCGACACACCAGCCCGGCCTCCGACACACAAGTCCGGCCTCCGACACACAGCCTGGCTTCTGATACAACAGCCCGGCTTCCGACACACCAGCCCGACCTCCGACACAACAGCCCGACCTCCGACACACCAACCCGGCCTCCGACACACCAGCCTGGCCTCTGAACACACCAGCCCGACCTCCGACACACCAGCCCGACCTCTGACACACCAGCCTGGCCTCTGACACACCAGCCCGGCCTCCGGCACACCAGCCCGACCTCTGACACACCAGCCCGACCTTCGACACATCAGCCCGACCTCTGACACACCAGCCTGGCTTCTGATACAACAGCCGGACCTCCGACACACCAGCCCGGCCTCCGACACACCAGCCCGACCTCTGACACACCAGCCCGGCCTCCGACACACCAGCCTGGCCTCCGACACACCAGCCCGACCTCCGACACACCAGCCTGGCTTCTGATACAACAGCCGGACCTCCGACACACCAGCCCGACCTCCAACACACCAGCCCGACCTCCAACACACCAGCCCGACCTCCGACACACCAGCCCGACCTCCGACATACCAGCCCGACCTCCGACACACCAGCCCGGCCTCTGACACACCAGCCCAGCCTCCGACACACCAGCCCGACCTCCGACACACCAGCCCGACCTCCGACACACCACCCCGACCTCCGACACACCAGCCCGACCTCCGACACATCAGCCTGGCCTCTGACACACCAGCCCGACCTCTGACACACCAGCCCGACCTCCGACACACCAGCCCGACCTCTGACACACCAGCCCGACCTCCGACACATCAGCCCGGCCTCTGACACACCAGCCCGACCTCCGACACACCAGCCCGACCTCCGACACACCAGCCCGACCTCTGGCACACCAGCCCGACCTCCGACACCAGCCTGGCCTCCGACACACCAGCCCGACCTCTGACACATCAGCCCGACCTCCGACACACCAGCCCGGCCTCCGACACACCAGCCCGACCTCCGACACACCAGCCCGACCTCCGACACACCAGCCCGACCTCCGACACACCAGCCCGACCTCCGACACCAGCCTGGCCTCTGGCATACCGATCCGGCCTCTGAGACACATAATCCGACCTCCAGCACACAATTCCCGTCCCGGCGTCGCTCCGGTCGCGGTGCCGTTGTCTTGGCTGCGTGGCCGACGACACTGAGATGTCGGCCGTGTGAACCAGCGCAGGTGAAGATCGGCGGGCGGGCTATCGCCGGTCAAGGCCGACCATGGCCGGGGTGTTGACTGTAGGACATCTGTTGCTGCGGTGTGTTGGCTGGAGGAGGACATCCGTTGTGGCTGTGCGTTAGCTGGAGGAAGATGTCTTTTGCGGCGGTGTGCTGACTGCCTTGTGGTGCCGGCGGAGGCTGTGATTGCCGGTGAACTGCTGAGACGGTGTTGCGAACTCAGTGGCCAGGCGTGCTGGGGCTATGGGACTGTGTGTCGCTGCTACGATCACATTCGTCACGGCCGGTCGTGACGTTAGCCGTCCAACGGTATGACAGTACCGTGTCGACCACAGGAGACATATTTCGTTTGCGCACACACCGCATGCAAATGACCGCATTCAAGAGACGGACATTCCACGAATGAGCACGAATTCGTATAACAGCACACATGTCGCTCACCGCTAACTCGTTAACTGTTCAGCTGTGGTAGTTGTGTTAAATTGAGTGCTTGTGGTTATTAGTTTATTTTTTAACACATTTATGGTTCCATAAGCACTTCTTTTTATGCTTTTATGCTTTTATGCTCTTATGCCTCTTGCCGATTACATGTAGTATGCGATCCATAAATACACAGATGCGTCATTGATGCCAATGAAGAATTTGAACATGATATGGATGTCATAAGAAGTTTAAGATGCAATCTATGAGATGAGTGCGAAAGCTTGGGAAGAACTTTGTATGGTAGAAATTCCATTCATATGAATTTGTAAAAAGTAGATGAGAAGTTCCGCATGCACAGCTTAATGCAAAAGAAACAACTTGAATTGGGTATCTTTCCCAGGTTTGAGTTCGACATCACCGAATCTGAATCTTGTTAGTTCGGACGGACTAAAGCTACAGCCTTAAATTGATTGGCACTAGGCTGGCTTTTGGTTGCATAAGGAAGAAATGGAAAATTTACGGGGTGGTAATAAAAATGACACAAATGATAGGAAGTTTCGGATGTAATCTATTTAAGTGAATGGGCGCTATATGATCGACATGGTCGATGTGCCCTCAAGCCCAAATAGCTGACCAATTATTTGGGTAAGCTTCGAATGTGAAAGCTTTGAAATGAGAACTTGGATTGGTAAAAGTTCGTATGAATTATGTTAGTAAATTTGACAAGTTCAGCATACGAGGCTTAATGCGAATAGTTAAATGTGTAAGGTTTCCCGGGACTAAGTTCGACATCACTGAATATTAATCATGAAAGGTCTAACCTGGCTCACTAGGATCGGATCGTCTTGTGGAGAGTTGTGGACTTTCAGGGTGTCAGGGTTTAGGAGGCCAATGTGCACTCTGGTGAGATTTTGGAATGCTCAATTGAAAATAATGGCCATCCCCCTTTTGCTTTTCCTTGAACGTGAAATTCAGGAATCCCTGTGCCGGAAACCATCCAGGTTCAGCCTGGTTCATGTGCTACTTAGGCCTGTGGGTTTTATCGTTCAACAACACATGCAATGTCAAAGGGCATGCATTTCAGTTTCAGACTAATTGGCATTTAGCCTTCCATCACGTTTCCGGATGGTGCAGGCGGTGCGATTTCGATCAAACAAGTATCCACTGCACAAATGAGGTGAACGTAATCGCCATATGAAACGGCTTCCGCCGTACATTTTCCAGATCAAGGGAACCATGGTTTTGTTCTCCTGCCACTTAGTAGTTATTGCAATAGCACATCCATTTCTCCACCAATAAATTATTCCAGTTTACTTTCTGTTTGTGGATTTTTTTCTCCAGCATTCCGAAATGCTTTAGCTGATCATGACTAATTTCAGCCAAACTATTTGCATGTTTATTTCAGCTGGTCTGGAAGACGCATATTATGTATAAGTATATTTTCTCAACTTGGTGGTGCCATCTAGTTGGTTGCGCCCTCAAGTTGAATATCTGCCATAAAACACTGGCTGCACTCACGGTGGTGATAGTCATTTCTCACACACCCACGCAGCTGCTACCTGCACGATAGATGCGTCATTTCCGTCCAGCGTCGCTGCCATCTGGCTCGGGGGCAGCCCACGCGCTCTGATCTATCAATTGTGCGGTGGTGACATTGACCGCCTCCACAATTGACGGCCGAAGTCGGCACCGTTTGTCCGGCCCGAGATCAGTTGGCGCCGCTTCCGGTCAGGTCCACTCGGAGCGGGCTGCGGAGGCGCGAGGCTGCGCGACGGCGTCGGGCCTGGAGATCAAGCTTTTCTGGCGCAGCACTGCGGCGGAGACCCAGCTTGTGTGAAACACCACCGGGGTGAAGATCCGACTCTTGCGATTCAAACCTGACCCGACTCTTGTGAGCTCGATAGCGGTGGAGCAGAGACCAGACCTTTGTGGCACGAGGCTCGGTGACGTTCCTAGGATTTGCACCACGGGGTGGAAGGAATGGATTTGGAGAGCCCATTTTATGGTCTCCGATTTCGACCACTGTTTATTTCTTATACAAATTAATCGGGTACCCACCTAGTTGTCCTGTGGAGGTGGCCCAACCTCCCGCTGTCTTTTCTGAATCACCGGATTTCAACCCTAACTCCCGTATCCTGTTCGAAAGCTTTTCTTTTGGTATCCCTTGATAAGTCACCTCACACTGTTGAAATTATACTTGTATAAATCATCTAGGGTAACATTTTCCAATTTCAGACATTCAAGTTAATTACATTATGTCGCCAAAACGCCAATATTCGTGCATGTGTGCCTGCCTTGCGCCTTCGGAACATTTGCTACGCTTCGTGCGGTTCTCCGTTTTCTGTTAGGCGCCTCCTACGTTTTGCAAATTGCTGCCACATGATAGTCGTGTGCCATATTTGACGTGTGTAATGCTTCGTATCGGGGTTCGCTGGGAAAATTCGATTAATTTATTTAGGTGATTAGTTCTCTTCTCCCCACATTTTCAAGTGGTTAAAAAACTGGATACCCGCTGACCTCTGATACACCTCGTCTCTTCGTTTCAATCCGCTCCCAGATTGGCTACCGGGCCTTGGCACAAGCTTCGTGTTCTTGTTTGGATCCGTTACATTTTTGTTCGTCTACGTACGTGTTTAGTGCTCCGTCAAATTTATTTTGGGCCTGGCATATTTTTGAGACCCTGACTTTTTCTTTAGAGTTTTGTTGCTTTTTGGGCACCGGCGATACTCCAATGTGTTTATTTACTGTCCGTTCTTTTTATTCCTGGTTTAGAACCATGCCGCTTCTTGAGGGCCTTGCCAGTTTTGAGTCCCACATGCGGTCTCATAACATCGGTGTCCTTTGACGGCCTCCGTTATGTTTTATTTTTAGAGCTTCCGGTGTGTTTATTTGGTGCTGCGATGCAGGTTTAAGGCCCTGACGCTTTTTTGAGACTGCATGCTTTGGAGGACCCAGTGTATTTTCGGTCTCCCGTTGTGCTTTTGGGGTCTTGCTATGGCTATTTTGGTTCCCGATGCACATTTGTGGAGTCCCAGCACGAGTTTTCGAGGTCTGGTACGTGTTTTGGTCTGACGCGATATTTGAAGGCATCTGGTGGCATGTTTCGTGCTCCGGGGCGATGTTCCTGCCTCGAACATGTATTTTTGGAATTTCTCCTGATTTTGGTGGGCTCCGGCTTAATTTTTGTCTGATTCCGATGCGATTTTTGGGACCACGATGGGTTGTGTCCATCGACAATAAAAAAAAACAAAAAATAAAACATGGGAAGTGTTGATGCCCCGACCACAGTTTTTGGACGATCAACGGGAATTTTGTATCCCGGCGCAATGTTTGTGGTACCGGCGTACATTTTCTGACTGTGTGATTTCTTTTTTTGTGTCTGCTGTATATATTTAAAGCCTCCTACGCGAATTTTGTTCCCTCGACGCAAATGCGTGAGCCACAAAACGAATTTGGTGATACTGGCGCGGTTCTCTGAAGCCCACCCCTTCAGGAGTGGTGTGGGATATTTTCCCCTTTGGTACGCCGCACCGGCGTACCAAAGGGGAAGTCTCAACTCAAACCAAAGGGAAGTGAAAGGAACTCAGTGAGTTTTTTTCAGCCGATTCAGGGTGGAACTTTCTTTCCGATTCAGGCCCTTCAGGGAGCTTCTTTCGGGACCTGTTCTGAATTTTCCGGTGCTCGGGTGGATTCGATGAACATTTTCGATATCCAGTGTGATTTTTAAGGGCATTGACGCGTATTTTTCTGATCTATGGGCAATTTGTTGGTACTCGCCATTTGTTAGCATCATCGCGAGTATTATTGCCCTCGACACGTTTTGGGGCCCAACACGTGTTAGGGTTTCTTAGAGCGACTGTTGGGACCCCGGAATGATTTTCCATGGCCGGACTGTTCTTTTCCTTGCCCCGGCTTGATTTTTTTTGTGATTCCGGTGAGATGTCCGGGCCCCCGGTGCAACGTATCGAACCCCAAGTGATTTTTGGGGTCCCAGCCGTAACTTTCTGCTCACCCTAGGCTCAGCGTTATTTCAGGGGCCCCTCCTGCCTTTTTGGAATTCACGTCGTGATTTTCAAAAGTCCGGCATGTATTTCGGTCCCAGCGAGATTTTTCACGGGCCCAGGCCGTCTGTTTGGCCCCAATCGTGATTTCAGCACCCCGGCATCACTTTTATGGGGCGGACGTAATTTTCAGAGGCGTGGTGCGAACTTTTGTGGGACCCAGCTTGATTTTCATGGAACCCAGCTTGATTGTCATGGAACTCAGCGTGATTTTCATAGGCCTGGTGCGAACTTTTGTGTGACCCAGCTTGATTTTCATGGAACCCAGCTTGATTTTCATGGGTTCCGGTCCGCGATTGTAGGGTCCAGCGCGATTTTGAGGGGCCCAATCTAGACCTTCTGAGGCCCCAGCGTGATTGTCCGGAGTCCCGTTGTAACTTGGAGCTCAGCGGTATTTTCAGGTACCCCAGTCCCACATTGTAGGCCCAAACGTCATTTTAGGGTCCCCGTAACGATTTTTGGACATCCAATGGGATTTTCATTGTTTTTGGTGCGATTTTGTGGGGCCCGAACGGCATTTTCAGCGGCTAGCGTGAGACTTTGGACCCCAGTGTGATTTTTATGGACTCCGGTGCGAGTTTCGGGGTCCCAGCGGGATTATTAGTGTGACTAGCGCATTTGTCCGAACCCGACGCTATTCCTGGGGACCCCACAACACCACTGACGAGGTTTGACCAAAATTTTGTGAGCCACCACTGGCGTAGAGGCCCGTCTGTTCTGGTACGAAGCATGACAACGCATGCGAACCACCACCGAGATAGGGGCCCGACTCCTGTGGCACGAAACTCGACCCAACTGTTGTGAATCACCGCCGAGGTCGACACCAGGTTCCTGCGGGCGGACAGCCGGCACGCGGTCGTCTGGACAGCGCGGCGGCCTGCGCCGGCACATTTGGCCCATGTCGCCGTCTCGGCCGCGACCATAAACCACTAACGAACACGGCAGGTGGGCGGCGCTGAACTGGCGCCGAGCGCCGCCGTCGGGAGTCGCCGGCCGCCCGGAGACTGGCTTCAGCTTCCGCTTACTCGCTGAGCGTTGGTAGGCCTTTGCTGAAGGCGATGGCGCCGCTACGGGCTCGTTCGGCCGACTCTTCCTCATCCATAGTCCTCGTGTGCTGCACGGTTTCGCCTTTTCTTTGCTTGGTCAGTGGTTTGGTAGTCCAGCCAGGATATAGCCAGGATTTGTTCCAGGGGCGATCATCCGAAGAGTCCCCCCCCCCTACACACACACACAGTCCAGAAACTCCTCGGATTTTGACTACTTTATCCATATACGATCAGAACGTACCTATATGACAGGCACTGGCTGGTCTCAGAAGACCACCAGCTTTATATTCGAGATGTTATCAACATACCCAGGTTACCGCCCAGATTCACGCCAAGACCACCTAAATAATGTTAGCTGTCTTTCTGATGGCGTTTTGCTTTCATCGTAGGCTTGCGTATACCGTTAGTCGATGTGGGGGTGAAGGAGTGACTTTCAAGACCCCCTGTCCCAGAAAAGATTGATTTTCCGGCCAACACGGAGAGGGTAAAACCCGATGAGATGATGACGAATGCCTTCATGACTTGTTAATTCTTGCCACAGTCTGCCTTTTCTCCACGCATGCCTACTCATGGAGCACACATGAAAGTTGCTTTATTTCACCGATATTGCGGTTACCTGAAGGGATGTATGACTAAAGGTTAGATCCAGCACTACCTCGGTGACAACGCCATCTGTGGTACCGCACATTGGAACCGTTTGATGCATGTGGTGACGCTTGTGACAATTGTTCCGGGGTTGATGGCGTTTCGACATTCTAAGTGTAACGCCTGAACAAGAGCTGGCCAATTGGAGGTCATGCGGCCCCGAACATAATCTTTTCAGGAACAGGCTTTCTTTTCTGCACCAGGTCATCTTTGTTGTACACACACATACTAAGTAGTACTACTTTACCACCATGCTATAAAACCTGAAGAAAATGTCGAAAGTGGTACTATAATTATGAAAATAAGTTGGAAACAAGCTCCATAACAGGGAATTTATGGGAAAACTCCATCGATTTTGTTTGACATGCAATGTAGAAGGTAAGTCCATTTTTAGCACGCAAGAGTAGTCAGTTTTCCACCGCACATTTTCCGTACGAGTTGATCTGACCTTAGGTCCTCCAGCCATGGTCTTAGATTAAGCCAGGTAAACGAAGAAATGGCAGAAATACAATCTGGACCTTCGCGAATCCTTGTGAAAGGATTCGCGAAGTTAACATGCAAAGTGAAATACTTTGCATGTTAACTGCTTACTTTACATATTAAACCATATTTTAGCTGACAAATCGACAATAGAAGATACCCTTGCAATGCAGTGACCAGAGGTTGCCGAAGGCCGTAGCATACCAAATCGTTGACATGAGAAGTCCAGAGTTGCGCTAGACGTGGTTCCTACCCAGGTGTCAATAACTACAGGTGCTAGCTTTAATGCAAATTGGGGACATGATGTTATACAATTGGCGCTGCGACGGATCGATTTGTCGTAGAATGGCCCAGTTCAAGAAGAACGATTTATTTGTCGTGGAATGGCCCAGTTCAAGAAGTATATCGATTTGTCGTGGAATGGTTCAGTTCAAGAGGCACGATCGATGTGTCGTGGAATGGCCGAGTTCAATAATCAGGATATATTTGTCGTGGAATGGTACAGTTCAAGAAGCACGATCGATGTGTCGTGGAATGGCCCAGTTCAAGAAACATCGATTTGTCCTGGAATGGCCCAGTTCAAGAAACATTGATTTGTCGTGAAATGGCCCAGTTTAAGAAGCACGATCAATTTGTCGTGGAATGACCCAGCTGAGGCAGTACGATGAGAGCACTAGGAGTGAAATACAATTGGCAAATAGTGTATCACTGGAGCCAATGCGACTCCACGATCGTCTCGATAATTGCGTTCCTGTCATCGGTAAACTATCGCTAACGGTACTGATCAATTCCGATGGTGGGACACGCACATGGATATTGCATTCCTAACGGTTCTATCTCATTCGAATGAACCTTCGAGTCTCCGCGGCACTGAAAAATGGACCCAGGAATTGGAGATGCTCGATTGTTGAACTATATAGTGCCACGTGGCTGCCAGATTATGCCGGTGCTGAATGAATCGCTGTCTCACGGCCAGTCGGTATTTCCTCAGGGACTGTTCGCGATTTCTGCAATTCGAAACGAGGCATTTTCACGTAGGTAGTCTAGGTCTGCCACCTACGTGAAGTATCCAACCAATTGGGATCAGTTAAAAGCCTGGCTGCGGAAGTGTAAAAAGTTATCAAATTATGATAAAAAGTATGCAAGTGCCATTCGTGAAGCCAAAGACAGCCGTAAAGCCAGTAATAGCGGTAATGTTCAAAGGGAATGATAGCATACTCCAGCACAGCGGCACAGTCATGATTTTCCGGAGGGCGCCCCGACCAAAAACAAATACAATGAAGCAATGACACTTTTGGCTCGCGAAGCTCACCGAGCATTTGGGGATTTTAGGCGGCAAAAATATAAAAGATTCCTGCTTGATCTAATGTATTTTTTATTGCGAAGGTGGAGTGGGCACCCCTCCTCTTGCCTACGCCTTTGCTCCAGCACATTCGTTTCATGGTTTGTACGCTCTTTGCGCATCGGATATATTAGAAGTTTGCCCTCTTCATCATCGGTATCCAATCGCAGCTGAATTCTGTACAAAGAAAGCCGTTTTTGTGCATCGATGTACAGCGGGTTGATAGACTCCTCAATCTGCCTGGAAGCGGTTCGACTCGTAATCGGATGAAACATTCCTGATGCGACTCAAGCCGACGCATTGCCTTCTGGAGTATTTCCGGTCGGATCCGAATCGAGTGTACCCGCCACCTGCCGGCTGGATCCGGGCGCCGAATCTGGTGTTTATCGGTCGGATCTGTGCGCCTGTTGGCGGGGCCAGAGGCCGGACTATGCCGGATGCGCTGCCTGCTGGCTTGCCCTGAGAGCCATCTCTGACGAAACAGTTGAGACGACGTGGTGGCAGCTAGTTATCTATATATATACGGCTGGCGCGGAGCGGAGATACGCCGTCGTAAAGGCCTCGGCCCATGGCAGAATTTTCAATTACGCGGCGGATCACACCGTAAAAAGGCTGTCGCCGGGCGGGCGGCCGGATGGTGCCGAGATGTGGAAATGGCGCCGCGTGTGTCAACTGTGGCCGCGACCGACCGCGGCGGTCCGCAATCACACCGCGTGTGGTGTGTCACGGCGTCCCAGATGGGCCAGCACGCCGCCTTCGGACACGTGCCGCCTCGACACAGCTCGCTGACCGGCGCTCGCTCAGATAATGTTCGTATCAACGTTTCTGCAACTGTTTCCTGGGTGGGGTGGGGGGAGGGGGGCAGGCTAGAGACGTGCCGAACCATGGAAGTCATTTGCGCCGCATTTAAAGTGAGTGGGTTTTGCAAGCAAGCTTGAGGAACGTGCTCAATTACGTTAACCCGCGCCGTCTTCCCGGTCAAATCCTCCCACCCCGTCTCGGGGGGCTGAAGACACCCCTCTAAAATCCAAACTAAGCATCGCACGAAAACGAAAGAGGTGTCATCTGAAAGCGCTCGACGAGTAGGGCCCGGGTCGGCCCTCCAAAATCAAATTTCCCCAAAAGTGACGGCGCCAGGGGGGCTAGATTTTCACGACTTTTCATGACTTACATTATGTTTTTGACTGTGGGAGTTCATTTTGGGGAATATATGAAAAAAAAGTATTTGAAATGAGAAAAGGACAGCCAAATCGACCAGGGCTATAATTTTTTTGGGCCCCCCCAAATAAAAAGTTTTTTTTTTTTATTTAAAAATTTTAAGTTTTCAAGTTTTCCTTAACTTTCCTTTTCCAATAGGTAGAGCAGACCGAGAAACGTTGTTGCAAGTCAACGTGCCCTAATAAAAAATACTTACTTTAGCCAGAATCCTGTATTTTAACTGTAATTTGGCAAATACGCAAAATTGATATGTAGTCAAAAACGAAAACAAAATGAATAATTCAACTCGTACGTTTTGTTGTATGCGTAAAGATAAGCAAACGCTGAAAGTTTCATTAAAATATCTGTATTCGTTAAAGCGTGACGACTGGTTGAACGTTTTTTGGAGATGACCTCACTTGACCTTGACTAACTCGTTGACTCTAGATGACCTGACATACAATTTTTGAATCAGCATGTCAAATGGATCTGGGAAAAGGTATGGCAAATTTGGATGCGCTGCCTCGCGCCGTTCGTCCGCTATCTGCGAAAAACCTGAAGGGGGCGGTTGAAGACCACGAGACGGGACGGGTTAAAGAATCTTACGTTATAGTGTACGTGATGTTGAGGTACTGGGCGGGGTACATCTCTCGGATGATTAGCATCTTTAGTTTACTACCCCGCAAGATAATCTGTGGTTGGGGTGGAGGAGGGCCGACATAGAAGTTTGTTTCGCTAGAGTGCCAACAGAGCCAACTTTCCAGCCAGGATACTCTTGTGGAAGAGCACCAAGGGATCATTACCGTGCGGGTAAGGTGGTAATTGTACACACCGCCTACCACGCTGGCCGTCGCGTTTTAGTTCCTAGTAGTGGTTAGGGTTTCATGCAGGATTGTGTTTACGGTTAGTACGGTGTTTTGTAGTTCGGCTCATCTACGTCTGTTGCACTTCTGGGTGACCGTTTTACGCTATGAATTGCAACGCAAATCGGTTCATCGACTTCCGCTGGTACCCCTACGCAATCGTTTTAAGTTATGCTATTTTAGTTCAGGCAAATCGGCTCATCCTATGTCCGACGGCTCCGCTAAGCAGGAATTTATTTCGAATGGGAAAGCAAATCGGTTCATGCACGTCCGATGCCATTCGTGGATGGCTATTTACGTTGTTTTTACTGGTTGTTAGATTTTCTTCCGTCATCACAAATGGAGGCTTCAAATGTTGGTGGGGCGTGATCATCACTGAATAATGGGCAACCATTAGGGGCTTGTCCCCAAAAAGAATGCGCCTTCAAACACCAGCCCGTGGACAACATACCAAGAACACGAAGAACGCAGCACATGCTCCTTTTGCTTCAGGCCATGGTTCGGCATTGTAAGAGCAAACCAGGTGGCCCGAAGCACAAAACTAACACGTTCAGGGATGCGATGAGAAATGTTCGCACTGGCATGTGCAAAATAGGACAGACCTCGAATACGCCTGGAGTGTCAAAGCGAACACTCATGAGCCATTTCGATTAGGTCATCAGACTTGGAGAAATTACCTTGATCCTGCTGTCTTCCCACCATATATTGCAGCAGATCTGAAGCGGCACACCTTTGACAAGGAGCGAGGCTTCTTTGGGCTCACAACTTGAGATGGATGTCGCATGCCATTTGACCTAGCCGTGAAATGCCAGCTCAGGCATCCATTCTTGAACTGGATGGCCGGTGAGGGTTGGCTCTCGAGGATTATGTTCCGCCATCCTAAGATAATCTTGCGAAAGTTGGAGGACACGAGTATGAACAAGGCTGTGACGTTTAATGAACCAACAGCGTCGACGTATTTCAACATGTGCAAGGGGATTCTGACGAAGACAGGGTACTGGGCGTACCATATATGGAGCATGAACGAGACTGGACTCACATTTGTAAGCAGGTATCAGCTTGCCTGGCAGTGACAGTCTAGAATTTCCCTCGCTCCGCGATAACTGGTTCCAGTTTCAGTAGCTTCTCAAAGTTGACAGCTTCTCCATAAGCATTAGCCGTAAATGCCCTCATATTGATCGGGCTGATTATTAACCAATACGGCAAACACCTCAGCAGCAGCTTCAACAGTTTATCCAATCAAACAGTGACACCAAACTTTCCAGCATGTACTTCTTGGAACAAGCTACATCTTACTAGCCTAGACAACCCAACTCCGTCTAACCTCCCCGACTGACCCATCCGTCTAACCTCTCCGTTTAACCTCTCCTTCTGACCAGCCCAGAGTCGCCTCTCCGTTTAACCTCTCCGTCTAACCTCTCCGTCTATCCTCTCCATATAACCTCTCCGTCTAACGTCTCCGACTGACCTCTCCGTCTTACCTCTCCGTCTGACCTCTCCGTCTAAACTCTCCGTCTAACCTCTCCGTCTAACCTCTCCGTCTGATCTCTCCATCTAACCTCTCCGTCTAACCTCTCCGTCTAACCTCTCCGCCTAACCTCTCCGCCTGACCTCTCCGTCTAACGTTTCCGTCTAACCTCTCCGCCTGACCTCTCCGTCTAACGTTTCCGTCTAACCTCTCCGTCTGACCTCTCCGTCTACCCGAACTCCTTGTAAACCCTCCGACTGACCAGCCCGAGTCACCTCTCCGGCTCCCCCTTGACGACTGTGACTGACCGGGGACCAGCCGCGCGTGAGAGTAGCTCCGACCACACCTGGCGTCCTGCTATTTGTTGGGAGTACCTATTGCACCAGACAACGAAGGCAGGGGTCCGGTCATCGCACTTGCGGCCAACCCACTGTCGCACTTCCTAACTCTATGTCCTACCTAACATTTGGTGTAACTTGTTTTCACTGCGTGCAGTATTGCTCTATGTTGGATGTGATTTTAGCCCAAGTGAAGAATACATGCACCCTTCCGGTATAGTATTATTCTCAAGTTATGGGAGTATAATTATTTGACGGTGCAAAGTTATTCCTGGATTTTTCGATCTACACTGAGAGTAAAATAACAAGAGAATACTACTTTTTGGCATCATATAATTACTCCAGTTTTTGGTGCAATTTTTAAGTGTATGGAGTAGATTTTCCAAGTAGCCCTGAAAGCTCACAGATAGAGCTATGTAATGTCTACCACATCAGAGGTGCATAAACCTGTCAACCCGACTACATGCGTAGCAACTGGTTCAGTGTACAGAGTGCAACCAAGAAGGGCCCTTGTGGCTCATAGTTGCACTAATCTTTTATGTCTTTATGTCTTTATGTGACAGATATTGGCTGAAGCTGTGCCGTTGTTGTGACAGATAAGCATTATTCGAAGAAGGAAAAATATTCACCCATGAAGAATATATATATATATATATATATATATATATATATATATATATATATATATATATATATATACATATATATCGTTTCAGGAAAGACATTTTAACACAAAAGTATTGAATGTGCAGATTATTTTTGGTTATTTCACAAACTATTCGCTTATATTTCGGTAAGTTATCACTGTGATTTCGGAACAGGACATTTGGGAGCGCTAACTCTTTTAGAACAGATCCCGGTGCACAATGTCGGCTGAACGCAGCCAGCCCCATTGGGCTGATCCATGGCGCAGCAGGTTGTCACAGATACGCCGTGATAGTTGCTAGGGTTTGATTGCGGCGCAGTTCCCAAACGTTTATTTGGGAAACGACGCACGACGGGCACCTGCCAACGGGAGGGTATAAAAAACAGACACCATCTCACATACACCGTTCGACAGACACCATCTCGGAGACATGGTCGATCTTGGCAACCGTTGGATTCACGAAACCTACATCAAACGATCGACCGTGTGCCAGAAGCGTACGGCTTGCACTTTCGTGACGTTGTGTCGAGGCAAAGATCACCAAATCACCGAAAAATAAAATGTTGGGCTCACAGGCATGGCCGATCTCGGCAACCGTTGGCTCGATCTTAACGAAACTTTCACCAAACGATCGCCGCGTGCCAGAGGCGTGCGGATTTGGGAGACCTGTGCTATTGGAGTAGGTTAGGAAAAATCCGAAAGTTTCGAAATGTGACAGATGTATGGGTTTCAATTCTTGTAGATGACATTCTGGACGTTTTGTGCACCTCTGTACCACAACTCCATATGACCCTTACAACAGCAAGTAGTGGGGAAGGGACCGAAAAGAAAGGGGTCATATTAACAGCCGCATGGCAATGTGTTGGAATTCTACACTGCGTGGGCGTGCGTTATATAGTAGGAATGACATATGTATACCAGCGTGGTGAAATCATGTGTACCAGCATTGATATGCACAAGGTGTTTGCTTAGCTGGGCGTTTATTCCCACCAGGCCGAGTATAAGCTATTAGTCATGCTACGCGCAAGTGTTTTGTGTCGCTGAACTAAGCATACACCTGATGGTGCTCTTCTTGCGAGACGACATCCTTACGATCACTCCCGATTCCCCAAATGAAGCATCTTGGTCGGAAATGCATCTGTCTATACGGCATGATACTGACTACGCTTGGCCATGCCCACACGGAACCTCGGCTCCTGCGTGGACTTCCCAAGTCCGAGTCCGAGTCCGGGTCCCAATTAGTAGGCCACCAGCGTGCGCTTCGGGCCGATAACCAATTAGGCCGCCGCGACTCAATGTCCGCTGGGGTTGAGTCAGCTGTTTCTGTTGCCATCTGCTGCGTCGTCTGAAGCGATTGCTAATGCACGCAACATCTGCTAACGGAGCCTTCCGTGACGGTATCAAATCCGTGCAATGGCACGGGCTCCTTAGTTTATCCACACACAATGGTGTAATCTGAGCGACATAGGATATTGCATGATGTGTGGTTATCAGGAAATTAGTTATGCACAAGCAGGTGGCAAGCGGGTCTTTGCCACCGATCGAGTTAAATATCGAATACTTACCAGAATCGAATCAAATACCTATGTCTAACCCGAATGGATGTATACGGAAATGTATACATGAACAGACTTTTGAGAAGGTTCTCAGATGAGTCAACTTGTTGACATCACGCCCAGTGTCAAGCGGTAGTGATATGACACCAGTCAGGCACGCCCGCATGGGTGTAGACCGAAGGGAAAGGCTGCTACGTAAGTGCATACCATATGAAAATTCTGCTACGCAAGTGAAAGGCTGCTATGCAAGCGTAGGCCGAAGGGCAAAGCCGCTACACGAGTGAAGGCCACTGTAAAAAGCGGCTACGCAAGTGTAAACGTAGGGAAAGACTGCTACGCGAGGGTGGACCGTAGGGAAAGATTGCTACGCAATTGTGGGCCATAGCGAAAGGCTGCTATGTAAGTGTATACAGCAGGCAATGGCTGCTACGCAAGTGCATGCCGTATGTAATGGTTACTACGCAAGAGTATACTGTTGGCAACGTTTGCTACGCAAGTGTAGACCGTAGGGAAGAGCTGCTACGCAAATGTAGACCGTAAGGAAGGACTGCTACGTAAATATAGAACATTTGGAATGACTGCTACGCAAGTGTAGACCGTAGGGAAGTGCTGCTATGCAAATATAGCCCTTAGGAAAATGTTTCTATGCAAGTGTAGACCATAGGGAAGGGCTCCTACGCAAGTATAGATCATAGGGAAGGTTTGCCACGGCAATGTAGCCAATGTGGTTGAAATATATTGCAAAACTGTGTAATTTTGATGGTCCAACCACTCCCAAAAAGGCATGACACGTATCTTGATGATGCGATATCAAGAGGTGACGTGATGTCAAGAGGTAACACAATGCCAAGCGTTGACGCGATGTCAAGTTTTGACCCGAATATCGACACTCGTACCACATGGCCAGGGGAAGAAAGCGCAAGTTCTTTGGAGGGCCCATTCGTGCTCTGATGAACCCACAATGCATTGGAGGAGCTCGCCCATAGGCTCCCATCTTGCAAGTTTGTAATTTGAAAGGTGGAGCATAGTGGTGTTGCAGAGAGGTGCTGCATAGTGATGTTGCATAGTGGTGTTGCACATTGGTGCTGCATAGTGGTTTTGCAGGATGGCGTTGCAAGTAGTGTTGTAGAGTAGTTTTGTAGAGTAGTATTGCAGCTTGGTGTTGTACAGTAGTGTTGCAAAATGGTGTTGAATGGTAGTGTTGTAGGGTGGTGTTACAGAATGGTGTTGTATGGTACTGTTGTAGAGTGGTGCTACATAGTGGTGTTGTAGAGTAGTGCTATACAGTGTTGTTGAATGGTAGTGTTGTATAGTGGTGTTGCAGAATGGTGTTTTATGGTAGTGTCGTAGAGTGGTGTTACAAAGTGATGTTGCAGAGTAGTGCTGTAGAGTTGTGATGCAGAGTAGTGTTGTAGAGTGATGTTGCATAATGGAATATGATAGTGTTGTATAGTAGTGTTGTAGAGTGATGTTGCAGATTGGTGTTGCACAGTAGTATTGTAGAGTAGTGTTATGGAGTAATGTTGTAGAGTAGTGTTATGGAGTAGTGTTGTAGAGTAGTGTTGTACTCGTAGAGTAGCGTTGAAGAGTGGCGTTGTAGTGTTGCAGAATGATGTTGTAGAGTACAGTTGAACAGTAGTGTTGCAGAGTGGTGTTGCGGAGTAGTGTTGTAGAGTGACTTTGCATAGTAGTGTTGCAGAGTGGTGTTATATAGTAGTGCTGCATAGTGGTGTTTTCCAGAGTAGTGTTATATAGTAGTGTTGCGGAGTGGTGTTGCAGAGTAGTGTTATAGAGTAACTTTGTATAGTAGCGTTGCAGAGTGGTGTTGCAGAGTAGTGTTATATAGTAGTGCTGCAGAGTGATGTTGTAGAGTGGTGTTGCAGAGCGGTGGATCAATGAGTTCGACGCGACCACAGATGTTTTCAAACAGCCCCAGCATGCCTATCTGGCGGTAACTTTGGCCACAGTTAGGGCAGATTGCTGACGAAAACAAGGTCCGTTGTCTAGATTAACCAAGCGAAAGGAATGCTCGCCGCCTGACAGCAAAGCCTGTAATAAAATGCAAATTTAGCTGTGAGGTGGAAGCAGTGAACAGGGATCAGATGTGGATGCATAGCTAGTGTTGCTGATTTCTCAGACTTGACGTTTGTTCATTGTTTATATATTTAGTGTCATGAAGTGGATAACAATTGGTTAAGTCAATATCTGAGTTTTCCCACAGGAGCAACATATTTTTATCTTAGTATGGTCACTGGAGTCAACGCCTCCCGTAATGGCGCTAGGGTTTTCACTACATGCATTTTTGGGATGTAATTAGAGGGTTGCAATTATAGTAAAATGCTACAGCAATTCAGCAGTCCCGTGAACGACCTGGTATCGTTGGTAACTGATGGAAAACCGAGTAGAACTTGCCACGTGCAGTGATCGAGGTTCCTGAAAAGTGGAGATGAGGCCACCAAGGGACAAGAACATTTTTGACATGCAATTTTGTCCTAGATACTGCGACTTCAGGCAAGAAAATCAGCGTAGTTAAGCATGTGCGTACGCTGTGTGCCTTTGACACCTTTGCATGCACATAACTTACACACATCTGGTACGACTCTATGGAACAAATATAAGGTTTTGTGTAATAAATGTTGCATCCACGTTTTCATTCGCCTTATCCATTCTTTAGAGTTAGTTTCTGGCTTTGAATCTTCAGCAAATATGTTTTATTTTGTTTCAAATATATTTTACATAGTTTCCTTGTACCTTGTATTTATGTTAAAATTATCTCCGGACCTAACGTTTTCTCTGACTAACAGTATTAGTTGGGAAGGGAGGGGCAATCGGACCCTTGCGCGAATGGACATCGAAACATCAAGCAAAGACCTCTAGAAAGCACGGAAGACAGCACCTCTCACGCACAGCTCGGCTGTAGCAGCAATGCCCAGTCAAGCTTCGTCTGCTGCCTCATCAATACAAAATCCCGACCATGTAAGGCCATGTATAGCCGAGTATGCTGATAGAACGCACCGTGAAAAATGATAATGCACGAGTATACACTTCACTTAAGGTTAAATTTCAATCAGGAGACACAAATGACTACGAAATTACGTCGTGCCCGTTAATAACCGCAACGGCAATAATTGAATAGACTCATGAAACATTGAAAAAAGCATGCAGAATTGTAGCTCTATATGTGAATTATGGGCAGCATATTAGGAGTCGTCAGTTTGGATGTGATTTGTAAGCAGATATTCTGGGTGATTAGTTTGGGCGTGATTTGTAGGCAGGATATTTGGAGTGATCAGTTTGGGTGTGAGTTGTAGGCAACACATTCTGTGTGATCAGTTTGGGTATGATTTGTGGGCAGCACATTCGGTTTGATCAATCTGGGTGTGATTTATAGGCAGCATATTCGGAGTGATCAGTTTGTGTGTTATTTGTAAGCAGCGTATTCGGAGTGATCAGCTTGGTTTCGCCGTATATACTACATTAGTTTTTCGACATTTTCGACTGCAGACTTTCTCTGTGCGGTATAGCAGCGGCCGGAAAATCATGGGAGAGCCATCAGTGTAACCTGCGTCTTATTGGTGGTGGGGTGGATACTGTCAGCTATTGACGAATACTTCTTATGGCAAAAATATCATACGTCAGCGCACGGACATGTCGAAAATATGTTCCCACATCAATTATGCATGTTGTGGCAACGTTTTAGTGTCAGGTCGTTAAAGGCGACTGAACTAGGTCAATGTTGGTGAGCTCACCTTCAAATGGAC
Source organism: Imbricaverruca yamaguchii (assembly GCA_034440575.1). Lineage (NCBI taxonomy): Eukaryota > Metazoa > Arthropoda > Thecostraca > Neoverrucidae > Imbricaverruca > Imbricaverruca yamaguchii. Next base: position 215,668 of record JAOTOL010001462.1, on the reverse strand, counting down.
TTTTTTCAACCTCAACAGACAGCTGACGACATTAGACATACAGACCGGCATCAACATTAGACATACAGACTGACACCAACATTGGACATACAGACCGGCATCAACATTACACATATAGCGTTTGTTCGGAGTTGTGGATGGAACACAACTGCTGTCTGATCCTTTTTCGTTTCTTTCCCATTTTCGTAGCATTATTGTTTAGAATGAAGTGGCCCATTGGAATGTTACTAGTGAATGATGGCGAATACATGCGCTTTTTGAAGCTAAGTTAACGTGAAGTATCATTTCTGATTGTGAGCCATTCACCGCCAATTAATTTTCGTGAATCATGTTGAAATTTGAAACATTTTCTAAATTTGAACATTGATTTTCGAAAAGTGCGCATTTGAATCCTACCCTCCAAAAAAGTGCGCCTGTTCTTCGCTGTTATTCCAAGGGGGACTGGGGACATGTGCTCCCTTCCGATATTGGGCGCTAATTGACCAACCATGGTCGATGCGCCCTAAAACCACAATCACACACACACACACAGCTCCCTTCCGATAGAGGTGTGACGCACCTTTATCGGGGTTGCAGCACACCTGACCACCTTCTAGGACGCTCAAGCGTAACCTCTCCCCACCCCCTCCGGAGACATCACGTCCGAGGGAGTAGTACAGATCCTCATCCAGATCAAATTCTCCCACCATCACAATTCTTGAATTATATCCTGCTGTTCTTGGTGTATCCAAACAGTTGTAATATTTGGTATCAACTCTCGGCTTGCACTGGGCTGCAAAGTATGATGAAGGACGATGGAATGTTTTTTTCAAGACACACACGGCATAATCCAAGCATGCCACGATCTGGGTCGGCTCTGGCCATTCGTGAGTGGGTAAACTAATACTGCCCGGTTTCGTCTACCAGAACGCATTCTACTAATTACCAATTTAAATTACTACGCGGCAGCCGGCGTGAGAGGTGACGTGGACAGAAGATTGCGCCTGTAAAGACAGAAATCCTGGTCAATAACGGTGGGCATTCTGACCAGTCTTAGAACATATACCGGTTTTTCAACAGGTCTTTTCGTTGATTTAATTTCATTATTTTTTAAAACCTAATCATGATACCCATCATACATCTGATGAAGCACATTTCAACATGCCAGCAAGTTCGTCATAAACCTTGAACAATTTGATGATAAATATGTATTTCAAAGATTATTGCCGGGAGAATTGCTGAAAACAACATATTATCAATGATAATGGCTAATAGCTCAACCGTTCTAAACATACATGCAGCTTTCAGAACCAAGATTTCCAACGGAATAAGAATATAGCCAGGAAACGCCAATTGGTTTCGCTTGACATTGCACGGTATAATACGGCTTGGGTCAGGCTAAAATGCAAATATAGTATACATGATATCAGACTAACGAATTTTAGATCATTGCATTAAGCTTATGTGCCAATATCCTTGCTTCTTGTACATTGTTGTATCAGCAATGTACATCACGTTCTTTAAAATGTGTTCAATGGTAATGCAAAGGGAAAAAAGGAAATAGTACCTATAGGAGGAATTATTTTTGTATTGGTAGACTTCTAAATTACAAAATTTCCAAAACTATGCATCTCTTAGAATGCACAACACAATACTTACCTTCCTAATCAAAATACAGCAAAATTGTCATAATGGACGGTGTTTGATTTTCGGGTAATCTGAAACATATTGTTAATACATTACATTTGTAGATAACATTGAAAGTGGCCTAAGCAGTAAAGTTTTGAAATTTGCGGATGATTTGAAGGTCTTTAGGGCAATAACAACACAAGATGAGCATATCTCGCTGCAAAAAGACTTAGACGAACTTGTGAAGTGGTCCGAAGAATGGCAAATGAAATTTAATTTTGATAAGTGCAAAATCATGCTTGTAGGTAAGCAGCATATGAAGGCCCCATACTTGATGGGTGGCCAAGTGCTATCAGTGAATCAACAGGAGAATGATTTAGGTGTTATTCTAAACACAAAACTGGGGGCATCAGAACAGACCAAGGAAGCCAGGAAGAATGCACTGAGAATGCTCGGGGCAATAAATAGGAATGTATCATACAGAAGTGAGGAAGTGATCAGGAACCTTTACTGTGCATACGCCAGGCCACATTTGGAATACTGCATCCAAGCTTGGTCTCCTAGCTATGAAAAAGATTGTTGGCTTTTAGAGAGAGTACAAAAGAGGGCTACAAAAATGGTTAATGACATAAGCAACCTGGCATATGAGGAAAGATTGAAGAAATTGAATATGTTTTCACTTAGATACAGAAGTCTGAGAGGAGATCTCATGGAGGTTTTTAAATTTGTCCATGGTCTGGAGAGGGGATGCCTTGGGGAAATGTTTGAATTGAACAGAAATGATGCAATTAGAGGTCATAAATTCAAAATTAAAGTTAACCACAGCAGAACAAGGCTAAGGCAAACTTTCTTCACCAACAGGGTAGTAGAACACTGGAACCAGCTGCCAGAAAACATTGTCAGTAGCAGCACATTGAACATCTTTAAAAACAGCATAGACAATCATTATAAGAATAGAGGGCTTGCTTTTCAGTATTACAGGGAGGGCTGATTGACAGATTTGGTGGGCAACTGGTTCAGTGTACAGAGTGCAACCAAGAAGGGCCCTTGTGGCTCATAGTTGCACTAATTTGTTATGTCTTTATGTCTTAATAGTTTACTTGGCAAGTTAAATATAGAGTACATTGGCACAAAATGCTATATTCTTAGGAAAATGCACCAAGGCGAAGTGATCCCTTTGAAGGCATTAAGCCTTCATCACCAGGCGATGAAGGCTCTTGATGAAATATTTGGCCTCCATCAGGGCAGCCCTGGGCAGTAGCAATCAGCTGCTTGGGTGTTGTTTAGCTACATATATCCCGCATGTGACGATTGTGATCGATATCACGCTTCATCGGTGCACGCGCCAAGTTCACTAATTACAGTGCAAAGTCGTTGTGACAATGGGAATAATAGCTTTCGTGAGGCGCACTTCCATACCGTACAGCTGTATTTATCCTCACATATGAAACCCTTCCCACGGTGGCCTGCCTGGCATGTCAGCACGTGCGCCCTATATCATTTTCAACCGGTGAATTTTCTTGAAACAAACTCGCTGATCGAGCGATTGATTTCGAAGGCGCTTTGGTCAAAGCTATTTAGCTATTGTCACACAATATTGCATTGCAGCTGGTTCAATTGGTGCACGCACATATAAAAACTGATATCGATCACAGTCGTCACACACGTCATATATGTAGTAATACGACACCCCAGCGGCTGGCGCTATTGTCCAACCTGACTCGATAGGCCTTGCATCAGAGTAACAAGTGGGATCATTTTTAAAACATGAAATAGAGCGTTTTTAATTTACCGATTGCCATGTGACACTAGATCAACCCCACCTACTACAGGCTGGCAAAGGATACTGAGACGAAATATCCCGGAACAACAGAACACAAATATTATAACATAGATCAGTTGTGGGTCGTCAGATTCCTTACTTCATCATCCTAATCGCAGTCGACACGGAAAATGTGTACATAGCATCAGTGCAATATTCATGCAGAACAAGACGTTGCTAGCTTTTATGACCTAGATGCGTGTGTTCAAGTGCACTGTTTACGAATTCGTGTTAATTCTGCCTTCCCTCCAGTCGTGGAGATACAGGTAAGTCACGGGTGAGTAAGTTACGAGTGACCATGTGAACTGTCGATGAAGGTGAAATATAGGCTGCCTAATCCACACTAATTGAAAAAAGCGGTCCGAATTTTTACTAGGGTGGCTTTATGCACAAAAGTTCCGTTGCCAAGCAGAGCTTGTTGCGTGGATCCAAGCGCCATCAACCAATCTTTGAATTTCAGTTCGATGTTAGACCGAAAGCTTAACGTACCGTTAATGCACCGATACGGCTGTCCCGGTAGCGACTCGAACCTTATTGCCAGGACAGGGGAGACCAATGCCGGCCAGCTCAAGCCAGCGCTTTAACCAGCTGAGCTAACGAGCCCGTTTAGTTCATAGTGTAGATAAGCTTTCAAGTGAAAATACTCGTTACTTAGCATTGCTATCTGCTATTGCAATGTTTTGAACAGAATGCAAATTGTGGGGTTGAAATGAATACATAATATCATATATCAGTGGTTTAGAGAAACTACGTCAAAATCTGGCACGTAACTAGTTTCATTCCAGATTTTAGAGCCTATGCGTATAGCGGTTAGTTGCTTTATCTAGCATACGAGGTAAACTAACTTAGTATACGAGGTAATCAAACTTTGTGGAATACTTCATAAGGTTTAATAAAACGTTTAGGTGCATTTAAGGACATATCGAATCAGAATTGAGTTTCCCTTCAGGTTCGAACACTTTCACCACTGTGTCATCGAGATGTAAGACAAAAAATTGTAGCCCAAGTGAAGTTCCAGAATAATGCAAATTGTGAAGACTATGTTTACCGAGCATATCCTTAAATACATCCTGGAAAAAACTAAGACAATTTTCTGAGCGTGCCGCTAAAGCTCGTCCCGGGGACTGCACCGCACCAGAGTAGAGTTAAACCACATTCCATGCAACAACAAAAAGATCGTCAGAAACTATCAAAAACTTCAGGATAATCACTGTAGGCGTCCACAAACGATATATGGATGGAACGCTCTAGGCGATCCACAGGGTGGAACATGGTGCCCTCTTCTTACAATGGGTTAGCACCAATAACCAACGATCAAGCATGATCCGTTTTCATAAGTGAAAATGCAGAACTAGACGCATGCATGCAAGACAGGTATTTTGCACGCAAGGCTATCAGTCTCCTTATGTCATGATACGAAAGGAGGTGTATATCTGTATAGACTGGGCGCTATAAGATCTCTATTATAATGCAATCAAGATATGTCTCTACTTCGGGTGTGGGGTCGATATTTTCCAGCTTGCTACAACGCTTAAATGGTTTTTGGAAGGATTGCGCTTATATACATTTGCAGGCGTTGTGCTTTATGCTAAGTTGGTGTCAATTTCTTGTTGATATCCGCCTTTTCGGAATGTGTTAGCTAACAATCATTGTGGTTTAATATACCGAAGTCTCTTTTTGGTTGAGTAATGTCCCATTTTGTTACGCTTTTCGTGATATTTCCGTGAGCTCATGTTGCCAGGAAGGATGAAGCTACGATATAAGTGCTAAGCAGATGAGCTACCTCATGGGCGATTACGAACAAAAACGTTATCGGTTCATGCCCTCGCTTCCATAAATGTATTCTCTAATCTAGTGTGTAGGTGAGGAGAGCGATGGAGGCAACCCCTCTCCCCATGTCACCTTAGAAGTTAGTGGAAGACCACGAATTGCAGATATTTGGAAGCATTTCGGATTTATCAAGTCCGCAATCCCGAGATACAGTGATGGAAGTCAGAAGAGCTTGTTTGTTCTGAGCGTTTAGGTCACGTTAACTGACTCGGACAAATTACACTAGTACGCTTACACATTTACGTAAGCCGTCTAACGTGTTCTGAATTTCTATTCCCTGTTCCTTTGTCTCGAGAGAACTCGAAGTACCGCAGACTGTATAAAGCCACAACCACCTTCGGCCAACGCCCAGTTTCCACTGCCGTCCTCGCCAACAAAACAAAACACGACACCTCGGTACAAACGCGGCGCGCAAAAATGGCAGCAGCACCTCTGCTGCCAATGAACAAATACTCGCAGGCACCTCTCCCAAACGGCTCCATACGCTCCAAAGTTTCACAAAACAGCCGAACAGCTAGGCGTCCGAACAGCGCAGCGCAACAGAGGGCAGCACCATTCAGCCCACAACTCATGGATGAATCTCAAACATAACGAACTAGAAGCCCGGGATATATTTCGAGTATCCGAACTATTAACCCTTGGGGAGGAGGACTTTTCACGCCCCCCCCTAAGGTTTTCCACAAACAGTAAGATAAAAAAAACGGCGCACACCACGCAATTTTGCATACATTTTCCCACATCAGTGCTGCATGTTATGTGAACACTTTCAGGTCAGATCATCAAGTCAATGAGTTATTGAAGGTCAAGTGGGGTCACCTCCAAAACAGTTCAATCAATCGTCCCGCTTTAACGGATAAAGGTATTTGAATGAATCTTTCAGCGTTTGCTTATCCTTAGGGATGCAACAAAACGCACCAGCGGAATTTGTGAACTAACACTTTTTTCGTTTTTGATGAATTAGTGTTGCATATTTGTCTAGTAGAAGATAATGGCTAAAGTAAGCATTTTATGAGAGTAAGTTGACTTTAAGCAACGTTTTCCGACCCACTCTATCAGTTAGAGAAAGAAAATGAAGGAAAAGTGAAAACTTAACATTTGAAAATTGTATTTTAACAAATAGACGTTGATTTTGTGGAGGGCAAAAGATGTAGGACAATGGTCGATTTCACCTACATTTTCTGATTCCATATAATGTATGTTTTTAATATCTCCTCGAAATGAATTTCCTAGAGTCCAAAACATGTCAATCGTGATCACATGGGCACCTTAGTGATGTCACTTTTTGGGGAGTGGGATGCAATTTTGGGGTGGTTTCAGACCCTACTCATCGAGCGCTTTCTGATGACACCTCTTTCGTTTTCGTGTGACGCTTGGTTTTGAGATTAGAAGAGGCATGTATCAACCCCCTCCTCCGAGACGGCGTGTGGGGATCTGGCAGGAAAGACTATATATATATATATATAATAGCCAAAGCCAAAGGGCCACCGAACAGGTGCAAGCTCACGAATAGAATCTAATTGAACTGAAACCAGCATCAGACAGGCCCCGAGCTGGATCGAGAAGTCCCGAGCTGGATAGAAATGTCCCGAACAAGATTGAAGGGACTTTTGAGCAGAACAGAAGCTCTGTACAGAATGGAAGGGCTCTTTGAACAAGATCGAATGGACCCTAAGCAGGGTCGAAAGTGCTCCGTAAAGGATCGAAGGAGCCTCCGAGCAAGCATGAGGAACTCCCAGCATTCTCTTTAGCGGGTCTATCAGACGGAAATTGATTTCGTTTGGCAACATTGCCAACATTCTAAATGTGGACACCACTGAGAAAACAATGACCGAAATCTGGGTAATATTCCTTTTTATTTCGGGAAGAGATCTGGGTGGGGCATACAAAAACATGTGCCACCAACACCGCATGGAGCAACTTCCAGGCTTCAAATAAACTTTTTTAATCAAGCATAGACATTTTTCGCTGTGAATGATGGGTTATGATCAAGAAATCTTAGTAGCAAATAATGCATTCTTAATTAAACTTTTGTCATCTCTTGCAAGCGAGATTATATGGCATACTTCCCAAATGTACGTACCACGCCGTGCCGAGATTAAACGACGAGCCAATATTTGCTTCATTTTATCTGCATTTGATTAAATTCGGATGACTTGAAGAGGTAACTCGGATGGGGAGAGGACCACTTACTTCTGGATTACCGGGGTGCGGCACACAAACCATCCGCGTCACTATCGCGTTGTTCCACTCAGGAATCCTGGTAGGACGCTCGACGCTAAGGAATTGTGACGAATTATGTGCCGGCAGCGGGCGGGCGGGCGTAAACGGCACATATATCACCCACTTAAGTGGATATTGTGGTGGCAATGAGGCGGGCCGACTGAAATGTAGCCGACGGCGACCGCAGCCCACGGAGCCGGGCTCCAGTGCTGTCGAATTAGATCGCCGCATAAATAGCAGCCGACCGGGTCGCTTCGTTGTCTGTGCTTTTGAAACACGGAGAGATTTGCTCGCTGGCACCTCGCTGTCCCATGATATCCGCGAACGTCTGAGCACACGCCGGACCCGGTGTGCTCTCGAGAGTCCCCGTCAGATTTGTGCAGAATGGTGGCCGAATGAGAGCACGCGGAGACACGATACTTTAATTCGTTTCGTATACAACTGTTTTCCTCTCTTGCATACATTTCAAGTCGAGGTCATCAATGGCCATTGACCTGGGCCGGGTCGAGCGTTAAGCGTGATGTTCCGAAATATTCAAAGTACCGGAATTCGGAATAGTTGTAACATGTAAGCACAACATTCGAAGTCCCTTCTTGTACTTGTGACTTGTAATTAATGATGCTGTTTCTTGTAAAGACAAATTTGAAGTTCGTTTCAGTGGCTCCTAAGTCGCGCACCATGGCATCGGATGGCCAGCCGGTTACCTGAGATGAGACTTCGCGTGATCTGATCTTATTTGATCTTTCTAGTGAATTGCTTCTCAAGCAATGTACACTTAGGTGAAAGCTGAATCGATCGTTTTGTCAATGTGCATGTTGTTCCAGCATGACCTTGGTTCAGGTCATCAGGCCAGGTGCTGGACAGCTTACGGAAATACTTTAGTATCATCATAGTTCTTCTTTGAACGATATTTTAGCCTTTAAAGTGATGTGCCGCGGGTATCCAAGCCCAAACATACTTGACCTGACCATACAACTGATCTGGTCACACGGCGTGATCTGATCTGACCATAAAACGTGGTGTGATCTGATCAGATTGGGCATGGCATGGCAGATCACCTGAGGGCATGGCATCTTTCAAAAGCTATCCCCCACCCACCCACCACCATTGGGTTCGGGGAAGGCGGATGACGAGATTTTGCGATTGGTATCCGATTGATATCAGGTTTCTACATTTTGGGTCCTTGGTTTACTAGCCATTTCGGTTCAAATGGCAGTTTTTTCAATATAAACTGTCATCTTCGTGATTGGTCTCTCTGTGTAAGCGCAATAGTAGATACGCACTTGACATCTCCGGCGTATTATTGCGCAACATTCGGAATGTTCATAATATTCGAGTTACTACGTTTCGACAGATAGCTCAAGGGGCAGATGATGTCGACTTTTCAACTCGATTTCAGAAGCCTTCACGATTATGCACGAAATATCATTTGGTTGTAACTAGGGGTAAAAAGGACAACAAATTTAGTCTCAATACAACACCAAATGTTTCCCCAAAGTGACTCAGAAGTAAAAGGTCGAGTAAGACCAAGTTAGCTCAACTGAGGTCAAATTAGATTGCTGGCCTCGAATGACCTTGCAAATGTCACTACCCCATGTAAGAACTCGGGGGTATTGTTCATGACAATAACATATCCAACCAGGGGTGGCGATTACTGAAAATCATTGGAGGGTGACAAAAATGCATGGAGGAAATCAGATGGTCTAAATCGATAGGGGACACCCACATAGTCCCATGTTAAATATTGCATTTGTTGGAGAGGGGTGGTATCAAAGCGAACATTGGCTGTCAAGTTCCACAAAATGTGCTTCATCGGCATCCATGCATCCGATATTAGTCACACGGGAAAGTACTTGTACTTAGCTGCCGATGAAGCGCGGTGTCGGCGAAAACCGACCCGACATGCTACCTGTTATAGCGCCATACTGCAGGGACCTGACAGCATTCTCAAATGTCTTGTACCATGTGGTCGGTAAAGGATGGCTCGGCTACATTGGTCGCAGCATGATGACGCGTGCTGGTTTCCCGCTGTCACGAAAATCTGGAGTTGGTGTTGTGGGATTGCAGTAAGCTACTGCATGGGTCAGGGTCGATTCCCCATATTTTGACACATGCAACTTTCAGGATCTCCCGGCAATCTCATCCCAAACTATTGCACGGTGAAATGCAACTTCTTTCGCAAGGTATCTCCATTTCTCCTGGGCACTTCAGCTACGCTGACTATAGTCTACCATTTAGATCATGCTGATTTTTGCGTGCTACTGAATGGTGTACACTGTAGCAGGAGCAGCCATTCCTTACCCAGTGATTCCTCTTACTGATACCCACATTTTTCTGGTCTAAAATTATGCAGGTAATGCTTTCAACACGAATGGCAGATCGTTTGAGACACGCGAACGCTTCACCTTCCCTCACTCCCACCATTAAGCTCAAAATGAAATATATGGTGTGTATATGTGCATGCACATGCACATGCATATGGATATGCATATGTAAATGTACATGCATATATATATCCATGTAATGTGCAGTAATACTATTCAGCACTACGAGTCCTTTCTGAGCTGTACTATGAGATATCACCCAATTATTTTCCCAGAGGACGCTGATAGTAAACTGTTCGCGCGGCAAACTGTTGGCTACATTTCGGCGCTCCGCGGAGCACAAGAGTTATGTCACTCGTCCCTCAGCAGCGGCATTGGCCATTGTTTTTCTGCGACTGACCTTGGATGACCAATGCGCCGTGATAAGAGGTGATGCAAGCGGAAGATCACCCGCCGCGGGAAATACACTACAAGAGGCGGATCACGCCCCATGGGAGTAGACGACATCAGAATGCAATCCGCGCTGTGGTAAAAGGCGCTGCAAGAGGAGCGGCTCGCAGCAGACCGAACGGGCGTGCGTCGGCAGCCAAATCCGGCTCTTCATTGTCAGAGAAACTGGCGAAAATCTTCAACAGCGATGTCGGCGACTCTCAGCGTGTCGCCCGGATACAACGCAGCCGGTGTAAACAGCACGAGTGGTCACAAGCGGGTGTAAACAGCACGAGTGATGGTCCCAAGGCGGTAAGCAGCACGAATGGTGGTCTCAAGCCGGTGTAAACGGCACGAGTGATTGTCCCGAGCCGGTATAAACAGCACAAGTAGTAGTCCCGGGTCGGTGTAAACAGCACGAGTGGTGGTCCCGGGCCGGTGTAAACAGCACGAATGTTGATCCCAAGCCGGTGTAAACAGCACGAATGTTGATCCCAAGCCGGTGTAGGCAGCGCTGATTGGAGTCCCAATGAAGTGTGGACAGCGCCCGTCGTAGTCTCAAGCCGGCATAGACAGCACTGGTCGTAGCCTCTAGGCACTATAAACATCAACAATATAATCAAAGTTACACCAAGGATGGAAAACATTTTGAATTGCGGCTTTAATACCAGTGATGTGAAGAAAGAGCAGGGCTTGCTTTGAGAAACTAGCTACGGACGATACGTGATGACAATGATGATGGTAACGGCAGCCATACTAGAAGCGTACCTAGGGTGCATGGAACATCTGTCCCATGCGTAACTCAGCACTCGGTTTCCGGGGACAAGTATTTTCCCCCTGAATTCGGATATGAAAGGGTTTACATCAGGTCAGTATCCCTTTTTTCGGCTTGGCCCCGCCATCAGCCTAAGTGACCTTCATAATGGTTCAGGGCATTCTCCGTCAGCCCGGAGGCCCTTCCAACGATCCGAGGCCCGCCGTCGACCTAGACGCCCTTCATATTAGCCCAGCCAAGGGCCCTCAACATCTTTCCAAGGGCACTCTCCATTGACTTCGGTACCTCTTCGTCGGCACCGGACCATTCCTGTCAGCCCATTTTGTCAGCCGGGACCATTTGGTTGGTCCAGGGGCACTTCACGTCAGCCCAAGGGGCTCTCGCGTGCTCCATGTAAGGACAATCTGAGAGCCCCTCCGATCTTACAGGTGGGGTTGAAGGGTGGGGAAATGTTACCACCTTCGGCCCCTTCTCTGGTTACGCCATTGATATGAACCTGGCTACCTGAATTTTTACCTTCTGCAAGACTGGCGAACAGGGACGGAGGGCCGAATGATTTGATGCTGATTTGATGCTGCGATTTGATGCTGATTTGATGCTGATTTGATGCGGATTTGATGCTGAATGAACGGACTAAACTGTATTAAGATGTGCAGTTAATATCTGATAATTCTGATGTTAGAAGTAAATTTCTGATAACAGAATAAAATGTCAAGTATGCCTCATATTATATTCCCTGGAAACCTGATTCATCCTGAAAATGCAGTTTTTTTCGAAGTGATTTATTCATTGATCTCGTTTGCAGCATAACTTGTATTTATGTACACCCTACTCTGATATCCATTTTCCACACTAACCAGCGATGTCAGAATTATATCACAAAGCTAATCACTGATGCACCAATTATAACCACTGGCCAGCCACTGGTACCGGAATTGAACCCTCTGGTCAACCACTAACGTCAAAATTGTACCATCCGGGTAACCACTGACGTTAGAATTTTACCAACGGATGAACCACTGACGTCGTTATTATGCCTCTGAATCCACCACTGATGTCAGAATTGTACACCTGAACCAATCACTGAGGTCAAAATTATAACCTTTTGCCAGCTACTGACGTCAAAATTATTCCTCCGGGGCACCCATTGACGTCAGAATTTTACCCCGGACCAGCCACTGACGTCATAATTATTTTAGTCAAGCACGAGATATCTCAGGGATGGTACCAACACATGCCATCGTATGTAACCCCACCGTGCCACATGAAAAACATCAATCCGCCACGCGATTTTCACAGGAACTAATATAAATGACAACCCATGTTTTCCGCATAAATCCATCGCCGGAAGAGCATCCGTAATGACAAGATGTACTTTTTTCAAAACAGGATATTTAGAAGATACACCAGCCTTCAGAGCTCACTGGCCTAAACGACTGCGGGACTGCACGCACACAGCCCTCAAGGGTCGGCGGGAGGTGTATAATTAGTACGCAGGAAGAATGGTAATTGAGGTAGCAAGGAATTTCCTATTATGCTTCCCGCTATTTCTCCCGGCACCTTGAAGGCAGTAATCAAAGCACTAAAATCGTGTCTGGTAAAACGAGCACATGCTCTGTCAGAAATCGGATTAGCCTGGATTTACATGTTCTATTAAAAAAACTCAGGGAAACTATGCGGAAGCAGCAATCTGTAGTTCATCTAGACGAAAACTTTACATATTGCATTCTCCTCATAGTTGTGCCAGATCTATCGGCGCGTTCAGAAAAGTGAGAACAGAAACTTGGCATTTGAAGGTTATTACTTTACAAGAATGCCACCATTGCCGCGTGTGATATGTGTTCACCGGCTAGACATTGCAAGGCTGGAAATCAGAGCTCGAAACTGAAACTGGTCCGATCTATAATCCAAGCCCGGCCCCTACCCGTACCCATCAGGCCCAAGCCCCTTTCGGGCCGGCCAAGTTTCTTGTGGATGTAGGCTGTAGTCTGCCAGGCCCAATCACAATTTGTAAGTTGATCGTAGCGGTTTCAAGATCGAATATTACATTTTATCTCACCCCGTAAGCTATTATGTGTGACCCTCAAACAATGGTAAGTGATTTATGCAAGTTATGCGTGAATATCCGTAGTTGGGGCATTTGTTGCTCTTCTCTTTCCATAGGACAAAAATTAGGTTCACTTTCTTTTCGCCAGCAGTTCACACACACGACAGGCGATTATGGTAGGTAGAATTTACATATCCTACCCATAGCAAGTAGGATTTACCTACCTAGTAGATCCTACCCGGTATATTCTGCCTGATGCCCACCCTCAAAATAATTACAAAACTAGTTAGCAGCATGTCCATGCATTTAGCGAATTTGCGATCGAAGATCACAAATCGATCGAATGCATTACTCAAGTGAAACCTGAAACTAATCTTCTTTGATTAATAGCTTAGAATGTTGAAACTAGTAGCTATTCCCAAATGAACTGGCTTCAGTGAGAACAAAAATATGTTTCGGACTTTGAAGTGGTTTTACACTGGTACCTTGGCCATCCACGAAGAGACAGAGTGACACTTGGGACTGGGCCTAATTGAGCATAGCTGCTTAAATTGAGACCAATTGCTCTTCTCAGTCTGACTGGATTCCCTTGAGACTAAAAGGTATTCTTCTTCCTGAGTCTTGAAAGTGGTTTCGCATGCGTAAGTCTCAATGCACTGGCATTCTCTTCTGAGTATGGAGGTCTCAGCATATCGCGCACAAAGTGCTCGCTTTGTGTGGTCTGATTTCCATGCGAAAAATGGGAACGTCTGCTATTTTCAGATAATATTTACTCTTCTTACATTTTTATTAGCATAGGCGTGCCGTAGAAGCTGGCGTGAGGCATCTTTGGATTTGATGCGAGCAATAGAAACTATGAACTTGCTGGTTCTCGACTTCAGCTTTACGGACGAAGAAAAAGACCACTGTTTAGAAAGATCTACCGGCCATAAATATACAAATGTCTGGCTGCTTCAATCTGATCAGAATAGAGGGGAGGGGGCACAGCAGTTACAATTTGACAGCCGGTCAAATTGAAGGGTCTGCCTGCTCTGTTACACACGGACCGCTGTGGCCACTGCAGTTCCAATTGGCAGACGGTGGAGAGGTCTGCCTGCTCTGTTACACACGGACCGCTGTGGCCACGGCAGTTCCAATTGGCAGACGGTGGAGAGGTCTGCCTGCTCTGTTACACACGGACCGCTGTGGCCACGGCAGTTCCAATTGGCAGACGGTGGAGAGGTCTGCCTGCTCTGTTACACACGGCCGCGTGGCCACGGCTCCAATGCAACGGGGGCCCACCGGCCGCTGTGGCCACGGCAGTTCCAATTGGCAGACGGTGGAGAGGCCTGCCTGCTCTGTTACACACGGACCGCCGTGGCCACTGCAGTCGTTAAGCTCACCAGAGCGTGTTTGATGGGAAGCGACAGGATGGGAAATGCGGACCACTCACATACCTCTGGGAAAAACAAGAGCCCACCAGATCCTGGATTCAGTAAGTCAGGAGTTTCACACGTACCGCTGCGATTCTGCAATTTTTGCGGACAGTTCACTGATTGAAGTACGGAAGTACAGGACGCTTTTCTTCTATTTTTTGGTGATCATGACGTGATAGGTTGACGATGTGGGGAAGATAACGTCGGCAAACAAAGACAGTTTGGCAGCTGATCAAAGCGAACCGAAATATGGAGATGGTTAGATTTAGACAAGGGACTAAATGGTCGAGTGGAAAGCATCGGACGTACACAACTAGAGAGCAGACATCTCGCTGAATACATCAGACATACAACCCAGTCTGACATCGGCCATATAACCCAGTCCGACATCAGCCATATAAACCAGTCCGACATTATACATCAAACCCAGTCCGACATCAGACATATAACTCAGTCCGACATCAGGCATCTAACCCAGTCCGACATCGGGCATCTAACCCAGTCCGACACCCAACATATAATCCAGTCCGACATCAGCCATATAATCCAGTCCGACATCAGCCATATAAACCGGTCCGACATTAGACATCTAACCCAGTCCGACATCGGGCATCTAACCCAGTCCGACACCCAACATATAATCCAGTCAGATATTATACATCTAACCCAGTCCGACATCAGACATCTAACCCAGTCCGATATCAAACATCTAACCCAATTCGACATCAGACGTCTAACCCAGTACGACATCACACATGTAACTCAATCCGACACCCAATATATAACCCAGTCCGACATCGGGCATCTAACCCAGTCCGACATCAGACATCCAATTCCGTCCGATATGTCTCGGTTCTCCGTGTGAAGTTAGTCGATTATATACAAAATGCAATTGTACTGAGCAAGCGTCCAACTCGTGTGTGTGTTGTGATGTTGAGTTTTGTCAGCCTCCCACCGTGTGTGTTATTGAACTTTACCAGTTTTCCACCGTGTGTGTTGTTGTGTTTACCATCCTTCCACAGTGTGTGTTGTTGAGTTTACCATCCTTCCACCGTGTGTGTTGTCGAGTTTTACCAAACTGCCACCGTGTGGGGAATGTTGGTTGTTAGCCAGTTCATTAGCGCTATATGGTTACATGTGCAATCTATAAATGTACATACATGCTCCTTAGAACTATATGACTAGATCATTGGAGAGA